>CM047814.1:62874702-63474702 GCA_026214975.1 Gentiana macrophylla
CTTATACTTCAAAAGCTGAGTCTCAAATAAGGTATCATCTTGTAATCTCATTCATTTACACTATTACATCTTTGCACGGATCTTCTTCATGCTAAGAGTTTTTACATTTTGTAAATAGCATTTTAGTCGCCGGATGGAAATTTGATATTTTTTCTTCTTTTTCCTGCGTTATTGTATGTTAATGCTGTTGTTTGCTGATCTGCTTAGTGCTAGACTATATCTTGCTATATGTGCTTAGTCATTTTTTCTAATGTCAATACGTTGGTATAGTTGTTGACTTTGTTTTACAGTTATTCTTTAGTTTCTTCTTCTTGGTGAAGCCCCCCTTCCCCCGGTTCCTAGTTCCCCCGTTTTGATCAGTATATTTTAGATATAGTTTTTATGTTTGCTTGCAAAATTTAATTGACTAATTTACTATACGGCTTCATAATTTTATGGTTTAAAATTTTAGGTGCTCTATGAAATAGAAGAGAAAGCTGTCGTCATCATGGAAGAACGAGGTACCTGGCTTTAAGCCTGATTGACTGCTAAATCTGACCTTTGGATGATACACATAAACGTGGACAAGCGCACATGCACACACTCAAATATTTCTGTTAGAATATTGATTAGTATATGAATATTCAGATTGAGTTACTTTACAGTTAAATTTCCTTTTGATTTAGTTGTAATTATTGGATACTGGTTTAATTGTTTCCTGGATGCTGAAAGGTCATATTGCCGTTAATCTAGTCGGCTGGAATATAATCTGTTCTATCCGTTAGGATTAGGATGTATTCAACTCCTGCAATCCCTCTCTGATTATGTAAGAAATACAATTGCTTTATCTGAAAATTTTACAGTGTGTGTGCGAATTTACATACTCCTGCCCCAGAAGTAATCCCACAGTTGTGCACATAGTCTTAGAAAGTACTCTTTATTGCTTTGAATCTCATTAATTGAGACAAGACACATTACTATCTGTAGTGTGGTGGTTAAAGTTTTTAATGCAGTATGGATACAATTTGATACTCCCTCCGTCCCGCAATACAAGTCCTTTTTACTTTTTCACACAGATTAAGAAAAATCATAAATGAGTTATTTTTTAATATTTCAATGCAAAATATTGTATTATATTTTGGGAGTAGCTTGTAATGTTGCATTGTTTAGTGTGAAAGTGAAAACAATGCATTGAATCTTGTATTGAAATGTGAGGACTTATATTTTGGGACACCACAAAAAAGTTAAAAGGACTTATATTGCGGGACGGAGGGAGTAACTTTTATGAACCAAGGGCGATTAGAGGGAATGTATATTTAATAATAGCAAATGACAATTTTTTTTGGACATCCAAAAAAGAAAGAAAGATATTATTTTTGGGATGGATGGAGTATTGGTATATATTTCAATACATTTATATGTTGCTTATGCTGCTGAAAAGTCTGATTCTTGTACCTTAGAGTGGAAAATGGAAGGAGAGCCAATTGCTGTTTTATTTCAGATATCATGTGTTTTCATTCTTTGAGGTGCTTAATGGTGGTTACTTCCATGTTTGATTTCCATGCAGCGGAACATGAGAGAATGGTGGAGGCATACTATTCACTTAGCGAAAAACTGGAACATGCTCTTACTGAACAAACTACTTTACTAAGACAAATTCAGGAACAAAAGGTTTGATACCTTTTTTTAGCATTATTATCATGTAGAAGAGGAGCCTTGGCGCTTCTAAAAAGCTGTAGTTTTGTGCCAAAAAGTCGTGGCCTCGAGTCTGAAAACCTTTTATAACTGTATAAGGTAAGTGTAGAAACAGTAGGAAAAAGAGGAGAAAAAAAAACGGAAAAAGGAGGGATATTTTTTATTCAATCATTGATAATCATTTATGTTACATACTGTCTTTATTTATACTAATGAAAGGAGAATCCTTTCTATATCAAATAGCTATCAATCCTCCTATAATTGCTCCTTACTATAAATACTCCTTTCCCACTATACTGCTTAAAACACAGCCGCCACATCTAACCCTAAATAACAAACAAAGACAATTCGCCTTATTATAATAAAATGTTGTGATACACCATGAATCTCTACACTCCCCCTCAAGTTAAGCATGGAGATTCAACATGTTTAACTTGCTCGTAAACCCATCAAATCCAGGCTTAAGCAAGGCTTTGGTCAACCCATCTGCAACCTGTTGTGCTGATGGCAAGAATGGCATGCATATCACTCCACCATCCAACTTTTCCCTAATGAAGTGCCGGTCAATTTCTATGTGCTTGGTCCTGTCATGTTGTACAGGATTATTAGCAATATCAATAGCAGCTTTATTGTCACAGTACAGCTTCATAGGTAGCTTTACAGGCATTGACAAGTCCTCTAGAACTCTTTTTATCCATAGTTCTTCACAAACTCCAAGGGCCATGGCTCTGTACTCTGACTCAGCTGTACTTCTAGACACCACCCCTTGTTTTTTGCTTCTCCAAGTTACTAGATTGCCCCACACAAAGCTACAATACCCAGTTGTGGATCTTCTTTCAGCAGACCCTGCCCAATCAGCATCTGTATAAACTTCAATGCTCCTACTAGCGTATTTTCTGAACCACAAACCTTCACCAACAGTCCCTTTTAAGTATTTCAATATTCTGAACACAACCTCCATATGAGGTTCACAAGGAGCATGCATGAATTGGCTCACAACACCCACTGCATAGGATATATCAGGTCTTGTATGGGCCAAGTATATCAGTCTTCCTACCAGTCTCTGATATTTTCCCTTGTCCACAGGAACTTGATCTTTCTTTTCCCAGAGTTTGATGTTGGCTTCCATTGGAGTGCTTGCAGGCTTGCAGTCACTCATCCCTGTCTCTTCAAGGAGGTCTAGCACATATTTTCTCTGACACACTACCAATCCTTTGTCTGATCTTGCAACCTCCATTCCTAGGAAGTATCTTAGACTCCCAAGGTCTTTTATCTCAAACTCTCTTGCCAAGCACTTCTTGGTCCGATTGATTTCAGTCATGTCATCCCCAGTGAGGATGATATCATCCACATACACTACCAATACTGTCATCTTGCCAGTTTCTGATCTTTTGGTGAATAGAGTGTGATCTGAATGTCCTTGCTTGAAGCCCTCCTTTTTAAGGAATCTCATAAATCTCTCAAACCAGGCTCTTGGACTTTGCTTCAAATTTATATAGAGCCTTTTCACTTTGCATACTTTACCATTATCTCCGCTTGAGAAAAACCGGAGGCATATCCATGTAAACTTCTTCCTTTAAATCTCCATGTAGAAAGCATTTTTACATCCAATTTGCTCAAGGGCCAATCCAAGTTCACGCTATGGGATGTAATTATCCTCATTGTATTGAGCTTTGCCCTTTGGTGAAAAAGTTTCTGAATAATCTACCCCATACGTTTGGGTAAATCCCTTGGCCACCAACCTTGCTTTGTACCTCTGTATAGAACCATCTGAGTTGTATTTTACAGTAAATATCCACCTACACCCCACTGTAGTTTTCCCAGTAGGTAGGCTAGCAACTTCCTGTGTGCCATTCTTTTCAAGTGCATTGATTTCTTCATACACAATGACCTTCCATTTAGGATGGGACAGGCTTCATGGATGGTTTTAGAATTTGGATATTAGAGAGGCTAGTAGTAAAGGCTTGATATTGTGGGGACACAGTTTGTTATAGGAGACATATCTGCTAAGAGGATAGAGGGGATGCTTGGTACATTCCCTTGAAGGTTTTCTAATGGCAATTGGGACATCAAGAAGTAGGTCAGATTGGTTTGAGTGTTCTGGTGGGTTAGACACAGTTGTTGAATCAGAGTGACTTTGATTTTCGAGTTTGATTCGGATGACCAAGATTACATTTGTATTACACTGCTTCGTGTTCTTCTCAGGAGTTGCACTCAAGGAAGGTAGTTGCTCAATGTTTGGATGAGGAGCTTTATCTTTGAGTAATAGGCCTTTCCTTGAATAAGTGTTCCCTGGAAATTTCTGTATTCTTGTCCTGGGACTAGGACTATTAGATGGGTCAGGTGCAGTGCCCTTGGTAAGACTATCAGTGGTCTTATCCCCTAATTCCTTTTCTTGATAGTAAGTATCAAGATTTGGAGAAGTGCTGTCAGGTTCAAAAAACAAAAACTGTGAAATATCTTGTTGATCAGGTGAAAAAGTCTGTGAAATATCTTGTTGATCAAGTGAAAAAGTCTCATGTTCCTTAAAGCTCTCCCCCTGAACATGAGTTTTGAAAAACATTTGACCTTCAAAAAAAGTCACATCACTACTGACATACACTTTCTGTGTTTGTGGATCAAAACATTTGTAACCTTTTTGTGTGGGGGAATACCCTACAAACACACATTTTCTACCTCTGGGATCCAATTTCCCTTGATGGTGACTATGTGTGAAAGCCAAGGCATCCAAACACCTTAAGAGACATGTCTTGGATTATTCTAGTGTTGGGATAAAACTCTTTTAGCTGACTGAGAGGAGTCGATAATTTAAGATCCTTGAGGGGAGCCTGTTGATCAGGTATATGGCTGTGAGGACAGCCTCCCCCCAGAGATATTTAGGGCTATTAGAAGCTATCATAAGAGCCCTAACTATCTCCAAAATGTGCCTGTTTTTCCTTTCTGCCACCCCATTTTGTTGGGGTGTGTCAGGACAGGAACTTTGGTGGACAATTCCATGGTCAAGGAAATAAGATCCAAGTATGGAATTAAAGTATTCTGTGCCATTATCACTTCGGAAGACTTCTATTTTGGAGTGAAACTGTGTCAAAATCATTTCATAAAAATCACAGAAAACTTGTTTGGCGTCAGCTTTGTTTTTTAATAAGTAAACCCAGGAGACTCTAGTGTGGTCATCAATGAAAGTGATGAACCATCTTTTCCCTTGTGGTGTACTCTTCCTTGCAGGCCCCCAAATGTCACTATGAATCATAGTGAATGGCTTGGTTGGCTTGTAAGGTTGAGGTGGAAAAGATGATCTAGTGTGTTTAGACAATTCACATATTTCACACTTAAATAAAGATGGATCTTTATTGATAAAAAGATTTGGAAACAGTTTCTTTAAGTAGTAAAAACTAGGGTGGCCTAGCCTAAGATGCCACAACATGATATTATTTTTATCAATATATGTAGACTGAAGACAGAAATTTCCAGAATTCTTCTTATTTCCAGATTCTCCTTTTTCCTCAAAGAGATATAGTCCTCCCATCATCCTAGCATTGCCAATCACCATCCCCTTGTGAATACCCTGAATTTCACAACCATTAACAGAAAACACAACATTACATTTAGTATCTGAGGTGAGTTTCTTGATGATAATGATTGCAAGATAGGGATGGTACATGTAGGACATTATTGAGAGTTAAAGTAGGAGAGATAGTGATGGATCCTTTTCCAGCTATAGCAGAAAAAGAACCATCTGCTATCTTAACTTTCTGGTTTCCAGCACATGATTTATATGTTGAGAAAAGGTGTGAATAACTGGTCATATGGTCGGTTGCTCCTGAGTCAATGACCCAAAAGGAGGACTGGTGGACTCCAAGGAAAGACAGGGAAGGGTAGTTACCTTTGCTCCACTAAGGAACAGGAAGAATCACCTTTGGTGTGCATAGTTTGGGCCTGAATCAGTTTGGTTAACTGATCCAGTTGTTCTTGGGAAAACAGCTGCTGTGTAGTAGATCCAGTGCCTTGGTCAGATGACACCTGATTAGCTTTGCTTTGCCTCTCGAATCGCTCGATCCATCGCCTCTAGGCTTCCAGTTTGCCGGTTTGCCATGTATCACCCAACAATTGTCCCTGGTGTGACCTTGTTTTTTGCAATGGTCACACCAGATTTTCTGTTTTCTTCCCTTTTGATCATTTCTGTTTGCCACCAAGGCTGAACTGTCTGTCCCAACTGAATTTCCAGTCGGTTGGTCATCCCTGGAAACGAATGATCCAGTGGTAGTATTAGAGGAAGCAGCCGATGAAGTGCTCCCAGTCATGGCGGCGCGCAGATACATCTGTTTTGATCATACGACCCGCTCCGATACCATGTAGAAACAGTAGGAAAAAGAGGAGAAAAAAAACGGAAAAAGGAGGGATATTTTTTATTCAATCATTGATAATCATTTATGTTACATACTGTCTTTATTTATACTAATGAAAGGAGAATCCTTTCTATATCAAATAGCTATCAATCCTCCTATAATTGCTCCTTACTATAAATACTCCTTTCCCACTATACTGCTTAAAACACAGCCGCCACATCTAACCCTAAATAACAAACAAAGACAATTCTGCCCTTATTATAATAAAATGCTGTGATACACCATGAATCTCTACAGTAAGACTGAAAAATCAGGCTTTCCCCAAGACCTCGTCAACGGGATGCTTTTATGTGTCAGGCTACCAATTATTATTAAGTAGCATTTGAAATTTATACATTTGGGTTCAGGTTGATATCCGGAAGCATGAACGGGATGACACTTTAGCTGAAAAAGAGATTGTTGACCTCCAAAAGCAGGTTCGGCGGTCTATTTTATATTGTAGTTTATTGTCATCTTTTCTTTTTTCCTCTCTGTATTTATTTTTATTAATTTGTTTGTTAAGCTTTAGGGCTTATAATAGCACGAGTTTTTTGGTAAGTAAGATCAGTGTCTAAAAGTTGGCCTTTCACTGTTTTGCATTTCTGCATTAAAATCCTATGCCAACCAGTGGGCCTGAATTCACAAAAGCCCTCGATGACATCATTCCAAACTCTCTTAGCATAAAAAGAAGCAATTTAAATGTGATCATAGGAGGCTTTGATTCTGTTTAAAATATGATCATGGCCTGACCAAGGTGCTTTGATTGTGGGAATTTGATGAGTTTGTTAGCAAGTTAGGCATGATTAATATCCATGGTCCAGTTTAAAGGAGAGCGCTAAGATATGTATTAAATTCATGCAATAGTTTTATGATTTGATGTCCATCTATTTAATTGTATTCAGTTTGTTATCCTAGTGTTGTAGTTATCGTTTGGACAGAAGATAAGTATAACAAGTCTCTGTTTATCTAGCTAAGGATAAGGAGGCAAATACTTCTATTTAAAGAAATATCCGATCTGAGTAGGTTTGCCCACCTCAACAATGCTCTCTTAAATTATCTAGAGATTCTTCTTTAATCAGGAATCCCTTTTTGTCAAATGGGTTTGCAACTTTTTTCTACAAGACCAATTACCTTGGGGTCTGAATCTCAAGACTGGTGACTCTTGGATGTCGGAAAGACTTTTGGCCATGAGAAGTTTGATTTTCCATTACAATCGAATGATCACTGGGGATGTCACTAATACTATTTTTTGGTTCGACCTTTGGCATCTCGGGGGCAGGGACCTCCTTTCTGGGGCTGCTAAAAGGAAGCTGGGAGAGGATAAAGATGTTTGTGTGGCTCACATCATTGGGCCTGGTGGGTGTATCACTGGTTAGTTCCAAAGATTTTTTGAATGACACCCCTGCCTCCCTGTTTTCCTGCAGACATGGTAGGGATCATGTCCATTGTACTCTGGATGCCTCTGGTGCTTTCACTCTCCATTGTTCTTTATCTATTCCTGTTGAAAGTAACAGGCGACTAAGTGGTGGAAGTTGATCTGCCACATAAAGTGTATTCCTAGGTTTGCTTTCATTACTTTGCTTGCTTGTGGATGGAGACTGAGCACCTTGAATCGTTTGACTTTTCTGGGGGTGACCCAATTCAGCACCTGTGCTCTCTGTTTAATTGCTGTAGAATCTCTCAGCAACCTATTTTTTCCCTTCCTCTTTGCCAGAACTATTTGGCTTAAGGATTCCTGATTTGAGCTTGAGTACTATAGATTGGGATACTATCATCAACTGGTTCCATTCCACCATGCTGCAGAACAAGTTTCAGCTGCACATTTGAGGGTTTTTATTTTATATATTTTTATATTTTTTGGGTGTGTATGTTGTGATCTGCATGGCATGGAGGGAGCGGAATGCTAGACTTTTTCAACAGAAGCCTAGTCCTTGTTTCGTTGTGAAGGCTAACATGATACTACCACTTGGATCTGGAACCTACATGCTGATGCTCACGATTTCGATAGTCATACCAGTGATTTGGAGGAGATCTCTCGAAAAGTATTTAGTGCTCATTTCGGCCAACTCTCCATCATCTTGCTGTGGCTGAGCGGCATGTATTTCCACGGTGCTCGTTTTTCCAATTATGAAGCATGGCTAAGCGATCCAACTGTGCCCAGGTGGTTTGGCTATGTTTCTAAGTGGAGGGTATAAGAAAAAGTAAAATTAGGTGGAAAATAGGCATCCAATTTCGTATAGACCTGATTCTTTGTCTGTTTTTGGTTTTTGTTTTGTACACTCCGGCTCTGAGTTCTTGAAAATCTTGGATAGGTGTAATGTTTGATCCCCTATCTACAAAATTCGCTTATTTACAAAACCAAAAAAAGTATCACAAAATGTTGGAGCATGAGAGAATATCATTGTACATACTTTTCCTTCATGTGTGTTTGTTCCTTTTGGACAATGGCAGATTTGATGGAATTTTTATCTTTCTTGCCTCTTACTAAAAATACTTGTCATCTGTTCCACTACTTTTAAGTAGCTGACAACTCTACAACCGATCCATTTCTTCATCCATTAATTAATTTGCTCTTAATGCTAGCAGTGCATACTTAATCTAGAACTCCCCAAGGTGTCAGGGGTCATGCCAAAGAGATTGTTTGCTTACCTTCCTCGATGACTATCCTGGCATGTGCCATTTGATTCTACATGCAAAAATCAGTCGCCCAGAAAAAATGTCCATATTGAATACCCTGTCTGGTATTAAGTTTTGATTGTCCTTTGTCTCAATTTTAGGTTGCTGTTCTCTTAAAGGAATGCCGAGATTTACAGCTGCGTGCTGGTTTTGTTAGCCCTGATACTGGTGATGCACCAATTGCTGGTTGTCCTGTATTGTTGGATGCTGCGCTTGACTGTCAACAAGCTATTCCTGAAAAGCTGGTATACTCTCTTGTACCATTTGTTTTCCATATCTCTGACACCATGTACTTTGGGTGGGATATGTGTTCTGTGAACTGACATACAATTGATGTGTCTGTTAGCATCATTTACTCATGCTCTAGAAAATATTTGCAGCCGCCCTTCAAGGATATCACTGGCTTAGTTGAGCAGAATGTTCAACTTAGACGCCTTGTACGTAACCTTTCTGAGGAAGCCAAGAACATAGAAACAGAGTTGAAGGTATAATGAACTATAAAATGACTGGCGCTGGGTAAGACAATTTTTTTTAGGCTTAATCTGGGGAAAATTCTGGTTGTGTGTGTTAATCTCAGGAGAAATATGAAAAAGAGCTACAGAAACATAATGAGGATGTAGCTAGTAAAGTTGATCGAATTTCGGCTCGGGCTGAAGAACAAAAACACATGATTGAACAACTTCATACCTCTGTAAGCTTCTAAGAGACCAGGATTGAGCAGGCTTATTGTACCTAGTGCTTTTGAACAACCAAGTCATTGCTTCTAATCCCTTTTACCTGTTTGCTTAGGTGACGATGTACAAAAAATTATATGAAGAAGAGCAGAAATCTCGCTTGTTTTCCAAACCTCGTCAAGTTGCAACTGGTTCGTATTTCTTTGTTTTTTTGTCTCTGCAGTTATAACTCATTGTGTGGCATAGTTCCAGTCTGCATATATTTTGTCTTTCACGTTAATGTGGATCAAATATTCGAGCAATATTTGGAGCATTTAGATAAACATGGGGCTAATGCCCATAAGCTTCAAACATAAGAGGCCTCTCGGCCTTCGACCTTTTTTTATTTTTTGTTTCTATTTCATTTTCCATTTGGAGTGGTACATAAATGGATTGACTAAGGGGAAGCTTGTACACTTTTCCTCCCACCTTTTTTTTTCTTTTCTTTTCTAAACGTGTTTATCTATCAATATTTAACTAAACTCCGGATGCTGTGCATATTTTTTCCCCCCCCTTTTGGTGTATTTTCTGTTTATTGTGGTACTTTAAACTTGATTTTCTTGTTTGTCGGTGTTCATGATATTCTTTTCAGAAGAGAGGAGGAACGATAACATAGATTTACAAGAATGTTCTCAAGTATGATCATTTACAAATCTTCTTGCAGAATATTCATTTTGCCTCTAACCCAACAGGGGGTAGATCATAATAATGTGTGTTCAATATAATACAGGGACACTCAAGAAAGGCCCAAGAAAAGGCTCTTGAGCGCCTGAAAGTTGTTGAGGAGGAACTTGGGAACACCAGGTCTGTGTTTCTGATATTTATTTGTTAATTTTCATTTTACTCTATGTTGAAAACTAAAAATTCGGAAATGTTTTTTGTTTTATTCCATCACACAAGGGAGTTATTTATACAACTAGCCACCCTAAAATCCTAAAATTTAGGAACCATCTTATTCTATGACTCTACACACGCTGCTATAAAAAAGCGTGTAAACCCTACTAAAGCAGAAAAGTCAACAGCCTTATAACACAGTCAAATAAACATAAACAATCATAACATAAAAAATCATTCTTTCAACACTCCCACTCAAGTTGGAGCGAAGATATTGTTGCTAGTATAGAAAAAAAGAGTACCTGACTGGTGAAAGCAAGGCTCCAAAGGCTGAAGATCCCTCCTACAAGAAGTGGAGAGTGGAAAACAGCCTAGTGATGTCTATTCCGCTAGGGTCCATGATCCCAGCTACTGCTGAGAATTTCATTCTCTATGATAAGGGTTCGACCGTAGCACGGGCTCACTGTTGTCGACTTATCGGCAGCAATGACTTATGTCGATTTTCCAGCAGCGATCTGGCCCAATTCCTCATCAACCAAAAGGCCTCTCATCAGTAGCATCGTGCACATTAATATCCCAGACCACTTCTATATCAAAGCGAATATGTAAAGTTGAATGAAAATCTATCAAATCATCAATATTAGGAGTCCCAGAGATGGAACCATCTTCCGATTTATTGCTCAATATATTTTTATGCGCCGGGTTCTCCATCGATAAGTGTTTTTATGTCACCATGTCCCCTCCATCAATCGCAAGAACATTAAATCCATTTTTCTGGGGAGGATTCCCATTTTGATTTTGTGGTCTGCCTTCTATTTGCCTGCTTTTAGAAAAGATGCTAGATTAATGTTCAAAGCAATTTTATCTTTAGCCTAATCAGTAGTAGCACCCACAGGTTCATTCACATCAACTAGCACGTTGTTGAGAGCATCTCTGCCATTTGTGTTATTATCGTCTCATGTTCTTTTCCCAGCTCAGTTTGAGTGGGAAGAACTTCAGCCGTTTGTTGAGAACCCTTAGACTTAGGCCTATAAACTTTATTCACCTTTTTTAGGTTCCTTCCTGTCACATTTTGGTGGATATTATGAGCATGCACCCTCACTGTGGCCAATTCGTCTACAAAATTCACAATAGTTAGGCCATGTGTCTGCAATAGTACTTTGCCAAAAACATCATGAACGTCCTCCACAATCCATACACATTGACTCCGATGTTTTAAAAGATCTACTTCAATCAGAACATGAGCAATCGAGGGTCTACGAAGGTCCTAAGTTGCATTATCTATTTGTGGAGGATGACCAATCTAAGATGCCAACTCCAGATATAATGCCTATTAAACAAGTGTAGGGGAAGGCCTGGCAATTCGAACTACACTGGGACCAATGACGTTTCTTCATTAATACGGTAGTCTAAAGTCGATTTCGAATTATGCATCGGAAATTTCCCCAAAAACCATTCCCGTCTAGTAAACAACCGGTTATAGTCCTCCAAACTTGCAGGTTGTATTAACACATTACAATTGTCAAAGAGACCCAATTTACAATTGGCTTTCAACTCAAACATTGTTATTACAATCCGTGGAAAAAATTCTCCCTAGAACTTCTTTAGAAACACTACACTAATAAGTTTGTTATTACAGGAACGAGCTCATAACAACACGCTCTGAAAGGGATAAGTTAGCCATTGAAGTTCAATTAGCCCGGGAAAAACTTGACAGATCCTTGAACGACTTCGAACATCAGGTCAATGTCTTCCAGATTTAGAGATGCCCTTTTTAGTCTGCCATCCAATTGCGTAATTTTTAGTGCATGGTGCTGACATGCTTAATCTTTTCTTTTTGTGGCATGCTCAGAGAGATGAGTATAATATTGTCCGGGCAAGAAATGTTAAGTTCTCACAGTTGATAATTGATTACCAGAGAAAGTTGCGTGAGAGCTCGGAAGAATTAAATTCTGCCAAGGAGGTTTCACGAAATTTGAATATTGAGGTCGTTTTCATATTTTTTGGAGTCTGACATGGAAATCGTTGATGTATCTGTTTGCTTATGTTTTTTTCCCCCTGATTTAATATTTCTTTGTTTTTCCCCCTGGTCTTATATTGCTTTGTTTCTCCTACCTTCTGGTCTGGATTGTCTCTGAATATTACCCCCATGGTTGTATAGATATCTCTTCTGAAACAAGAGAAGGAAATTTTGCTAAGTTCTGAAAAGAGGTTTTCTGATGAAATACGAAATCTCACAGAGAGAAATCACCGTGTGCAGGTTTATGTTTTGTGAATAAATCTTCATCCTTTTTTGGTAGAATAATTAGGTTGTGATTTTGGGCTAAATTATGTCATGCAATTCTCCAGGCCAGTTTGGACACTCTTCAGAGCACATTAGAAGTTCGTGAGGTAGGCGCTTTTGCACTGAAATTAACTGTGCAATGCTGTTATGCTTGTTAAACTTCGACTCCTCATTATAGGGGGCCAGATGTGCAGAGAGGAAAAAGCAAGAGGAGTACATGAAACAAATTGAGGTCTGGCGTTCTTGAATTGGGCATATTTCTAATCTTTGTGCTCGGTTGAGTAGTAATTTCAATGAAGCTGCTTGGAATAAAAGCTCCTATTTTGCTATTATGACAAAAATAAAACTTCTAATATCATAGAGACAAAAGTATTCTTAATATAAATAAAGTACATATAAGAGTAGGATGAATCCTCCAGTTCTTATCTGGAAAAAAGAAATCCGTGATACTTTTATTCTAGAATTCCGCTTGACTAGTGTACAAATGCAGATTGAATGGGCTTCTGCAAAGAAAGAGCTTCACGAGGAGCGTGAAAATGCTCGGAATCTCACACTTGAACGGGGAAGTGGCATGGCCAATGCTTTGAAACAAGTAGAAGAATTGCAAAAGGAGTTATCTGATGCTTTGCATGCTGTAGCTGCAGCGGAAGCTAGGGCCTCTGTTGCTGAGGTCTATGTCTTAAAGTATCTAATTTATATTTGCTGCCGTGTACCATTTACGACTTTGCTGCTAACCCTTTCTTTAACCTAGGTTCGTTGCTCTGAGTTGGTGAAGATGAAAACTTCAAATATTGGGGTACTGCTCAGTTTTATTTCCTTTTAACGTATCAGCGTTTTCCCTCTCCAACGATGGGCAGTAGAAGTTTCATCTGTTGTATATGACTAATTGATCATTTCCTTTTTTGTTAATGTCTACTCAAGTAGAACTGCTGTGTGCTTTTGGAGTTTACTATTTGCATTTGTTTCTAATTCTTACATATTTTGGAAGATGCTCAGTAGCCATCATTTCAATATGAACGCATAAGTGAACATATCATGATCAATTGTCCGCTTATCTGCATTTAAAGTATTCCCCGTGACTTCATTTGAATAATATAGCAAAGCAAATGCCAGAAATCACTTAAATTGCACACTAGACAATTCTTTAATAATTGAAGGCCTGTCATGTTTCTAAGCCTTCAAGTTGATCGTTCTACCACCAAAGTTGACTGGGATGTTCCAAATCCTCTATTTCTTGTCAACCCCTATTGAAATCTCACGACAAACGAATGACATTCCGTTGATCTATTTTGTCTTTTCCTTTTGTGTTCTTTCCTTTGTTGTCGTCATCATCATTGTTTTGTAAGTTTTGCGTTTGGGGATTCTTTCTTTCCTCCTTTTGGCTGCTGACTGGGGTGATGCAAGACCTGATACCTGCTCCTCTCTGCAGATATGAGGAACTTCCCCTTTCTGCTCAGTCAACCCTTTATACTCCTCTGCGGATAAGACTACCTCATCTTCTTCCTGCACGGTGTTGGCCTGATAATTTGAATTATTGTTCTGTCTTCCATGGATATCCCAACAATTATCGGATATCCCAACAATTATCAATGGTATGATTCTGTCTCCCACAATTATCACACTTTAGTCCGGTATCACGACGACCATGTCCACCGCGGCTCCCATGGCCCCCCACAGTTGCTTTTGCCTCCTCGTCCACCCTCGACTGTTGGATGTATTCACAAAAAGTGCCGACTTTTCTTCAATGGTTTCTCCTGATCCGGTCTCTGAACAACTTCTTGCATCCATCGATGCTCTTTGCAGCCCTGAGAAAACTTCTGGAAGGCTAGGGAGTTGTGTTCCTCCCAGAATATGGGCCTGCACTGGTACGTATTCTGGTTTCAGGCCAGATAGGAACCGTATGGCATCCATATCAAGCTTGTTGCCGATACATTGACTCCACATTGTTGGTCAACGATTGACACATGTTTTTCTCTTCACATACTCTCATAACCTGAAAGTAATAATCCTCCAAGTTAAAGCTTCCTTGCTCATATTTGAAGTATTGTGTGCATACTTCATAAATACGACTCAAATTTTCAGAGCCGGTATACACGTGTTTCAACGGAATACACATGTCCCTGGCCGATCTCAAATATTTCTTTTGAAAATCCAGCTCTATCTGGCAAATTGCAACACCTTCAAGCAGCATATCGCTTGAATGGGGAAAAAAAAATTTCTTAAAGTGTTCTCAACATGTTTGAACGTTTCTTAAAGGAAAAGGAAAGTTGAGCCATTTAACTGGGTCTGGTCAGTCAGAGGATGATCCTAAATTTGCTTCCGGGGATGAACTAGATTTCATGGTATTGTCATGGTTGAGCCATGCTCAAAAGTCATCTACTCCTTACCTCATCTGAGACTAACCAAAGATAACTACCATGCCCTAGGCTAATTTTCTAGCAACGACACTATGTAGGCTAATGATCATATACATCGAAGCCTGTAGTAAACCCGGAAAAAGGCGGCGGAAGAAATACAAGAATTATTCTCAATATGCAACGCAGTCTAATTCTCCCATCAAATTGGAGCATAGGTGTTATTCATGCCTTTAACTTGGTCACAAAATCATCAAATTCCTGCTTTTGTGCCTTAGTCAATCCATCTGCTGTCTACTTGGCTGATGGCAGGAACAGAATGCGCACTTCCATACGCTCAAGCTTCTCATTGATGAATGGTCAATCTCCATATGCTTTGTTCTATCGAGATGCACATGGGATGTTAGAATGAAATATATCCATGTATTTATTTATTTCATTTGCTCTTATTCGTATTCTGTTTGGGATATTTGTTAGTTTGTTTAGCTTTTTCATTAAGCTGTCTTAATAAATCTGTGTAAAGTAGCTGAAATGTTATTACTCGTTATTAGGATTTAAACCTAACCTCCCTTTTTTTTACCATGAGTAATACAATTTACTCTCCTACTCGTTCTTTACATGGTATCAGAGCACTAGGCAAGTATCCAAATTTCTTCAGCCTTTCATCTTCTTATCTAAACTTCATTTTTGATATTCATGTTTGGTTCAACTGCTACTAGTTCAGTTTCTGAGTCCTTTGCGATGGAAAAGAAAAGCTTGGTCCGGAGAGTTTCATAACATTCAAGTAGTTTTTCGCTTGAATGGGAAAAATTATTTGTAATGGTCACAGTTGGTGAGAACACTTCAGGAAAAAGGCAAACTTAGTCACTTGACAAGGTCTTGTCCATCTAAGGATGGCCCAAAGTTTGAAACATCGGATGAGGAGGATTCAATGGTCATGTCTTGGGTATGGAACTCCATGAAACCAGAGATTAGCGGCACTTGCATGTTCCGCGAATCTGCTAAAGATATATGGGACCCTGTTAGGCAACTTATTCAAAAGTTAATGATGACGCCCAAATATATGAGATCGAGACAATGATCTAATCTGCTAAACAAGGAGCTAGAACTTTTGTGAGTATTCTAGTATTCTTCAAGTGATGTGGCTAGAGTTGGATCATTACCGGTGCATTCAAATGAAATTTGGTGATGATGCTGCCACTCTTTAACAGGTTCTTGAAAAGGATAGGATATATGCGTTCCTTGATGGTTTGAATCTTGAGTTTGATGTTGTTAGGGTTCAAATCTTGGGAATATATGACCTACCATCCCTTAATGAGACTGTATTTTATCATTACGGCAGAGGAAGGCTGTAGAGGAGTAATGCTTCAAAGTTCTCCTAGGGAGAACTCTGCTCTAATGTCTAAAACTACTAAAGTTGGGAGTCTAAGGATAAGGCTTTCAACGGCACTCCACCTCAAGAGATTTTTCTAGGGAATCTGAAAGACTCCTTGTTCTGTGCCGTTAGAAATTTCAACATATTTTGGTTTTCCACACAGTGTATTAGCTGTCAAACAATACACCATTCCTAGTCATTTTGTCAGATGCATTTGAATCCACAATCCAATGCTGACCATGAGGATATCCCACACTATAAGCATGTTAGGTCATACAACTATGAGTATAAGCCGCTGATTCTGGTGTGATTCCTCGCTAATCTGATTTGATAGCAGCTTCTTCAAGGCTTCCAGCTGGTCCTTACCGAACATGGATAGACCATTATCAGGTTTTTCATCTTTGAGGGCATCATGATATTGTTGATTTTCATTTGGATCCCCACTCTTGGGTTTCTTGTCTGTAGGCTTACTATGCAGCTTTAAGCAGGTGTCTTGGTGTGACTTGGCTTCTTGCATTGGTCACACCAGGGCCTTTCCTTTCTCACCTTGCTGTTTTGGGTTACTTTTTACAACCTAGGCTGAGGCTTTCTGATTATTTCCAGAAGGTTGATGACTTCCTAGCATAACTTTCCTTGTACTCTCTTCACATCTTACCTCTCAAAACACAGATTTTAAGGAAGGTTGTGGTGAATTTCCCAGGATTCCCCTTCATGCATCTTCAAGCTCAGGGTTTAGCTCTATAAGGAGCATAAAGATCGTATCCTTTTCTATTACATCCTAGAAGTTCTTTCACACTTGCGCGAATTCGGGTAACGGCTACAAGGGAGAAATAGAAAGGAAACTGTACCGAGCCAACCCATATACTTATTCTAGGTATCAGTTCCTACGCTCCCTACCGGTTAAGCCAGTAACCTCTTCCTTCCTCCGGATTCTCTTTCTGTTGTGGCAACATCTTCGAACCTCTCCCGACTCCACTGATGTATCTCCTAACGCCTTGTCCCTCTCCTTGAACTATAGTTTCAAAGAGATGCTACTGCTGCCAGTACTTACCAAGTGTGCTGAAGTACTGTGTTGCGTTAGTGTCTCCTTGCTTTAGGTCCTTGAGTTGCGTTTTGATCTCATAAATCTCATGTGCTACGATCCATATCTCTGTTGCACCGTCATAAAATACAAAATTCTCATTTACAGGCATGGTGCTAATCAGCCATGTTATTATCATTACAGCGAATCTTCTGGTTTAGGCTGAATGATTGCCCCAGTAAGGTAATTGTACTTTCGGTTTTTGGAGATAAACATCATGATTGCCCTGGACCAGATGAGAAAGTTAACCCCATTCAACTTATGATTTGATTGGGGACATAATTCTCAACATTCCCGGACTGATTGGCAGTTGATTCCTCCATTCTGGAGATCACTACAGTCAAGGAAGCTGATGATTTTTAGTGGCCTTATTTCGAATTTAATTTTTTATAAAGAAGTTTCAGATACTATGTGAGAAAGTAGGAATAAATAATTCTTATTTATGATTTCATCTTCTGAGGGAGGAGCTCCAAATAGGCTACAAGAAAAGACTTTCAAACGCGGATTGTTTGAATGAATTTGATATCCAGATGCTAAAAAAGGCAACTGGATTAATTCCTTTAATCACACCAAGTCTTGGCCTATTAACTCCTAATTAAAAGTTAGATCCTAAAACAGCCTAGCAACGGCTATAGAATTAAAACAATAAAATACATGAAAAATATAATAAGCAATTATCATAAATACCCTTGACATACCAACAGTACTTCCTCTTTTCTATCAACTGCAACACCTGTTGCTACAATGTCTATTCTTGCCTTCAGTGCCCTTTTTGACAACTTTTTACTCCATGTATAGGTTTTATATGCTTATGAATGTTTCAATGAGATTTTTTCATGCAAAGCCTAGAAGTCTTTTATTTCCTCGTGTGACTAGAAAAATTCCCCCCTTCAGGCATTGCCGTGTCAATTTTCATACTTGAATGATTTGTGTCTGGTACCTTTTACTTTATTTTTCTGCTTATGGTTCCGAACTTTTCAGACAAATTCGGATTTGCATGCTGCTAATGAAGAACTTGACAAATTGAGAGAGGAAGCACAAGTCAACAAGGAGCACATGCTACAGGTGATCTTCTTATGGCTTTTGTTTGGATTCTCTTACATGCCATCTCTCAACCCCACCCCCCCCCCCCAATTTTTGTCGTAAATGAGGTGATTTGATTCATTGATAGGGAAAATACAGTGCATACAATACAAGGTATTTAGAATAATATATAAAATCAATCCAACAGTGAATAATTTAGGAAGTTTGAAAAAATCAATCCAACTTCAGATTTGTCTTTCATAAGAAATGTCCATGCGACCCTAGTATGCCCATGTATAAAGGTCACAAGCCATCTCTTATCAGTGATGTATTTTACCCTAGAAGGGCCCCATACATTACTGTTTTTAAGTGCAAATAGTTGAGACTCTTTATAGGGTTGGGATTGAAAGACATTGGATAGTATGTTTGGAGAATTGGCAAACTTCACATTGGAAAGACCTTACATTTTTATTCTTAAATAACTCAGGAAATGACTGGTACATATAAGCAAAACTAGGATGTCCCATTCTATAGTGCCATTTAACTCATCATCTAACATAAAAATTCAGAGAACTTTGAAAGGCAACAGAATGATTATAATCCTTCAGTTTCTTGGAGAAAACGAACAAGCCAGAAGCCAGGTTAGCACTGCCAATCATCCTTTTGGAGATTGAATCCTAAAACTCACTAGAATCAGGTGAGAAAACAATTATGCAATTAAAAGCTTTGGTAAATTTGCTAGCAGAAGAAGATTGCAGTCAGGTTTGGGACATAGAGGATATCCCTTAGAATGATATCTTTTGTTAAGGTAACATATTTAGAACCTTGTACATAAGACTTAGATCCATCAGCAATTTTAACAGGGTGTGGGTAGTTATGTTTTTTGTAATCACGGAGAAGAATAGGGTATCCAGTCATATGAGTGGATGCTCCTGAATCTACAATCCAGGAATGTTTTAAATCTAGGTTTGCATTATGAGAGGAGGAGGAATTACCCGAAAAAGCTATGGATGCAACATCACATCACTTTGATGAGTAGAGGAGTTTGAGGAGCTCAGAGGCTGTTGAGAGAGAAGTTTTCTTAGAGCCTCCATTTGTTTAGTTGTAAAAGGGGATGCATCAGCAGCACCCTTGGAATCAGTGGATGCAGCATTGCCATTGCTCTCCTTTCTGTTCTTTGGAGGCTGTTTGTCAGACTTCTCATTGTTTGGTTTGCCATGCATTTCCAACATTTTTCTCTAAGATGGCTGGTCCTTTTGCAAAAATCACACCAGAGCTTATCCTTTTTTCCTTTTCCATCAGAGTTTGGAAAAAGGGCAGAGCCTTTTTGGATGGTGTCAGAAAGATTAGAAGGATCTTTGACCGTCAGCCTTCTCTTACTTTCTTCATAACGAACTTCAGAGTATGCTGCCTTGAGAGAGGGTAGGGGTTTTGAACTCCTACCTCTGACATCAACTAAACATTGGTTCAGACCAATTAGGAATCTGAACACCCTTTCATTTTTAATGAGACTCTTATACAGCTTTGCGTCTGTGCTGTGCAGGTCCACAGAAATTCTCCAAATAAATCAAGTTGTTGCCATGATCTTGTTAGAGTGTTGTAATACTGGGTCACAGTGAGATCTCCTTGATTAACACTCTGAATCTGAGCCTTGATTTCAAAAATTTCAGCAGTATTGTCAGATTTTGAATACAATTCTTGTGCTGCACTCCAGATTTCAGAGGCAGAATCATATAAAATGAGATTATCGCTAATTTCAGGAGTCATAGACCTAATGAGCCATGACATAACCAAATTGTTCTCAATGTCCCATTGTTTGTATTTGGGCTCCTTTGGGTCAGGAGTGGGAGAATCCACTTTTAAAAATTCCATTTTCATGGATCGAGACCAATGTAAGTAGTTGTTTCCATTAAGCTTGTGAGTAGTAATGGCATAGGAATTGTGTTTGAAAAGCCCAGAGGTGGCATTTCCATTTGAAGCCGAAGTGATTTTTGATGGAGAAGAAGTTGAAGAGATGGAAGACATCTTTTTCCAATTTAACGAGCCTGAAGCTCTGATACCATAAAGAGTTTGAGATGAGAGGAAAAAGTGTATTACATTCTCATTGATAGCAGATGTGTTACAATGGTTTTAATAGGGAGAGGTTACAACGGCTAGTAGGATTAAAGAAAGGGCGGTAGAATGCCCAGAGACCCTTTTAGACTTAAATGACTGACAGCTGGGTTAAGATTAATTAACCAAACAGGAGCAGATAATAAAAATGCATAATAAGATTTATCATTTAACTTATATTCTTCTACAGAATGAGTTAGGGTCCAAATAATCACAATTACTTGGAATGAGTTGTTTTTTCCTCCTTTCTTTTTATAATAACTTTTTGTCTTTTATTTAGATGTATCTTCATTTGTTATTGTTGCAGTATAAGAGCATAGCTCAGGCAAATGATGCTGCACTCAAGCAGCTGGAAGTTGCCCACGAAAACTTGAAAGCCGAGGTCTTATAATTTTTTTTAATGACCAATGAGCTGGTAATTGGATTGGGTTTTTACTGTTTTATGTTCTCCTTTCTATAGGCAGAGAATGTTGTGAAGTTACTTGAAGCAGAGCTTCTTTCTCTTGGAGCACAATTTCATGAACTTGAAGCGAAATGCACCCTCAAAGCTGAGGAGATAGCTTCTGCAGTTGCAAATAAAGAAGAAGCTCTTGCTACTCTCTCCCTAAAGTTTGCAAACATGCGGGAGGAATGTTCAGCGAAGACGTGTGTCCTAAATAAGTTGTTTTCTGTGAGTGCTGTTTTGGAATTTTCATGATATTCATAATTACGTCATGACAGGTCCCAGTTTGCTGTTATGGAAACTCAACTAACTGCTATTAAGGATGATTTGGAGAATGAACGTCAAAAATCACATGTTACTCAAGCTAATTATGAAAGACAGGTATGCGGTTGACTTGCATTCCAGAGCTTGTTTAGAGAGATTTTGGTGGGTGCCATTGTCATAAAAATGTAAAAGTCTGAAAGAAAGTATGTGCTGTCAGTAGATAAGAAACATGCCATCTTAGTGGGAGGAGGAGGATTGATGGATTTCAAGATGTGAATACAAGTAGAATTTTGTGCCTCTCATTTTACATGTCAAAATTTACATACTGAATGCTATTTATCCTTACCTCCCTTAAATATATGTGGATTAGTGTTCAAGGTTTCAAATATTATTCTTGGATGATTCTCTTAATCAAACGAGCTATGCTGACTTGATATTTTTCTAGCTGTCCTGCTCTTCTTTGAAACCTTCAAACTAATCTTGAACTTATTCTAAAGTGTATGCCAGAGGCAAATTGACAATTATGGAGTTTGCAATGCTCTTTCATTTTTTCTTTTATTGTTGAAATATGTAAATATAATTGTGTTTATTGGTGTTTTGTTTCCGTCTTTTATCTGTGTACGGTTAGGCAGAGATGTTAGTTTAACTGGCTTGATTAAATAGTCATTAAATCAGGTAGGAGATGAGTGTTTATTACCCACCTTATTTGTTGTTCTTGTTGTTATGGTTTCTCTATTAATTAAATCTCCTCAGTTCTACTGAGATGAATAAGAGTTTTACTTCATTTAAATTATTTTCTCGTATAAAGTTCTACATCTACCAACTGATTCATTTTATACTCATATTACACTTCTTATTAAGCAACTGGCGTGACACACAAGGCATTTAATTGTTTCTTTCACAGTCGGTAACCAATTCATCTTACGTACTATAACCGTGCAGTTTTTGGCTTTACATCGTTTCCTAAATTATACAATAAAGCATGCATTGACTGGCCATTTATGTTAGTGGGATCATGTCAATTACAGAATATATTTGCAATGTTTCCTTCATTATTGGAGTATTATGAACTCCTATTTTGACTTTTGTCGATTGGTTTCATAATAATCCTATTTTGACTTTTGTCGGTTGGTTTTGATAGGTTATTATGCAATCGGAAACAATTCAGGAGTTGAGGAGAACATCACAAATACTGTCAACGCTTCAGGAGGAAGCTTCCCAGCTCCGTAAATTGTCGGACTCGCTTAAAATTGAAAATGTATGACATCTGTTCCCGTAAATAATATACTCCGTCCAAAAATATAAGTCATCTAAGAAGTTTTCACACTGACTAAGAAATTGGTTTTGAATGACATAAATTTTAAGGTTAAATGTTTAAAATACCCATTGACCATCATCATTGCAATAGTTGTTAAGGAATGAAAAGTTGTTGAATTGACAATAAATTAGAGGTAAGATAGAGAAAAAGGTAATAAATGTTGTATTGGTAATGTAGAATGATTTATAATGTGGGACAAATATAAAGATGTAGGATGGCTTGTATTTTGGGACGGAGGGAGTACTTCTTGTTTTTCCTTATATTTCTAATTGATGATATCTGAATTAATATTACACGAGCTGTATTGGTGTATATGATTCTGCATTTTGTGTGAATCAGATACTTTCGTTGATGTGGTAGAAACTTTATTGTAGATTTGAGCAGGAGAGTGAGAGAAACGGTAATACTTTTGTTCAAGAAGCTTATCGAGTGCGATACGTGTTCTTTGTTTATATAGGAACCACTTACAACGGCTATAAAAGCCAAGTTGTTGAATTGCGACGGCTATGAACAGTATAAACATGGCCACACCTAATTACAGGGATTAGGACTTGGATAATACTAAGATAATCGACATAATTCAACACTCCCCCTCAAGGTTGGTTGTAATGAAGATATTGGAAAACTTGATTGCTCACAACTTTAGTCAGAATATCAGCCACTTGATCTCATGAGGGAACATGTGTGAGAAGGATGTCTCCATTGTCAACCTTTCTCTTATAAAATGTCTGTCCACGTCATCATGTTTAGTATTATCATGTTGAGTCGGATTTTCAGCAATGCAAAGGGCAGATATGTTGTCACATAGGAGTTGGACAGGAGTAGAGATAAGGAACCCTAGTTCTGCCAACAATCTTCTAATCCATATGCCTTGAAGAATCCCAAGTGCCAAGTGCTTTAAATTCAGTTTCTGCACTACTTGACACCTCATGTTTGCTTCTTGCTCCTCCACGTGACTAGATTTCATCATATATATATGTGCAGTACCCAGAGATAGATCTCATAACTGTTATTGCACCAACATAATCAACATCAATATAAAACTAGACCTCCCGTGAGTTGCTTTTCCTAGAACAAATGTCCTTGTCCAAGGTTCTTCTTCAGGAATCTGAGAACCATCTCCACAACATGCATACGTCTCTCAGTGGGATTGTGCATGAACCAACCGACCAAACCTACAACAAACATACTTCAGGTCTGGTACGTGAGAGATATATTTCCTACCAATCTTTGGTATCTCGCTTTATCCACTAGGGGACTGTCACTTTCCTTGCCTAGTTTGAGACCAGGCTGAACAGGGGTGTCTACTAGTTTACATCCCATCATCCCTGTTTTTCTCAAAAGATCTGGAGTATATTTCCTTTGAGAGATGGAAATGCCATCTTTACTTCTAGCAATTTCCATTCCCAGGAAATAATTGAGGTCTCCTAAGTCTTTTATCTCAAATTCCCTTGCAAGAGAGGCTTTTATCTGTATGATTCAGTGTGATCATTCCATGTTAGGATGATGTCATCTACATAGACATTTAGGATGGTAAAATTCCCAGGTCTAGTAGTTTTAGTGAAAAGGGTATGGTCAGAGTGACATTGATGGAAACCATGAATGGTCATGAACTTAGTAAACCATCCAAACCAGGCTCTGGTAGTCTGTTTGAGTCCATACAAGTCCTTTTTCAATTTGCAAATTTTACCCTTTCTTCACAGTGTTTCAAAACTAGGGGGCATTTGCATGTAAACTTCCTCTTCTAGATCACCAATCAAGAATGCATTCTTGATGTCTAGTTGAGTCAATTGCCAGTCCCTATTTACTGCTATGCTCATTAGGACTCTTATAGTGTTTAATTTGGCAACATGGGCAAAGGTTTCATAGTAGTCAATCCCATAGGATTGAGTAAAACTCTTTTGCCACAAGTCTGACCTTGTACCTATTAAGAGAACCGTCAGCAATGCATTTGACAGTAAAGAACCACTTGCATCCCATTGGAATCTTTCCAGTAGGAGTGTTGATGTTCCATGTACCATTCTTGTTAAGAGCAATCATTTCATCTTTTAGTGCCCCTTTCCATTTTGGACTTTTCGAGTTTCGTAGATTCATACACATCTTTAGGAATTTCGACAGTGTCCAGATTTCATATAAATGCATGAAACATAGGTGAAAGCTGATTATAGGATAGGGAGTTGTATATGGGCTGTGAAGTACAACTACTTACCCCTTTTCTTTTTGCAATAGAAGTTTCATTGTTGGTAGTGAATAATTCAGGATTCTCAAAGGAGTCATAGTCTTGATTCTTTAATTAAGATGAAATTGATGTTTCATGTTTTTCAGAACTCTGATCCTCGGAGGGTTGTTAGTTATGCTCAGAGGTGTCTGAATTATTGACCAAAACAGGAGCATCATCTTCAAGATTCTGAGAAGTTGCCTTCCTTTTTCTAGAATAAGCAATGATGTTAGGTTAAAAAACATTCCCCTGTTCAGATGTTCACAGGGTTGATAATTTGAACAACGACTAATGTGAACAATCCCTTTCTTAGTAAAGACGTGCTTCCCTAGAGCACATAATAGCCTTTTTATGGCTTCAATTTGCTCCTTGATGGAACTAGCCTCAGATTTTTGTTCTTCCATGGTTACACATTTCCCAGAGCTTTCTTGACTCTGGTTCTGTCTTCAAGGCTTCAGTTGAGAGGCTTTCCATGAAGTTTCCAGTAAGTTTCTCTGGTATGTCCCAACGTCTTACAGTGATCACACCAGGGTCTGTTCCCTTTTTGTTTCTGAGATTGAGATGAAGAAATGTTCCTGGGGAACACAGCATTGGTTTCATGAGATGTTGAAGAGACATAGTGGGATGAATTCCCACGCATCATGAGCCTTTTCCTACTCTCCTTATATCTGATTTCAGAGAAGACGGTTTTTATGGATGGAAGGGTTTCATCCCAAGGATTCTGCCCCTAACATCATCAAGATTGGGATTCAATCCCATTAGGAATATAAAGATCCTTCTCTGATCTTTCATATTTTTGTAAATTGTTCCATCTTCAATAGAATGCCAAGTTATCACCTCAAAACTATCAAGTTGCTAATAATCTGTCACACAGAGTTCACCTTGTTTAAGGTCTTGTATCTTAGCTTCTACCTCATAAATTTCTGACGTAGTATCCTGTTTTGAATAGAGTTCAGAGGCTGCTGACCATATTTCCTCAGCAGTCTCATACAGAATAAAGTTTTCAGTAGTAGCTGGGGTCATAGACCCCAGTAGAATAGACATTTCCAGGCTGTTTTCAACCCTCCATTTCTTATAGGATGGTTGATCAGCCTTGGGAGACGTGCTCTCGCCAGTATTATACTCCTCTTTGCATCTGCCAATAATGTAATGTTTGACAGATCTTGACCAGTGAAGGGAATTCTCACCAGTGAGGGTTCAGAGTTCCAGGAGGAGCTCATTGAGGCTTCCTCCCTCGACTTAACATCTGAAGATTGCTCGGTTGCCATTGACAGGTTTTTGAATACATATTAGAAGAAGCTTAGAGCTCTGATACCATGTAGATTTGAGCAAGAGAGAGAGAAAAGATAATACTTTTATTCAAGAACCTTATCGAGTGTGATAAGTGTTCTTTGTTTATATGGGAACCACTTTCAACGGCTATAAAAGCCAAGTTCCTGAACTGCAAGTCTGCAACGGCAATGGACAATAAAAACAGGGTCACTCCTAATTACACTTAACCCTTAGATAAACAGCCTAATTACAGGGATTTGGACTAGGATAATACCAAGATAATCAACATAATTCCACATTTACAATACAAAGTGTATAATGGAAAAACAATGTAAATTGTTTCTTATTTTTCTCAGCAACAGCTGAGGAAATAAATAGGAGTACATGCCACCCAATACAATGGTCAAAGAAGGTAGAAAGGCACATCATTAATTGATCATATTTGTTTTATGTATATTTCCACTATTATAAGAGGATTACAAGGGTAATTCTATCTACAATCCCTGTTCAAGATGGGATCAGTAAGTTACAGGCTATCGTAACAAATTTGACAACTTGTCACCAAAGTAATGTTGAGCTTTGCTAAGGTTGAGTTTCATGTTCTAGCACTTGGTGTAACTAAAGGAATCTTCCTTAAGATCGTAAAAGAATTGGAACCTCCTGCTTCTAATGTGTGACTAAAACTTAATTTAATATGACCCGACTCTTTCTTCAGAATGAGCTGAAGTCGAGGTTGGAAACTGAGAAATCAGTGCTCAGAGTTGTGATAAATGACGCAGATAAGAAGTACAATGAAGAGAATGAACAGGTATTTGATCGATTCTCTTTTTAAATTTTTTTTTTATTTATTTTTACCTAGTCCAATATCAGCTTGTATGCATGCTATTTTTGTGTTTTTGTTTTTGTTCTTGTTTTGTGTGTGTGTGTGGGTAAATCAGTGGTAATTTCATCAAGATAGGAAATTTACGATCAGTTCAATACACGCAAGAAGTCCAAAAATACATCAAAACAGATCACGTATTAAGGATACTTAAATCCACGCAGATTACAACTCTTTTTCAGCTTAGACGGCTCTTGGACACTTTAGAGCACACATCCTGATGATGATGAAGACTTCTGCTTCAATCACAAAAACCCTGGGAGGATTTTCGCTGAAACATATTCCTGTTTCTATATCAAATTGGAGATATAACCACTGGAAACCCAAACGAATCATGTCCAGCTGCACCTGAGGGAAGACATTCACTAAAGTTTGCTATCACACTAAAAAAAAAAATAAAAAAAAATAAAGAAGAAATGCACATGTCTTTGAACTTCAGTTGAGGCAATAATATGGCCAAATCCAGTTGGCAAAGGACTTAAATAGAAAAGGTGGTTGTGATACTCAATATTTAGGGAGAGAAGCAGCTATTAGAGTTGACCACCTCTGGTTCCATTAGTCTTTGTTTACATCATGCAAAACATGTGATCCATATATACTCCTTTATTGCATGGTGTGCATGCTACTACTTTTCTCTTCCTTTTCCTGATTGGTGGTGTTGTAATGGGGGTGTGCCTTTCCTTTACCCTGATAATAGCATCCATGTCTCATCTCACCTCTCTGGTTATATCATGTGACAAGAAGGCAATGCTTATGTCTGACCTTCTGTGTTAATGCGGATGCTAGGTTGTTGTCCATGTTAAATGTCTTTGTCCTGCTAATCACTGTTAAGATATCCATTTTCCTTTTTTTTTTGGCTTAAATGTAAGCTGGTTACTACTGCTCCCCTTGAGTGTTTTTCATTTGCCTTCTAGAATAAGACCTTGCATAGCCAGCTGGAGGCTTTACATATTAAATTGGCTGAGATGGACCGTCATTCTACTGGTGTTTCTGGAAGCACCTCTCTTGGCCTTTCTGATGATGCTGACGGGTTGCAGGATGTTCTCAAATATCTTCGTCGCTCAAAAGAAATCGTATGGATGAGTTTTTTTTTTGGTTGATTATGCTGGTGTTTTGTTACTATTAACAATTTAGTCAAATGCTGTGTACAGGCAGAAACCGAACTGTCATTAGTGAAACAGGAAAAGCTTCGATTGCAATCTCAGGTAGTTGGTTGTGTGTCATTTTTTCGGTAGTACAGCATCTGTTTTACTTAAGCTACATCTTGCTTATCTGATGCTTGTTCTGTTCATATGTTTTTGCTTTTCGTACCGTCTGACTTTGTCAACTTTGTAGAAGACTTTGATGTTGAACACACATGTTTAAGGTTTTACACACATATTGATCAGCCCTAGTCGCCATGTTTGAACCATTGCCACGATTTAGGGCTTTGCTGGATTTTCTAAAACTAGTGGCTGAGGAGTCACTTAGTTCGCCAGTCAGTGCTGCTTTGTAACTTATGATGGCGATTACTCAACCAAGCTCTGATACTCTGTAGAAACGTTTGAGAGAATAAATACTGTTTCGCCAATGAGGCATTGGCCCAGTGGTAATTACTGTGGCCACTTAACCCGGAGTATCCGGCTTCGAGTCTCAGTGGAGACAAAAGTGTGCGTGCGTATATTTCGTTTCCGTCAAAATAAATAAATAAAGGCGGGTTCTATCGGCACACCTCTATTTACTCCCGGCACCCTATTACTCCCGGCACCACAAAAACTTACTTCAGGCACCCGGTCATTTTTTACAAAGGGGACGTCGGTGGCACTGGTGTTCCTTGTGGAGCACCAACGCCATCGTCATCGGCGTTGGTGCTCCACAAGGAACACCAGCGCCACCGACGTCCCCTTTGTAAAAATGTTAAAACTTAGAAAACGTCAGTCCACGATTTTCCACTGGCGTTCCTTGTTGCACACGAACGTCAGTGTGACGTTGGTGTGCAACAAGGAACGCCGGTGTCACTGACGTTTTGTTCGTCCGAAAAAATAATCAAAAAATGGGTGCCAATAGTAATTATGCGTGTGCCGATAGAACCCGCCTAAATAAATACTGTTTTATTATTTCTGAATGAATTATAACTGAGACTGCTCTCACCTATATGAAGGAAAAGAGAAGACCCTTGATCAAGCCGAACTTAATTGACGTTGGTGTGCAACAAGGAACGCCGGTGTCACTGACGTTTTGTTGGTCCGAAAAAATAATCAAAAAATGGGTGCCAATAGTAATTATGCGTGTGCCGATAGAACCCGCCTAAATAAATACTGTTTTATTATTTCTGAATGAATTATAACTGAGACTGCTCTCACCTATATGAAGGAAAAGAGAAGACCCTTGATCAAGCCGAACTCCTAAAATTAAGGAGTTGACTTGTTACAAAGAAAAACATGCCTTCCAACCCTAAAAGGACATGGCTGTGGCTTATTATAAGACAAAAGACTTCACTACCCTACTAATAAAAACAAAAATAATAAGCGATTCTCAACAATGACCATACTAGGCTTACTTAGGTTTTTTCTAATGAAAGATAAATCTGAGACTGGTTCCATATGTAGAAACATCTACAACATGATAAAAACTCAGTTTGAAACTGTGATAAAGATCTTGAAATTTGATAATGGGTCAGAGTACTTTGAGCAAAGTCTTGGGAAATCCTTGGAGGATAAAGACATTGTTAATCTAAGCTCTTGTGTAGACGCCTGTAGAAATAAAGGATGAAGACAAACTTTTATTATCTGATAATCAAGAAATGGATTACAAACCCTTGCTTATATAAAGACTCAGCCAACATCATAACTTAGGAAGTAAGCTATGTTATTCTAACATATTTGGCACATGTGCTATTTTATTCTGGCATATTCTACAAAAAGTAAATTACAAGTTAATTTAGCGACATGGAGAACGTCTTTAAGAATCAAGTTGGGACTGATTTCAATGGTTCCTTTTCCAACAATTATGGATTGGGAACCATCCGCAGTTTTAACTTTTTGGTTCCCTGCAAACGGAAAATAAGTGGAAAATAGTTCGGAGTCACCAGTCATGTGATATGTTGCTCCATAATCTATAATCCATGGAGTTTTGGTGTTATATGAAACTAGAGAGTATATACCTGAGTCGGCCAAGGTGCAGGGAGGATGAGATTTCTGAGTGTTCAGGAATTTACTATTCTGCTCTAATTGATCCTTACTGAAGAGACTCGATCCTGGAGGATATGATTGCCCTGATTCAAACGAGGCTTGATTTGCCTTTCCTTGCCCTCCATTGCCTTGCTTCGACTTCCAGGCTGGTTTTCCTTGCAAATCCCAACAATTACCCCTCGTGTGACCATTCATTTTGCAATAATCACATCTCAATTTCGCCTTCTCGGTCTTCCTCCGGGCCTCGGGTTTCCTAGCAGCTAGGGTTGACCGTTCGGCCTCAGAATATGGCCCTTTCTGCATAATTCGCTTTCTGGCTTCTTCTCTACAAACCTCAGAGAAAACTTCTCTCAATGATGGTAGGGTTTTCTCCCGAGTATCCTCCCCCTCACGTCATCAAAATCATGATTTAGACCTACCATGGAGTAAACCCTCTCGATCTCTTCCCTTTTCCAAAACTTCACACTATCCCCCGCACAATCCCATGAATCATCATGACATAGGTCCAACTCCTGCCATAGTGCAACTATGTCGTAATACATAGTCACATCTCTTGAGTCCTGCTTCATGTTTCACAATTTGATCTTTGATTCGTAAATTTGGGATGTATTCTCCATGTCAGAATACATCTCTTCACAGTATCCCATGTATCCTTTGCGGTGGACAGAAACATGTGTGGTCTGGCAATGGCTAGTTCCATAGCATTGATCAACAATGCCATTACCATTGAGTTTTTGGATTTCCACACCTTAAATTTCAGATCTTCAGAGTCCAGCTCGGATGATTCGCCTGTGAGATATCCTAACTTTCCTCTTCCATCGATTGCTAATTTCACCGTCTGTGCCCACTCTAGATAGTTTTTTACGGTAGCTTCCTAGAGACAAAAAGTAGCGTCGGACCAGCCTGGGTTCGCTGTCATCGGCACTAAACTGCTGCAACTGAGTCCCTGCCTAGCTGAGTCCTCCTGGCAGCAGGTTCGTTTGACTCACGCCAGACCCGGAGGAAGGCGGCGTCCCCTCGACGGTCATGGCAGCCTTATAATTCATGGCTGAACCCTAATATTTTAGATCGCATGGCTTTGATACCTTGTAAAAATTTTCAGTAAAGAGAAATAATTTGATATATTATTACTGACACCACAACGTGGTTAATATAGGTACAGAGTGACTTGGGCCCCAAGAGAACTTATTCAACGAGAAATAAAACCTAGCCGCTTCGTAGAATTTTTGGTGCCCTAAAACATGTAAATTCCTGTTGAAGTGTTTAAGATGCCAATTATCTACCTCCCCATCAGCTTAACCTTTTCGGAGCGATGGTAATTCAACATGGTATCAGAGCGGGAGGTCATGGGATCAATCATTGCTGCCAACACCATCTTCCTATTTATATTGTGCAATTGTTGGGCCTCTTTGTTGGCCTTGTGTGCCTTTTATATGCCTTTGTGTGCCTTTTATATGCCTTTGTGTGCCATGTTGCCCCAGGCTTGTTATAGGCTCAAGCTTGAGGGGGCGTGTTGAAGTGTTTAAGATGCTAATTATTTACCTCCCCATTAGCTTAAGTTTTTGGGAGAGATGGTAAGTCAACAATTACCTATACTACCCTTAATAAAATAACATAATAAGATTATAAACCATGCGCATTCTGAACCATAACAATGTTTTTTTTTTATGTTACTTCTGTGACGATTTGACTTGATATTTAATTCAGCTGGAAACTGCTCTAAAGTCGGTAGAAGCGGCGCAAGCATCTCTTAATACCGAGCAAGCGAATTATAAGGCATTCTTGTTCAGTGCGGAAGAGTTCAATAGTTTACAACTTCAGGTTTTACCTTCTCCTCCCCACCCTCTCTTATGTTGCATGTTATGTTTCCTATTTTCACATTCCAAAGAAATGCAGTTTTAAGAATGTAATATTTTGTTTGATGTATATCTAATAGATGGTAGAGAGGGAGAGGGAGGGAGAGGATGTCAGTTTCACTGACGTTTATATGAACATGTGGTGATGTTTCTACAAAACAGTTTTTTAACATGTGGCGTCAAAGTAATATTGTGGCGCTGTGTAGGAAAAAAAAACACGTGTGGGTGCCTGAAGCCAAATGGTGGTGTTTATGGAAACTCATCTTATTAACAATTGAGATGGGTACAGAGGTTTTGTATTTGGAAAAACTAACAGCTAGAAACATAATGAATTTGAACAAACGGTCAGAATCATAAATGATTTGCTGGCAAGCTGCCTAACTACTTGATTAAAAACGGCCTAATATATGCACCTAACCACCATGTGATAAACAGGAATACTAACTGCAGTAACAGCCTGGTCATAAATCATAAATAAATGGTACAAACATAACCATATTATGTCTGCAGCATATCAACGACTCCCCTCAAACTTTGTTGATAAACGTTGATCATCCCAAGCTTGGATATGAGTGACTGGATATTCTGGTGGAAAGTTGTTGAATATTATGTGATTTATGTCATATTTAATTATGTTCAATAATAAGAGGGGTAAAAGTGTAATAGTCTGCTGATAATAAGAACAGCCGCACTGCCTAGGGTTTAGAGTAATCCCAGGGTTAGAATGTCGGCTCCTATGATTTAGGAGTTTGCTTGTGAAAGGGTTCTAGTATTGTCTGTGTATTTAAGTGTGAGAGGACACACAGTTGTAATCACTTTTTCATATATCAAATAAAAAGATTCTCTGTTTCTTTTCTTACATGGTATCGGAGCATGGTTGCATGATTCTGCGGCAATCATGAATTACCGGGCAGCCTTAAACACTGCCACTTTCGGCAACTCTTCCAGCACAACAACCGGATCAACCATGGCAACCGCTGATCATTCAATCGGAGGAGATAACAACTCAAATTCTTCTGCAGTCCTGCTCACCGTACAAAGGTTGAACGGCAAAAATTATCTAGAATGGTCTCAAACAGTCAGATTGGCCATTGATGGAAGGGAAAGCTAGGGTACATCACCGAGAAGCTACAAAAGCACCCGAGGTGACCCAGATCTCGCAACATGGAGATCGGAAAACTCCATGGTAAGGGCCTGGCTCATCAACTCAATGGAGCAGCGATTGCCAAGCCTCACATGTTCTTACCTACACCAAAGATATGTGGCGGTGCAAGTGGAGAGATGTACTACGATTTGGAAAACACATCTCAAATCTATGAGCTTAAAACCAAATTGTGGTCCTATAAACAGGAAAATCAGGATGTTACCTCTTACTATAACACCATGGTTGGTCTATGGCAGGAGCTAGACATGTCCTACAATATTTATTGGGATTGTCCGGGTGATGGCGTCAAGTTCCAAAAAACGGAAGAGAACGATAGGGTCTATATTTTCCTGGCAGGATTGAATCAGGAATTGGATGAAGTAAGGGGAATGATTCTGGGGAAGAACCCTTTGCCTACACTTCGGGAAGTCTTCTCCGAGGTGAGAAGGGAGGAGCTAAGGAGGAAAGTAATGAATAAGGGAGTTGCTACTCCTATTATAGAAAATTCAGCCCTTGTAGCTACAAAAGGAGAGGCTGATAAGAAGGCGGGAAAACAGAAAATCTGGTGTGATCTTTGCAAAAACAAGGGCATACCGGAGAAACTTTTTGGGGTATTCATGGAAGCCTCGCAAATTGGAAGCCAAGGGTCTTCTGCTGAAATTCGCAGACAGGCGACAAGCAAATCAGGTGTCATTCGATCAAGGCGAGAACTCTGGGAGGAGGGACCCGCCACTCACTCGAGAACAATTAGAACAGATCGAGTAAGCTTGTTCTTGCCCAAACATCCAAACCAACCCCTCCAACAGGTGAGATCTCATGCTCACTAGAGAAAAGGTAATTCTCCATCTCTTTCTTTTCAGGAGTTCACCAACTTGACCTCTTGGGTCATTGACTCGAGGGCAATCGATCATATGTCTAGTTTTTCCCACATTTTCTCCTCCTACTTTCCATGTCTTTGGGCATCAAAAGGTAAAATTGCGATGGTTCCTTTTCTACTATCATTTGGAACATGAGCAGTGAGTTATTTCCCCAAATTTGGTCCTTAAAAATGTGCTGCATGTTCCAAATTATCCTGTAATCTTTTATCTGTTAACAAACTTATTTCTGATTCTCAATATACCGTTGTTTTCTCTGTGGATGGGTGTGTCTTTCAGGATACTCACACGGGGAAGGAGACTGGCAGTGCTAAGTTGAAAGGAGGACTATATCTACTTGAAGAAAAGGAAGACTTCCAGAATAAGGACATCCTTAGGAACAATTGTTTTCAGTCTACCTATTATGATAGGAATAATGTTCTAAGGTGGCACCTACGATTAGGGCACCCTAGTTTTTTGTATTTGAAAAGGCTTATGCCAGAACTATTTTCTAATAAGAATGTTGAAAGTTTTCAATGTGAGATATGTGAATTAGCTAAGCACTGTAGATCTACCTTCCCTGCCCATCCTTACAAGCCAACCAAACCCTTCACTATGATTCACAGTGATATTTGGGGGCCTGCAAGGGTGAGTACATTGTCTGGAAAAAAATGGTTCATATCTTTCATCGATGACCACACTAGGTTAACTTGGGTTTATCTCCTTAAACACAAAAGTGATGCCAAAAAGATCTTTCAAGACTTTTATAACATGATTTTCACACAATTTTATTCCAAAGTTGAGATTTTTAGAAGTGATAATGGTACTGAATATTTTAACTCCATCCTTGGTACTTTTTTTCAAGAAAAGGGTATAGTTCACCAGAGTTCTTGCCCAGACACACCTCAACAAAATGGGGTGGCTGAGAGGAAGAACAGACACATCATGGAAGTAGTAAGATCCTTGATGATCACTTCCAGAAGCCCTAAATACCTTTGGGGGGAAGCTGTCCTAACAGCTGTCTACCTCATAAATAGACTCCCCTCTAGAGTCCTCAATTTTCAGAGTCCTTTGAGTCAACTAAAGGTTTTTTATCCCACATCTAGACTGATCCAGGACATACCCCTTAGAGTGTTTGGGTGTACGGCCTTTATCCACATACACAATGCAGGGAAGTTAGATCCTAAGTCTAGAAAGTGTGTCTTCCTAGGATATTCTCCAACTCAGAAGGGATACAAGTGCTTTGATCCCTTGAACCAAAAAATGTATATCTCTAGTGATGTCACCTTTTTTGAAGACAAAATGTTTTTTGAGACTCATATTCAAGGGGGGTATTTCAATGAACATGAGTCCTTATCCTTCATGCATTCTCCCCTGCATTTTTTACTTGACACAGAGGTGCCACAGTCTAGTGTGCTTGACCCTAAGGAACATATACATCATAGTAAGGAAGCTAGTGATCATATCACTGAACTACCATCTCCTGCAGAGGATAATCAAAAAGGTAGTTCGGAGATCACCCTATGACTGAATCTGAAATTCCCAGGAAAACTTACTCAGAAGAGCGCTCGCTCAAGGATAATGTACTCCACAACAAAGACTAGCCAGGATCCCGCCTCAGTGAAGATCTTTGAAAGTGACTCGAAGCAGTACACTCCTTGACAACTCGACAAACTCGAAATGTCTCGAGAAAATTGATTCTCATGCCACCTCGACAAAATAGATCCTAATGACCCTACACTACAATTCCCATAGCCCTCGAGAAAACCGGTTAGAGAATGCACAAAACATCCCCTATACCTCTCTCCAAATATGTGTCATATGACAAGCTGTCACCCCAAGATCGAAGCTTTCATATCCAATGTCGGTGTAAAAATTCCAAAGAATATCCAAGAAGCTCTAATCGAACTCGAGTGGAGGCGGTGTCCATGAAGAGATGAAGGCTCTTGAAAAGAATGACACTTGGGATGTTGTTAGTCTGCCAGAGGGAAAAGTCCCAGTTGGGTGTAGATGGGTGTTTACTGTGAAGTACAACTCTGATGGAACTCTGCAAAGGTATAAGGCCAGGCTTGTAGCAAAGGGTTATACTCAAACGTATGGTTTGGATTATTCTGAGACCTTCTCTCCTGTGGCAAAGCTAAATCATGTGAGAGAATTTCGTTGTCTGTGGTCGTGAGCAGAGAATGGCCTCTGGAACAGCTGGATGTAAAGAATGCCTTTCTCCATGGTAACTAAAGGAGGAGGTTTACATGGACATTCCCCCAGGCTTTGCTGATGGTTCGGGCAAAAAAGTGTGCAAATTGAAGAAATCACTCTATGGACTCAAACAAAGTCCTAGAGCATGGTTTGAGAGGTTTATGAAGTTCATAAAGAGTGAAGGGTTCAAGCAAGGGCATTCAGACCACACACTCTTTGTGAAAAAGTCAGGCAGTGGAAAATTGACAGTTCTGGTTGTCTATGTGGATGACATCATCCTAACTGGGGATGACCAAGTGGGTATGGCCCAGATCAAGAACATATTGGCCAAGGAGTTTGAGATCAAAGAATTAGGCAGTTTGAGGTACTTTCTAGGTATAGAGTTTGCAAGGTCAGATAAGGGCCTTGTGGTATCTCATAGAAAATATATCCTGGACCTACTGGAGGAAACAGGCATGACAGAGTGTAAAGCAGCTGCAACTCCTATGGAAGCGAACCTGAAGCTCTGGGAGAAAATTGAGGGTGTGCCAATTGATAAGGGCAGGTATCAGAGGTTGGTGGGCAAGCTAATATATCTAGCCCACACTAGGCCAGACATCTCATTTGCTGTGGGAGTGGTGAGCCAATTCATGCATGACCCTTGTGAACATCATCTTGAAGCGGTGATGAGGATATTGAGGTATTTGAAGAGTACTTTGGGAGAAGGTTTGTGGTTCAAAAAGAGCACTTCCAGAGCAATAGAAGTGTATACGGATGCTGACTGGGCAGGCTCCAAAGAGAGGAGGTCAACATCTGGATATTGTAGTTATGTTTGGGGCAATTTGGTCACTTGGAGGAGTAAGAAGCAAGGAGTAGTTGCAAGAAGCACAGCAGAGGCAGAGTTTAGAGCCATGGCTCAGGGTGTGTGTGAAGAGTTATGGATCAAGAGGGTCCTAGAAGACCTTCAGGTTCAGCCTAGTCTTCCTATGAAGCTGTTTTGTGATAATAAAGCTGCTATTGACATTGCAAATGATCCAGTCCAACACGACCGAACCAAGCACATTGAGATAGATAGACACTTCATCAGGGAGAAGCTTGACAATGGGCTGATCTGCATTCCCTTTTTACCTTCGTCTCAACAGGTGGCCGATGGGTTGACCAAGCCTCTAGTGAAGCTGGGATTCGATCAGTTTGTAAGCAAGTTGGGCATGATAAATATCCATGCTCAACTTGAGGGGGGGGGGGGGGGTGTGTTGAATATTATGTGATTTATGTTATATTTAATTATGTTCAATAATAAGAGGGGTAAAAGTGTAATAGTCTGCTGATAATAAGAACAGCCGCACTGCCTAGGGTTTAGAGTAATCCTAGGGTTAGAAAGTCGGCTCCTATGATTTAGGAGTTTGCTTGTGAAAGGGTTCTAGTATTGTCTGTGTATTTAAGTGTGAGAGGACACACAGTTGTAATCACTTTTTCATATATCAAATAAAAAGATTCTCTGTTTCTTTTCTTACAAAAGCCCTTTTGTAAAATGTCAGCAATCTGATGTTTTGTTGGAATGTACCTGATAGATATAATTAGAATCCAGTTTCTCTCTTATAAATTGTTTGTCAACTTCAACGTGCTTTGTCTTGTTACAATAGACAGGATTTTGGGCTATCCTCAAAACTGCTTGGTTATTACCGAACACCTTCACGATGTTATCCCATGTCTTCTATTTTAAAGCTATTTGTATTATGTTATTGAATTTGAAGGCTTGTCACTACATTGAATTAGTTAGTTTTAGTTTATTCATTACTGAGGCTTTTGGCACACAAAGATGTGTAACCCAACTCTTTCAGGTCAGAGAAATTAGCTTACTTCGTGAGAGTAACTTGCAGCTTAGAGAAGAAAACAAGCACAACTTTCAGGAATGCCAGGTTTGTAAGGGACAATCTTCATGTTATCATTCATGCTTGTGTGTTTTGCTCATGAAAATCAATTAGATTTGTAACTAACATTTTGTGCTTGGTGTTAGAAACTCCGTGAATCTCTCAATATGGCAAGGGTGGAATTGCAGAATCTGCATAGAAGCCTTGAGGAAAGGCAAAATGATGTTGAAGCGTGTAAGAAAGAAATTGATAAGGAAAGAAAGGAGAAAGAAGATCTTGAAAAGAGAGTTGATGAGGTAGTTAGGTCTTTTTGATACTTGTAAGAATAGAAAGAATGAGAGGAAAGTATTCTGTATTGGATGAACAGGAAACACTGTTCCAACGCTAGTTGGACTGAGGGACAAAGGGAAAAACATAGGGAAAAAGAGGGAAAAACAACCCTCTAAATAAGCCATTAATTAGGACTAGATTAGGGCTACTACAAGACTTAATAAAGCACACAGAACTATTACACAGATAATCCAGCTCTAATATTTTATCAATACCATCATAAAGGCTTTTAGTCTAACCTAAGTAATTCCTTTCTAGAGTTCACATTCTCATCTATGTGCTCTTTCTTTTATAAAGTTGGAAAGATGCCGGAGTTCTGACCTGGAAGATTTTTCTCGTGTTCGAGCAACTCTTGAGCAGATGAAGGTAACTTCTACCGCTTTGTCTGGTTAGCTGATAATCGTTTTGATGTTCGGGAGGTGCTAACTTGTGAAGATAACTGCTAAATCTACTTTTGTGAGGTTCTTAATCGGCTTATTTATTTATATAATTTTGATCAGATTCTTCATTTTGAGTATTCTATTTGCTATCATCTGATGCACAACATAATTCAATCTCATCTGTTTGATAATTCTATTGCGAAAAGCATCTGCCACTTTAGCTTTTAAATGCACCAGAGCATGTTTTTCTTTCCTTGCTTTATAGGGCAGGCTTCCAAGTTTCTTTGACATTCTTTTGTCTACAAATAGAAAGAGAAGCTTTTATGTGTATTTTTTTTCCCTTCAAAACATTGTGTAGAGAAGAGCAGAACCGAGAAAAAAAGAACTTTTTCTCATTTATAACAAAGTGTGAGAAGAGTTTAATAATTAAGGGAATTGGCCAAAAGTTCATAAGCACCGGTTTCTTTCCTAAAAACCCACACTAAAAGATTCTTTGATGAAAGGGAAAAACTACGAAAGAAATGACAAAAGTACTTTTATAGATCTTCTTTCCGCTTTGCTATATTTCTACCATATTCGGATCAACAATCTCCTAAAGAAAAATTAGAAATTGCACAGACATACGGGTAGTTCTTATGTTGAAGAAGTTGTTGAACCATTCCTGATCAACAGACACCCACAGAGAATTTGCATGTGCAACATCAAATTTCTCTATGACTTGTCTTGGTGGATTGGGAGTGGTTAATATACAGAAATCATGACATTTTAGCACAAATTGACATGTCCTTATTGCCAAAAAAGAACTCACGCGACCTCCGAACCACAGTAAGTTTGAAATTAAGGTTTCTCCCAATTTTGTTGTAAATAATTACACCCCAGCATCCCAACGGGTGGAAAATAAAAGATGGCGGATAGAGGTAAGCTGCTCACGACACTATAGGGCTTTAACCAAGACAAACTAATCATAGCAGAGACGGCTCAATTGTCCCCAAGTACAACTGTTCCGTACTAATAGCTTAAGACAACATATTATCAACCAAAAATAGTATTACACATTCTAATACTTCTACACATTGTCACCATTGTGGAATTAACTCAAGGGTATGTATCAAATGTCGAGTACAATCTTCTTCTGCGGAAAAATACACTATAGGTTCTGTCAAACGTTTCATTCAAGTCTCATCTAAATATAGTCTTCTTAAATTTGAAGTTCTCGCGATTTGTCAAAACATGTGTACATTTTCTCGTGTGCAAACTCCAAATGTATGTGGCATATGTGAATTGTGATCATTATTACTTGGAGAGTGGATTGCGTTGCCAGGAGAGATGAGAAATTTTAATGTGATGTGACTTTTTTCATTGTTGATTGTGAGGTGGTGTTATGATTCATTAGTTGTCTATGACTTCCATTAGGTAAATTTTAGAGAAAAGGAAGCTCAACTTGAAGAAATCAACATATTATGCACCGAGAAACAGGATGTTTTACTACATTTGGAGCAAGATATTTTTAGGAGCAGGATGGAATTGAGTGATAGAGAGTCCAGGCTAAATCAAAATTTGCAACTTGAGGTACTCCGGTTCATCCTTGGGTAGACTGCTCCCCCAGTTTCTCCCCCAGTTTCTCATCCGAATTCCTTTCACTTGCTTGCAGGTTTCCTTGAAATCGGATATTGAGAGGCAGAAGAGAATAACGGCTCAATCCAAGGTCCTTAAACTATTCGTGAAGTAACCTGACAACTTGACCTTTTGGCTCATCATGAGAACTTCTCTGTTTATTTTAACACTTGTTTGTGTACTATTTTATTCTACAGAAGAAGTTAGAGAACTTGTCAAAAGAGAAGGAAGACTTGATCAAAGAAAATCATGTTCTCTCTAAACATTTAGAAGATGCAAGACAAGGTATGCCCTAGTAACCGTTGGTAAAGAAAAATGCTGTAAATTGAGGCAGGATAAATGGTATTCAAGGAGTTTTTTATCTTCTTTTTTGGTCATACGTTGGTCTCGTTACTTTGTCTTCTTATTCTATTTATTCTAGTTACCTTATTATTAGTAATCATAAAGTATACAATCCTCCACGAGTACAAGTACATTAAAATTTTACTGTGGTCAAAGATCTAGCCTCAGCAACAGCCAATTAACTGAACTACTTGTAAACGAAGAGATTCAGAGAAACTGTTGTGGATATTTGTTTCCTTGTGTAAATCCCTAGTACTCAAGGAAATCCCAACTGATGAGCCTTCAGCCTATCCAGATCCACCTGAACAGCTGCAGGAATTTTATATTCATTGCTTCCGTGAAATACAATTCCATATGCCAGTATCATGTGCTCTTATAATTTAAGTTAATGGAACGTCGTGGCTTCCTTCTTTTCCTATAATAGTTCGTTGTGAGGTCATCTATCAGTTCACCTTTCTACCATTTCCTTCTCAATTTTGACCTTTTTTTTTCAGGTAAAAAGATTGGAGGTGATGCTGCTGGTGAACAGGCCATGAAAGAGAAGGAGAAAGAAAAAGACTCCAGAATACAAGTTGAGGATCCGTGCCATCTTTTGTTGTTCTATCAGCACTTATCTTCCATTTGTATATATGAAATTTTCATTTAATTATTTGTAGACCTTGGAAAAAGTTGTGGAGAGGTTGAAAGAGGAATTAAAGAAGGAGAAAGAGGAGCATAAAAGCGAGAAAGAAAAGCGGCTAAAGACCAAGAAAACAATAAGTGACTCATATGAAAATGTTGCTCAGGTATGCTTATTCTAGAATTAAGCAGATTTTTTCTTTTGGGTTTTGTTAACCTCTGCCATTCTACAGATCTCATTCCCTCCTGCAGTACAAACAATTCGTGTTAATGCTATTAGACAAATTCATAGTTGTATTGGTCTCCAGGCTCATTTATGTCGATTAGATCATTGAGTCCATAATAGACCCAAAAAAATGCTAATTATCGAACCTGTTAAAGTAATAACACGGTAAACAAACTGGGATCGAATGAATTGATCCCTTTCACTTTATTGATACTTCATATATAGTACACAATACTTGGAGAATAAGATACTTCGGCCGACCTAACAACCCTAGCCGACTTATACTACTATGGGCCTATCACACGGCCCATACACAATACAATACTTAAAAAACATAATATAATAATACTAATTTTTGCAACACTCCCCCTCAACATGCCCAACTTGGAACGAACAACCTTTAACGACTCCTATTCAATGCCTTGGTGAACACATCTTCTAGTTGATCTCCTGACCGCACGAACGGAGTACGGATTTCTTTTATCATAACTTTTTCTCTTATAAAGTGACAATCCACTTTAACATGCTTCGTTCTCTCATGAAAAACATGTTTCGACGCAATGTAAATTGCTGCTTGATTGTCACAATATAGTGGCGTCAAACCTTTAATAGGCAACTCAATCCCAGTCAAAAAGTAGTTATTCCGCGTAACTCACTGCATGTGTTGGCCATAGCTCTATACCCAGCTTCTGCACTGGATCTTGACACCACCGGCTACTTTTTACTCATCCATTTGATCAAGTTCCCACCTAGGAACGTGCAATACCATGTAGTAGACCTTCTATCTGATGAAGATCCTGCCCAATCAGTATACTGTTCAACTTGTTAGTGACCATTCGGCCTAAACATAACTCCAAGGCCTGGATTTCGTTTTATATATCTTAGAATCTGCATAACAGCATCCCATTGGGACTTTCTTGGACACTCCATGAACTGTCTCACAACTCCCACAACATATGAAATATCTGGTTGAGTAATGGTCAAATTGTTTAGTTTACCTACCAGCCATCTATATTGCCTCGGATTTTCCAAGATATCTCCCCCTGTCTTTGATAACTTTACATTGGGATCCATTGGAGTATCCACTGGTCTCCCTCCAAGCATATGTGTCTCATGCAACAAATCAAGCACATATTTTCTTTGACATAACATAATGCCACACTTGGATCTAGCCACCTCAACACCAAGAAAATAACGAAGTCGTCCCAGATCCTTAGTGTGAAACTTACTACCTAGAAACTACTTAAGTTGACGAATGCCATCTTCATCATCTCGTGTAATCACGATGTCATCAACATACACAATGAGAAAAACATCGTTTTTCAGTTTTCATATGATAAACCGAGTACTCCGTTTGGCACCTTTTTCATACCAAACTCCTGTACCATCTCTGAGAACTTCCCAAACCAAGCTCAAGGAGATTGCTTGATCCCATACAAAGCTTTCCTAAGCTTACACACTATGTGACGATTCTCCCCTTGAGGAACAAACTCGGGAGGTTGCTCCATGTAGATTTCCTCACACAAATCGCTGTGCAAAAACGCACTCCTTACATCTAGCTGATATAATGGCCAATTATGAGTAACAACAATGGAAATTAAGATACAAATAGATGGCATTTTGGCCACTGGTGAAAATGTCTCGTCATAATCAACACGATACGTCTGAGTGTAGCCCTTGGCTACCAACCTGGCCTTAAAACGCTCAACTGCCCCATCTGGATTAAATTTAACAGTATAAACCCATCGACAACCAACAATTTGTTTACCTGGTGGTGGTGGTACCAACTCCCACATACCATTTTCATGAAGAGAATCCATTTCCTCTTCCCTGGCCTTCCTCCATCTGTCATCTGGTAGCGCTTCCTGCAGGTTTCTTGGATCATAAACACTATAAAGACTAAAAATTACAGAGTAGCTGGGAGTCAAGTTATCAGTAGTAACAAAATTGCCTATAGGATGTTAGTAACACAAGACCTTTTACCTTTCCATAATGCTATGGGCGAAGCTGCAGTAATTCTTTGGAAAAGCCCGGTTCTCTTTGTCTTCGAGCTGTCATTCCTCAATCCACTGATTCTTTCCTTCATATACCTAAAGCATCTGATGGCTCATCAGACAACTGAGGATCTTCAGAGGAATCACTATCCGTGTCATGACTTATGAGTAGGAGCGAGAGTGCAAAACCTTTTACAAGTATATACCTGTGTAACTGGCTGTGGAGGTGCATATGTAGGAGTAGACGTGGAAGTTGTCACAGTCCGATGAGTATTAGAATATAGTTATTTCCATTTAGTTTGTGGGTGGTGGAAGGAGCTGATGTATGTTGTTGAAAGAGTTAGAATTTGAGGAGTACTTTCATAAGTTCTGTTTTTGTTATTTATTTATATGTAGCCGTGATATAGGGCTAGTATTTCCTTAGGGTTTAAGGGTGGCGGCTGGTCAAAGAATCCTGATTTAGTAAGTTCCTAAAATTCAGGAAGATTAGGGCTTCCACCGGTTGTATAAATAAGACTGTGCAGTCATTGAATAAAATAAGAACAATTTTTTCAAAAACCTTTTTTTCGAGATGAACTACCAAGCAGCGTTCACTGGAGAGCTGACCAGCACCGGCTCTTCTGCTAACACAGGATCCGGAGCAAATACTGGGGGAGAAGACGGAAATACAGCCAATTTCTCTTCTAACCTACTGGTATTACAGCTGCTGAATGGCAAGAACTACTTGGAGTGGTCCTAGACCGTCAAACTTGTGGTTGATGGCAGAGGAGAGTTAGGGTTCTTTACCAGAGCAAGCAAGGAACCAGCAGCAAATGACCCAAGACTTGCAGCCTGAAAGTCTGAAAACTCTATGGTAAAGGCATGGCTAATAAATTCCATGGAGCCACCCATTGCCACTACCCACTGTTAAGGACACGTGGGATGCTGTGAAAGAGATGTACTCTGACTTGGAGAACTCTTCACAGATCTATGACCTAATGACAACACTTTGGAACCAAAAACAGGAATCCAGGGATGTCACCACTTACTACAATGATATTGTAACCCTTTGGCAGGAATTGGACATGTGTTATGATGACACTTGGGACTTCCCTGGTGACAGTACGGAAATTCAAAAAAGGGAGGAGAATGAAAGAGTTTATTCATTCTCGGCAGGCTTAAATCCAGATCTGGATGAGGTTAGGGGTAGAATTCTGGGCAGAAAACCCCTACCATCACTCAGAGTGACCTTTTCTGAAGTAAGAAGAGAAGAATCAAGACGCAAAGTTATGCACAAACCAGGCCCTACAGAAATAGAAGGATTAGCCCTAGTGGCTGGAAGTCAACAGAGGAAATCAAACAAGAAGAAACCTACGTGTGAGCATTGCAAGAAGATTGGCCACACTAAGGACATATGCTGGGAGATACATGGCGAGCCAGAATGGAAGAGGCAGCAGGGGAGGACAACATCAAGGAGCAGGAAGAGCAAATCAGGTGGCTTCTGACCTAGGGTCCTCATCTACTATTGGGGCTCTTCAATTCACTCAGGAACAGCTAGAACAACTCAGTAAAATCCTAAACTCTCAACTCTACTTGAACAATATCCTCAATGTTCCTTGGCAGAGTCAGGTAATTACCTTCACAAAGCCTTTTTTGGGACCAGTCATGAGATAAATTGGATAGTTGACTCCGGAGCAACGGATCACATGACTGGATCCTCTGATTTATTTCTTAATTATGATCCTGGAAACCAAAAAATCAGACTTGCTGATGGGTCTTTTTCAGCAATTGCTGGGAAAGGCTCCATCAAAATCACACCAAACCTCTTTCTGACAGAAGTGTTACATGTACCTAAACTGTCTTGTAATCTTATTTCCATATGTAAACTGACATCTGAACTAGACTGTGTTGCTCTATTTTCTAAGGATGGCTGTGTGTTTTAGGACAAGACTTTGGGGAAGATGATTGGCAAATCTAGGCTGATTGGTGGTCTCTATGTGCTGGAACAGGATGGTGAATCAAATATGGACTCCCTACTGAGAGGATGTCATCTCACAAGGCATTTAGATAATCAGAACCAGATTTTAATGTGGCATAGGAGATTAAGCCACCCAAGTTTTAATTATATGCAAAAGTTGTTTCCTGGACTTTTTTCTAAGAATAAAAATGTTTTGCCTTTATGTGAAGTGTGTGTTCTTGCAAAGCAAAGTAGAAGTATTTATCCTATTCAACCCTACACACCCTCAAAGCCCTTCACTATGATACATAGTGATGTATGGGGACCATGTAGGGTGCACACTGTAAATAGCAAAAGGTGGTTTATAACTCTTATTGATGATCACACTAGAATGACTTAGGTTTTCTTGATGAAGGAAAAATCTAAGGTTGAAACAATTTTTAAACAGTTTTATGAAATGGTGAAGACTCAGTTCCAGACTCAAATCCAAATTTTAAGGAGTGACAATGGAACTGAATACTTCAACCGATACCTAGATGGATACCTTGTTGAGAAAGGGATTGTTCACCAAAGCTCCTGCATTAAAACCCCACAACAAAATGGTGTTGCAGAGAGAAAGAATAGACACCTTTTGGAAGTAGCTAGGACACTCTTAATTACCTCAAAATGCCCTAAGACATTCTGGGGGGAAGCTGTCCTAACTGCCACATATTTGATCAACAGGGTGCCCTCTAGAGTACTCAGTTTTAAAACACCTTTAAACCTGTTTGGAACCTGTTTTCCTCAAAACAGACTCATTGGCAAACTTCCTTTGAAGGTTTTTGGCTGCACTGCTTACACACACACTTTCAATCAAGGGAAATTGGAACCTAGATCAAAGAAATGTATCTTTGTTGGATATTCTCCTACAAATAGGGGTTACAAGTGTTATGATAATGAAACTGGTAAGTTCATAATCACAATGGATGTAACCTTCTTTGAAGAAAACATGTTCTTTGATAAGGTCCAATTTCAGGGGGAGAAAAAGGGTGAAACAAATGTTTTCAATGAAATAGATGAAGGATATAACTTTCTAGACCACAAAACTAAATTTGACTCTGGTTCTGATGATTTAAGGACTTGTGGTGATGATGACTGTCAGGTTGGAGGAGGAATCAGCACTGATTCAATAGAATCAGTACCTGTTGTTCCTAATCCTCCAGAAAATGACCAAATTTTCAAAGGGAAGACTTATGTGAGGAAGTACCCTAAGAAGGCATCTAGAAACCAGATTGAGGCAGGACAACAATCTGTCCCTGAAGTTGTTGCTGAACCAAACACCCAGACTGAGCATATAGACAACATAGATTCTGAGGCTCAGTTGTCTGAAAAATCTGATTCTGAGTCTCTTGACTCTGAATCCTCTGAAACAAATGAATCCCATGAATCCCCCTCACTGCTCTAAAAAAGGGGGGAGAAACTCCTTCTTTCAACCCAAGAAAAACTTCTCCTAGATGTACCGATAGCCATCAGAAAACCTACCAGAAGTTGCACTAAACACCCCATCTCCAAATTCCTCTCATATACACAATTATCCCCTAAATATAAAGCCTTCACCACAGCTATTTTATCTACCACAATCCCCAAGGACATACAAGAAGCCCTTAGGGTTCCTGAGTGGAGAGAAGCAGTTCTGAGATAGATGGGGGCACTAAGAAGAATGACATCTGGGAAGTTGTGACCCTGCCCAGAGGAAGGAAAATTGTGGGGTGTAAATAGGCATTTGTGATCAAGTACAATTTTGATGGGAGTATCCAAAGACACAAGGCTAGGTTAGTAGCCAAGGGGTACTCACAGACATATGGCATAGACTATGCAGAGACTTTTTCCCTAGTGGCCAAACTAAACACAGTTAGGATACTACTTTCTGTGGCAGTAAATCTATACTGGCCACTTAATCAACTGGATGTAAAAATTGCATTCCTTCATGGGGAGCTGAAGGAGGAAGTGTACATGGAACCACCACCAGGGTTCACTGATAGGTTTGGGAACAGGGTGTGTAAGCTGAAAAAATCCTTGTATGGGCTTAAACAGAGCCTAAGGGCCTGGTTTGACAGATTCATGAAGTTCCAAAAGTGTTGGATTCACACAAGGGACGTCAGATCACACACTGTTTATCAAAAAGTCTGGGGGAGGAAAAATCACAGTGTTATTTGTATATGTTGATGATATTATCCTCACAAGAAATGATGCTAAAGAAGCTACCTGGGTGAAAAGCAAACTGTCATCAGAGTTTGAAATCAAGGACCTGGGGCCCTTGAGGCATTTTTTGGGGATTGAAGTTGCTAGGTCATCAGAGGGGCTGATAATGACTCAGAGAAAGTATGCATTAGACCTTCTCAAGGAGACATGATTAGAAGGGTGCAGACCAGCCTGGACACCAATGGAGTGCAACCTTAAATTGGGAAGTGTCAAGGGAAAACCAGTTAATGTGGAAGGATATCAGAAATTGATTGGCAAGTTGATATATCTTTCCCATACCAGGCAAGATGTGTCATATGCAGTTGGGACACTAAGTCAGTTCATGCACTCACCAAATGAGTTTCATTTTGAAGCAGATAGGAGATTGTTGAGATGCTTGAAGACTGCACCTGGGAGGGTTGTACTTCAAGAAGTCTAACAGAAGGGAAGTGTCCATTTTGACCGATGCAGACTGGGGTGGCTGCACTAAGGACAGGAGGTCCATAACAGGGAACTGTACCTGTGTGGGGAAACCTTGTGACATGGAGGAGCAAAAAACAGGATGTCGTTGCAAGGAGTAGTGCGGAGGCTGAGTTTAGAGCCATGACACAGGGTATATGTGAGGGACTGTGGATCAAAAAGGTGATGGAAGATATGGGAGCTGGCTTCTCACAACCCATGAAACTATACTGTGACAACAAGGCAGCCATAGAGATAGGAAATGAGCCAGTCCAGCGTGACAGAACCAAACATGTGGAGATTGACAGGCATTTTATTAAAGAAAAGCTGGAAAGTGGTCTGCTCTATGTTCCTTTCCTTCTCTTCCCTCCACCGGTTGTATAAATAAGACTGTGCGGTCATTGAATAAAATAAGAAGAACAATTTATTAGACGAACGAAAGAGTTTAAATAAAGTACAAGGAAGTCCAATAGTTTGGACTTAAAGACTATTGGTACAAGACAGCAGACAAGTAATAAATGTTGTGTCCCCAACCACAATTTTGTCTAATCTATTGATTAAACCAACGGTACAGACATAATGTCACAGCCCTCAACCATATTAGACTTGGAATGAGATATCCCAATATAATAGGCTGAATCAAATAAATGTAACATTAGTTTCTACAAAAGGCTGGTTACACCTAAGGGCAAGTTGATCACTCTATGTTTTATAAACACTGGCACAGGAGGAGTGACCATCTTGATAGTATACATAAACGACATTATCATCACAGGGAACAATGCAACTGAGATGATTAATCTAAATAGGTTTCTTAGTTCAAAGATGGTATCATTATTACACACATAAAATACACTGTGGACTGGTTAAGAGAGATGGAATGCTGGGTAGTAAACCAGTGAGTACTCCATTTGTGTATGACCTTAAAATTGGGAAAGACGGGATGAAGGTGAAGATGTAAATCTAGATAAAAAAACCAAAGACTAGTGGGGAGGTTGATCAACCTATCCCACACTAGCCCTGACACTAGACATGACTCTGCTTTTGGGGCAAGTCTTATAAGTTGATCTTTGCACAAGCCTAAGAGATTTCATCTAAGGACTGCCCTTAGTAACTTAAGATATGTCGAAGAGTCATAAGACTGGCCTTTTTCTTCAAGAAAGGGGGGAATCGACAGCAGAAGCATTTGTTGATGTTGAGTCTGAGTGGGCTGGTTCTTTGTCTGACAGAAGATCAACATATGGGTGGTGTGTTCTTATGTGGAAATCTGATTTCCTGAAAACACAAAAAAACAAATTGTGGTCGTTAAAAGCAGTGCTGAGGTTGAATATAAGGCAATTGGACGCTTAATGTGTGAAGTCCTGTGGTTGAAAAGAGTTACATGAGCTAAAACTATCTACTCAAGAACCTACCAGAATACATTGTGCAACAAAGCTGCAATTGACATATCCAAGAATCCTACTCAACATTACCAAATGAAGTACATTAAAATTGACCAAAATTTCATCAGAGAGAAACTTGAAGGAGAAGACTTGTACTTGATATACATTCCTGCTACTCGACAAATTACAGATATGTTCACCAAGGGACTGCGTAAACCCCAATTCAACTTCTGCAAAGGAAAGCTTGGTTTGTGTAACATCTACAAACCAGCTTGAGGGGGAGTGTTAGAAAACATATCTTTAATTCTTTGTTAGTAGTTAATGTTAGTTATTTAGTGATGTTAAGTTGTCCTATATCCTTGTAATCTGTTTTTTATTCATGTATAACATCTATTTGCCTTTCCAGCAGTTGTGCTGCCCTCTTTACTGCCAACGGCAAGTTTGCTTGTAATCTTTCTCCTCTTCTTCTCTACTCCTATCTACAGTTTCCTACACCAACCAACTTGCTTAGTATGTCAGAAATGTAACACTGCAATCTTAACCCTGGTAAACGAACCCACACTGGAACTGTGGAAAGATCCTTAACAAAAGACATTTAGGATTCCATGGAGACAGAAAAAGCATTTTACTCCCAAAGGAAACTGGAGACTGCTCCAGCACATCTATTTTTGCATGTTCAGACTGAAATCTGAACAGGAATACACTTTGTCAGGTACCTAGACTCCTTTCAGTCCTTTCCCTCTTAGATTTTGCAAATTTATACATGACAGGAAATGGCATTTTTCATCCTAGAAAATATTCAACCACGTCCGTCTTTCGTTTTGAAGTAGAAAGAAGTTTCATGTTCATTTGGCAATGTAATAATTGGGCCATAGGAGGTACAAAAGATCTAATCCTCTTGAAGGATATGGACTAGCTGTAACATAAGCCCATGGTGTAGAAAGACCCTGCCTTGGCAATGGATCAACTTTACAAACATTATCCAAAGTTCCCTGCACATCCTTCCCAGAAGAAAAAGACTTTCAGAGCTTATAAGACTCTGAACCACTGACATCTTAAACTGATAAAAGAAACAATCAGTATAGAACAAAATTCAACTGCAGAAAGGGAAACACGTCGAACTAGCGACTGTCAATTATCAGACAGTAACAAGACCGGCAACATGCGCCTAAACATGCTGAAGACTGTCCTGTAACTGTTAGAAACTGCCTTTCAAAGCTAGTATATGTTGTTTTATTTTTCCAAGCATATCTTGCTTCATCAGATCCCAGTGCCAGAATTCACTTTTTTGTGGTTTGACTTTCATGTTTTTTCCACTTTCCTATGTCTTCAATCATGCATTTGAAATGAAATTTATAATGAGCAAGTTGTAAAGGTGGTAATCTTTCCGGTGATCATTATGTATGCAGATACATATATTCTCCTCCCACACTTAATTTTTCTACATTCTCTATGGAATACATATATTTTCACTATCACGTATGTTCTCTTGATGTTTTGAAGACATGCAGAATCTCTTTTTTTATTTTTATTTTAGGAACGGCATAAGCTGTTGGAAGAGTTGGATAAGCATAAACATGGCTTAAAGATGCTCAAAGATGAATTTGAGAAGCAGAATCTGGGGAAAGAAAGTGACTCAGAGGTATAGTAACACTTTTCCCGAGTCCAGTATGATTTTAGTAATTCTGTTTTTGAACATAAAAGATTGATTCCTTCATGAGTAATGACCTATTCAGGTATAAATAAAGCATTTATATTATAGAGAAAGTGCACATATGAAATTATAGCTATTAATCAATTGGCTCGCTTTGAAATCTCGCTGCACAATTTCCATCAAGTATCTGGGTCTACTCTTGTGTTGAAAGATATTCTGTTTTTCCACTTGCCAAATGTTAGAAAAGATGTATAAATATGAAGCAATCAGATAGATAGCGTGAAAAAGTCAAGTCTGTAGGACTGTTAAACAGCTTTGTACTCTAGCACTATGAATAGATAGGATAACGTCTATATCTTAGAGTCCTACTCGAAGTTTATCTCCTTGAACTTATCTTATGTACTCAATCCCCTATTTAATGAATGAGAAGAGGGATCGGAAAGAACATAAGTTCTAAATATGACTGTGTTTTATATAATTTGGTACCAAAGTTATTTCAACATCCTAATTTTTCATCATTTCTTCCTTTTCTTTCAATTTTTAAAAGGCCCAGAATCATGTCCTAACCTAGCAGATCAGGAAGTCAAAACCCAACACCTCCGTTACCAGTATAATGTATATTTCCCTCATCAAATTCCCACTCATTTTTGTCAAACGTAACAAGAAAAATTATACCCTATGGTCCTATTCAGTAGAGATATTTCTAACTGGAAAAGTGACGGATCATAATCTCTCCAGCGACAAAGCCAAAGTGACCCTTGAGCCTCTTTCTGAAAGCAAAATGACGAACAAATTATGTTGTTTCTATTAAAGAGCAATGAACCAAATTTCAGTGCGACTCTCCTATATCTTAATTCAGCCAAAGACATGCGGACAAGACTGAAACACGTGTACTCTGGAGTCTGGATCTAAAATCCTATCATATCATGCATCTACGATGTGTGTAAACAGTACTTTAATTTGGAACAAGGCAACCAATGTCTTGAAGATTATTTTGCCCGGTTAATGAGTGTCTGTGAGAAGAGGAGTAACATCTGTCATAAGACATTGCAGTATTAGAAAAATAGCGGATTGACATGGATATCGTTAGATTTCTTGTGGGATCAAGGCTTAAATTTGACCATATCCGATCGCAAATTCTGGGGAGAATGCAGCTACCATCCATAACAGTGGTGCTTTCAAGGCTACAACGTGCTTTGATGAATAATAACTTCTCACCAAACACCATTGCTGAGGATTCTAAGAATGCTGCGTTTTTCAAAAGAGGCAATGGGTAGAACTACCGAGGTGGACGCAACAACAGAGGAGGAAGAGAAAGCCGAACTGAAAATCAAACCAATCGCAAGTGTGATCACTGTGGCCGTATCAATCATACAATCAAGTAGTGTTGGCTTATTCTTGGCTATCGGAACACAGTAGCCCATCACCTAACCAATACGTTCGGTCCTCTACATGAACCAACTAAGCAAGGGTCATAATTTTTGCAGGATTGCACAATGAATACATGACTAAGAAAGATTGTCGTGGTGACATTAGCTTCATAAAGGCTTGTGATGTTTATAAGGTGTATTAATTAATTGTTGGAATCCATTTTCTATCCTGAATGATGCATTGAAAAGTAGTTAGTTGAATGGTTGGGCTGAGGATATACCAATTTGTTTCTCTACATTATCCATTGAATAGAAGTTAAATCAACTACATGCTCACAGCTCCATTAATTGCTTATATTTGTATTTTTCTGATTTTCTGCATTGCAGACTGCTTCACAAATATTTTATGCTTCTAGTTCTAGAATGAGGAGCTCACTGGTGACTTGTGTTTTTTATTCTTAACTAGTTTGTTGAAAGTTTATATTGTTACTCTTAGGTCACAACACAAAGTCACTTCCTTTCTGGGGCCGTCTTGGAGGACGTTGCTAGTGTATATTCCCAGGCAGTGGACAATTTTGAACTTGTTGCTCAACTGGTTGCTGCTCAGCCAAGCTCTTCTATGGCCGAGTCATCATCAGCACCTATGGATATTTCATCTACGGGTAATTGTTTTATTTTTCAGCCACCGAAGATTTTTCTCTTGAATTTCTTACTGATAAATCTTATCACTAATTCTGAAGGTCATGGGACATCTGCGGTGGCACTACTAAGCACCTTATCACCAGCACCCGTTTCAGCCAATGTCAACCCAGGTACAGTAGAGGAAAAGGAGAAGAAGTTTGATATGCCAAGGCCGACTCTTGAAGCACGTAGAGCAGGAAGGAAACTGGTTAGGCCACGTATTTCCAACCCTGAAGATTCTCAGGGTGATATGGATTTGTCAGAACAGGAAGGACCTGAAAGTAGTGCGAAACCTTCATCATTGAATGATGCAGATACTCGGGGAAATCTTACATCGTCATCTGAGCCATCTGTTCGTAAACGTCCCTCTATTTCATCTGAATCAGAGGCACAAGACTTGCATGTATCTGGGGAACACAGTGCTGACACTGCTGGGCCAATGCTGAAGAAGTATAAACATATGGAGACTCCCGCAGATGTTGAGGAAGGACAAATATCTGAAATCGATCATGAACAATCTGCTGCCAATTTGGAAGATACTGAAATATTGCCTCTCAGTGAAGAACAAATAGAGGATGTCATTGATACTGCATCTGGCTCAAAAAAGACTTGTGGTGATTCTGGAAACGATGTTACCGAGACTGCTGGGAAGCAAGAAGAGTTAACAATTGAACCGAGTAGAAAGGAAGAAATTCTTGACGACAAAAGTCATGTTTCTGACGAGACTTTTAGTAAGTTGAATGATATCATAACATCTAGCGATACCCCCATGGTTCAGGCAGAACATGATTTTCAGCAGACAGTAACAGAAACCGGAGCTGAACCTGAAGAGGGGGAGATCCCAGATATACTACAGGTTGAAGATGGAGGTAGTGTGTCGTTCAATTTCGTGGAAAGCCCTAAAACTGGCGATATGCAGTCTACTGAGCATGCCACTGGTACTGAAAGTCTTACTGGAGTTGATGAAGTACCATTGAGTACTGAAGAAATGGAACTCGGGGAGATAGTTTTTTTCCAGCCTTTGGAAGATGTTGTAAATAATGCCAAGGACATCATAACTGATGAGATTGGTGAGAGTTCCGTTGGACCGAGAGACAATTTTGAGCAACCATCTGTGGATCATACCCAAGTTAAAACAGATGATAACATAAAAGAAGAGACTCCTGAAGAACCTATAGTTCATCTTGATAAATCTTCAACAACCGGTAAATCTGGTATTTCCAAACAGGGTGAGTCAAGTTCCAAAGTCGGCAATGAAGAAGGTAAAACAGATGATAACATGAAAGAAGAGGCTCCTGAAGAACCTATAGTTCATCTTGATAAATCATCAACAACTAGTGAAACTGCGATTTCCAAACAAGGTGAGTCAAGTTCCAATGTTGGTGGCACTGAAGAAGGTAAACAGACATCGTCGCCACGTAATCAGAGCTCAAGAACAATTAATTTGCTTCAGCGTGCAAGAGAAAGGGCTTCACTTAGACAAGCAGGCATGTCTTCTTCCTTGACAACAAGTAGAGGTCGTGGAAGATCACCTCGTGGCAGGGGCACGCGTGGTCGTGGACGTGGACAACAAGAACCTGGTGGTAAGCAGGGTTAGGGATTTGCTTGCGTAATGAAGCAAGTTTAAATCATGTCGGCGGCGTGGTGGTATTTTGTGATTGCGCTTTGATTGTACTTTTGACTGGGCGGATTTTGAGAGGCTTGCTTTGCTTGCTGTCCAGAATTTGACTGCTGTATCAGTTAAGTGGGGGTAGCTTCCATTTCATAAACGGATATGCTTTTTATCTTTTATACTTTTGGATTTTATATATATATATAAATTCCTAAAACGTTGGATTAGTTTTTTCTTTCTCATAGGTAGTCATGAAGAGTTGATACTGTTGATGCATTACAAATCGTAATTACAGTTACCTTTGCACTGTTAGGCATAATTTTTGTTCTTAATGTTGCGATGAAATACAAAATGACGGTACCGACTATAATAACATAACTTTTTGGGAAAATTTGTATAAAGGGCATGTGACATTTACTATTTATTAAAAAGGGTGTTAATAATTTGAAATTAGTAAAAAAGGGTGCAAGGAAGTTTAATAATTATTATAAAGGGCATAACTCCATTTATAATTATTTTTTAACTCCCTTATACCCTTTTTACAAATTTTGAAATATTTTACAAAAAATAGAAAAATACATTCAAAATAATTATTATTATAATAAATAAAAAAATCCAGAAAATAATAAAATAAAATAAAAAGCCCTTAAAATTTGAAAACGCACATAATAAAATTCAAAAAAAAAAAAAAAATGCGCTCACATCACTTTCCCCGCCCCTCGTGATTATTTTTTCTCCTCTTAAAAATAATTTGTCTTGTAAATCATTTCCCAAGTGTTTTTTTTTTTTTTTTTTTTTTTTTTTTTTTTTTTTTTTTTTGCGTTCGATACAATACAATATGTACTTTTGACTCTAGGAAATTTCTCGAGAAAGGGTGTGAGATTATATAAAAAAAATACTATTAAGGGAACAACACCATTAACGATTGCAAAAAGCTCAGGAAATTGATTTACAAGAAAATTATTTTTTGTGGGGTTGAGTAATGTGTGGAAAATTTTAACGGATGAGGTGGGTGGAGGTGTTGTTTTCTTGGAAAAACCATTCTTTTAGAGCAGAAAAAATAATGAGGATGCGAGATGGGCTGTGACATGGGAGAGGGTTGTATTTGTATTTGTATTTTTTAATTTTATGTTATATTTTTCGAATAATAATGTATTTTTTAATTTAATTTTATTATATTATGTATTTTATAATCATAATAGTTTTATTTTGAATATTTATTTTATCTTCTATTTACATATATTTTAAAATTTGTAAAAAGAGTGTAAGGAAGTCTAAAAATTATTATAAAGGATGTTGTGCCCTTTATTATAATTTTTAACCCTCCTTGCACCCTTTTTATAAATTATAGAATATTTATACCCTTCTTAATAAATAGTAAATGTCCAATACCCTTTATACAAATTTTCCCTAACTTTTTTTAACAAAATATCGGGGAGGTGTTTTGGAAAATAAGAGTTAGAACTAATTAAATGGATTATTTAAAAAAAAAAATATATATATATATATACCGATTCGATCCGAGCTCTTGGAATTGGAATAAGTTCGGCACTTAACCATTCAGTGACTTTGGCACTGGACGTTCCCAAAATGGGTACTATCGGGTCGGGTGAATTCAATAAGTTAGTATTCCAGCCTTCCTCTCCTTTCAGGGCCTGTGTTGGAAAAGCCAACTTCTTGGGCGGAAAAAAGCGGACGTGGGGACTCGGGTCGGGGCGCAGCGTAACTACGAGAGCCATTCAATTTAGGGCGAGACAAAATGGGAATATCAATGAACCCGATTATTGCAATTGCTCAGGATACGCTTTTTTAGCCCGTAGGTCGAGTCTATTTCAAACCTCTGACGAGTGGCTTAGAATATCAACCAGACAATGCTATTTAGATGCTATTTAGATTATCTATTCTATGAAATTCGAACTCCAACGCGATCTATGAATAGAAAAGGGAATCTAAGAAACTTAACTTTCGAGTGTCTAACTAAAATTTTATATACCGGGATGTCTCTTAATAATAAAGACTCGCGCGATTTCTGATTTGCAATGATTTTGAATAGATATATATATATATATATATAGACGGTTGGCTCGCGCGCTCTCTCTCTCTCTCTCTCTCTATATATATATATATATATATATATATATATATATATATATATAGAGAGAGAGAGAGAGAGAGAGAGAGAGAGAGCTAACCGTCTAAAAATAGTAGTGTGGCTTGCTGCACATGAGCCATATCGGTACAGCAACATACACCAGTGTCACGACGATATACAAGCTAATTGAAAACAAGGTAAATGCTACAGTACTTTAACAGTCTTATTGCAAAAGAAGCTAACATTATGAAGATAAGGTCGTTGTGAGTTGAGTAGTGATGGTAAACCTCCGGTCTGTCTGTTGGAGTTAAGTGATGGAACGCCTTATGATCTCGAGCAAAAGAAAACCGGTTTGAGTTAATTGATGGTAAATCTCCAGTCTATCTATCTGAATTACCAAGATGGCAAGATGGGTCGTTTTGGGGTTTAGAATAAGCTTTGCATACTTGATACTTGATGAAACCATTGCGCATACTACAATGGTGTTTTACTGTGTTACTCTCTCTGTTTTTTTAACTGTTGTATAGAGAAGGTTCATACAAATTAAGAAAGTAATTTTAATATATTCAAATAAGAGTATAATATAACTAAGTTGTCCTTCGAATTTTTTTTTTTAGTGGTTGTCCTTGGATTTTTTTGAATATATGCACCCTAATAAATGTTGATTATTTCTTGTTAATTGGAGTACTATATTGGAAATATATATATGCATGAATAATATTAGTGCTGCAAATTGATTTTTAGGGTTTTTAGTTTTTTTTTATTTTTTTAATTTTTTTAATTTTTTGAAAGATGTAAATACTTTGTTTATATATTGTATTTAAATTGAGGGGTAAAGGTGAAAAAAATAATAAATGTTGTATTGCAATTGTAAAATGACGATAAGTAAAACAAAACAAATTTTGAAAAATGACGGTTAAAAAAACGGAAGGAATACAAATAACAATAAACAACCTAACGTTCTAGATGCAAAATGCATTTAAGGCTAAGGCAATAATTACTAAGCTTCATTATGTCCTTATTCTTCTAAACAGGGCTTTCACAAATGTCAACATACAAACAATAAATATAGATTGTACTATACCAAGTAATGACTCGATGATGAATAAATATGTTATTATTAATAATTAAAACACTTATAATAAAGTTGTTCTTTCAGACACTACATCTAAAAGCTAATTGGTAAAACAGTCTTCTTGCATGTATTTGATGGTCCGTAAACTTTCATTACATCTTATCATGGTTTCTCATTAATCCACTAGTGATCAATTAGCTTATAATCAATATAAAATCTCAGGATCGATCAGTTTTTAGATTAACAAAAAAGGGGATCGTTGTTTTACTCTCCACGGGGTAGAATGGATTATGTATCTATGAAATACATTCCAAGCCCTCTAAAAAATTTGATTCGGATTACGCCACTTAATAATCCTCAACGAATGAACGCATCAAAATCTATCTTGAAACATCATGAGTCTGTAATTTCCTCAGGATTCAGATTTATCCAAATATGATTGATGATAGGTAGGCCGTTGGGCCGGGTTATTTGTAATTGGGCTAGGCCCAAAGTTAGACGATCAACATAATGGACTGGCAAGACAGGACCGCAAGTGCTGACCAGAATAGTTAGAGGAGCAGGACTCCACCGTGCGCTGCGCAGAAGTATTTCTAGATAGAGCGATCGGCCACGCAAGAAATATCTCTAGACAGGATGATCAGCTGGATGCAGCAAAGACCAAGTTAGCACCAGCTCAACCGCTTCTAAACGTGGGTAGGCCCCACGTCTAGTAATGTCCAGAGATAACCGGTGATAACTTCCCATCACGTAAGGAAGAGAATCACGATCTATTGCTACAAAAGGAACACCCTGAACTACGAGGGGGACTTGATTCCAGTTTTATTGCTAAAATTGGATACGTAGGCAGCTCTCTGAGAGTTCAGTCCAAAAATATACATAAATATCCTTGTTCTCGTATTATTTTCCTTATTAGAATTATCCAATTACCCGATTGTAATATTTCATCATCATCATTTGGCGCTAGAAGGAGGGCAAGATTCTAGTTAGTGAGTGATTATTACACCAAAATGGCGAAAAATCCATTTTGTCCTGTTTTAGAATGCCACCATAACCAATATCAGATGCATCAGTCTCAATTATTTTTTCCCATAAAGGATTTGCTAACATTAAGCAAGGAAGATTTATTACTTTACTTTTAATTGTTTTAACAAAGATTAGTATCTTGATCACCCAAGGATCAGGTGACTTTTCGATCTATCATATAAAATAATTTGCATCTTTGGCTAAATCTTTATAATAAGCGGACACATAATTGAGACTACCTAAGAATCTTTGTAATTGGGTTTTATCGAGAATAATATCCGAAACTTGAAAGTTTAATTCGATACTTCGTTGTATAGAATTATATTTCCTTTTTCTATGTTATGCCCTAAAAATCTTATTTTGGTCTGAAATAAAGATATCTTAGGTTTGGATATAACTAAACCATTTTGTATTATCAATTTTCTAAATATATCCAGATGTTTAAAATGATTTTCAATAGTTTTTGAAAACACTAAAATATCATCAATATAAACTATCATAAATTCACTATAAGGAGTAAAGATATCATTCATAATCTTTTGGAATTCTGAAGGAGCATTCTTTAAACCAAAAGGCATAACTCTCCATTCATAATGTCCAAAAGGAACATTAAAAGCTGTTTTATACTGGTCTTTCTCAGATATTTGAATCTGCCAGTATCCAGATTTTAAATCGAATTTAGAAAATATAATAGAATCATATAATCTATCTAATAAATCCTTTTTATTAGGGATTGGTGACCTAATCCATTTAAGAACTTTATTTAGAGGTTTATAATTTATTACCATTCTGGGTACACCTCTTTCTATTTCACTATGTTTATTAACATAAAAAGCGGTACAAGACCACGAAGATTTAGATGGTTTTATTAAACCTTTTTGTAATAAAGACTCAATTTCTTTTTTACAATATTCTAAATATTCTGAGTTCATCTGACAAGGTCTAGCTTTTGTCGTAATCTTTTTTTCATCAAAATCATCTTCATAAGGAAGATCAACAATGTGACGTTTTCTATCCCAAAAAGCATTAGGATGATCACTACATATTTCAATTGAAAACTTATATAATAAATTATTTATTTTTTCTTTAAACTTTGGATTTAAAAGCTTTTCCTCAATTGAGGAAGAATTAACTTCTTGTTTTAAGAAGTTTAAATGTAAATTCTTATTATCTATTAAATTCTTAATTTCATTTAAAAAATTAGGTATAGGTTTAGTAATAAAATCAAAAGTAATTTTATTACCTTCAAAACTACCTATAATACCTCTATTATCAATTTTTATTATAGGGTACATTTTTTCAATAAATGGTGTTCCAAGTATAACTTGACTAGTAATATTTTTTACAAGCAAAAAGCTCGTAGGAATACAAACATTGTTTTTACAAATATAAGCTTTTGGGAGTTTAAACTTTATATCAAGTTTCTCTCCACCAGCATGACTAAGAGTCATAGTAGTTTTTTCAAAATACTTAGTAGGAATTAATCCTTCCTGAATAACATTCATATCTGCACCACTATCAATTAGAGCAGTTAATTCTTGTTTGTAAGAATTATTAATAAGTAAATTTATTTTAACATACCATTTTTGAGAAAATATAATACTTAGATTATTCAAGAAATTATCTTGCTCAAAACCTTCTAATTCTGAATATATATTAGATATATCAGGAATAGGTTCTTTTCTCTTTCCTTTCTTATCATATTCTATAAGAGAAATTCTTTCATCTAAAGTTTTATTAATTTTTCTTAAATCTGTTATTTCCTGTTTTAAATATATTATTTCTTTTGACAATTTTCCAATCGTGGTAGGATTTGGATTTTTTCCCGATTGTCTATCTTTTAACATTTTTAAAGCATTATTCATTGAATAAGGTTCTTGAGAAGTTTTAACATTAAATTCATTATTTGAAGATGTTGGAACTTCTGCCATATTATCAATTAACTGAGAACGAAGCTCAGGATTCTTAATAAGTTTAAGGAAATCAACTATATTATTGTTAGATAAAACATTTACCTCTAAATTTTTAAATTGAGAAAGAATTTTATAAAATTCTTCTCCTTCTTCTTTATCATGTTTATTACATGTGATATTCTGTATACAAGCCTTGCAACAAGCATCTGTTTCAGAAGAATAAACTGATTCATTATTTAGTTGAGATAAATTCTTTTCTTCTATTGAATTTTCAGAAGTATCAGTATCTGAATAAGATTTTTCTGACTCAGAATTAAGGAGTATTTTTGATAGATTTAATTTTAATTCTTCATTTTCAATAGAATTAATTTTCTTTTTCATTTTGCATCTATTTGCATAATGACCTATTTGTCCACATTTAAAACATTTTTTATCTGTCTTATATTTTTCTTTATTTATTTTACGTTTTTCACGCTTATAATCTTTTTCTTCTAATTTTCTCTTTGAAAATCTTTTCTTTCTTTTTCATTTATAAAAAGCATCAGAAGATTTTTCCTTTCTTTTATCTTTAAAAGATTGTTTAGAAGAGGATGGAATATCCATTCCAAATTGATCACAAAATCTACCTAATTGTGATTTTTCAGACAAATTTTGTCTTTTAATTTGTTGATTTAATTTTATTTCATTACAAAGAGCTAACCCTTCATGAATAATAGTTCCTATTAACTTGCCATAAGTATAATCTTCATAAGGAATATTAAGAAAATCTTTTCTTAAATTTTTCCTCACTTTTTCAGCAAATAGATAGGGTAACCCATCTATGAACTTAGATTTCCAATGAGAACTATTACTCTCAGGTAATTCCATAACTCTATTAAGGAAAGTATCCTTATACCATCTAAAATCTGTTAATGTTTTACATCTAAGATTTTGTAATAAAGTACGAATATTTTCGCAATTATCAGAAATTCTTCCTGTGAAATGTTCAAGTATTGTAGTAACTAAAGTATAGACTACATATTCTACAGCAATATTATTTTCTTGTTTAACTGTATTCATTATATGATCTTTGTCAGTTAAACTTAAATAATTATCCCACCAACCTTTTAATTGGCCAGTAAATCCTGAAATTATCATTTTAGCAACACTTTTATCAGTGTTCCCTGATGTTTTACATATAGAACTATACATAAGCATTCTATGTATCATATTATATATTTGCTTATCAGCATAACCATCAAGATTCCATTCATAAATACATTTTCCTGAGTAACTATTATTAATTTCATATTCATGTTCCTCATGGAGAGTATCCATGGGTGATGGCCTTCTATAATAATAATTATGCTGAGTAGGACGATCAGCATATCTTTTAAGTCTATTTATTTCAAATTGGACTGTATTATTATGATTACCAGATCCAATAGTATTAGAAATATCCTGATCTAAAGTATTTAATTTTAGATTCTTAAATTTTTCTTCAAGGAATTTTTCTAAGTCTCCTCTAGGTTTTAAAATAAAATCCTTAATATCAGGAGGAGGTTGAAGATGTGAAGTTCTTATGATATTATCAATATCTTTACTATTATCTTTAATATCTTTATCTCTAGCTATATCTTTTATAGTAGATAATATTCTTTCTGTTCTTTCAGAAATTATAGATATCTGTTCTCCTAATGTATTAAGATATAAGTTGGTATAATTTTGATTTGATAATAATAAATTTAATTCTTTAATAGTAAATTGTAAAGAATCATTTTCGAAAGAATCATTTTCGAGTAAAATAGAAAATGCATTAAAATTTAATATTTTACCACTTTTTTCAATTGTGAAAGCTTGTTGGGGAGGGTAAATACTTTTTATCATTTTTCCCCCTTTTAATTGAAAATCTCTTTCAATTATATATAAATATTGTGGAACATATGTTGAAATAAACCAAGAAATAAAAGTAATCATTTTATTCTCAGTTTGAACATAATTAAAAAATTCTTCTTGATAGTAATCTCTATCTTCTTTTGAAATATTTCCAAAAAACCAATCACGAAAAGGTTTCCATTTTGGAAGATTAAATTCATTTTTAATTGCTTTTCTAGCCAGAGAACCTGGACTGAAATCAATCTTGGGTGTAAAATCCATTTAAATACTATGATCCATTTCTGATTCAGTGATATCTGAATCCATTACTCCTTTTACAATATTATTTTTATTTATTGATAAATTTTTTACATAATTTTCTCTTAATTGGGATTCTCTTATTTGAGAGGTAGACACCCTACTGGGTTCAGGAGTGTGACTATGATCAAAAGGAGAAATAAAAGATCTCATGGATATAGATCTAGATAAAATATTATCATAACTTGGATTCATACAAATAGAAATATTACCATCTGTACTTTGATCTATATTTGTTACATCCTGACAAATAACAGGAATTCTTGGAACTGCATTTGCAATTTGCCAAGTATCAGGTAAAGGGATTTCTTCCCATTTTATAGATCTTCTAGTCGTAATATTTGACTTACTAAAATTTGTTTCTATGAGTATAGTTTCATTTAAAGATTTATCTTTTATTTTACACATCGGATTTAAAGTGTGTAAAGGTTTATAGTAGATTCTATAGCATATACATATTATTTCAGATCCAGATGCATAGTTATACCCATGCGTTTTAACATTCATTGTTAAAGAATCAAGTATATTTATATCAGATAAAGATAATTGTAAATTAGGATATACATCAAAATATCTTTGGACCATGTGCCGGACTAGATTGTATAATTCCCATAAGAGATTTCTTCCAATCAAGATTTCGCCATCTCTTAAAGCGACAATAAAACTTTCTCGGAAGATTTTCCAGGTGTTAAAGGTTTAAAAGCAATTTGTACTAAACCGACATGAAGAAACTTATGTGTTTTTCTATAGGGAAAAATATCTTTTTCACTTAATAGCTTAATTACCATTTCTTCATTATTTAAAGAAATTGATTCTTCAGAGGTTTTTACAATTTGTCTTACCCCTTTTTTTCAAAAGTACCCAATTGATATATAGTTTTGGGTTCTATTTTAGGAATAGTCCATTTATTTAAGAGATCCAGATTTCTGGGTATCTCAAATTCTTGAGTTAAACTATTTTTTATATTTTCTTGTTTTCTTAACATTTTTAAGAAAAGTGTTAAAATATAAAGCAGGACATATGTAATACTTCCATGGCTCCGATACCAAAGTGACAGGACAAGATGATATTCAAATGGGACTTATCACAAACTAAGATATTATAAGACCGTCAAATATCAGGGATGGAAGTTTTACAAAATTTCATTCCGTCAATAATCAAAACTAAATCCATAGCCACAGACATCTTTAGCGATGTAACGTTGCAGGCACATGCCAAAAACCCTTAAAACGCCATTCCTCGGCTAAAGGCGGGTATAAACGGCTTACAATAGGATTTAGTCAAGGATTATGCCAGTAATCAATTTAAACCAGATTTGTCCCTCATATTGCCAGTAACTTATAATTCATGTTCAACCCTGAATATCATAAAATCCAAAAATACAAGACCATACAGGTATTACATATCTTCTGATTATATTTTAACACAAAAGTGTTTAGCCTATCATTAGGCTAACCATAAACATAAAATAAAATAAAATACAAAACTAAAAATAAAATAAACTTACAAGTGCCAAGTTGTAACCAACACAAACTTCTTTTTATTAAAATATATTAGAAAGAGAGTGGTGATAGTAAGAAGAGAAGGCGAGACAAATCTCAAGCGTGCCTTCTATGAAACATAGAACTAATCTATTTATAGAGAAACTAAAAAGAAAGCCAAAACAAGTAGGCTATTAAAATAATAAAAAGAAAAGTAAGTGGCGAACATTTTGCCAATTATTTTAAAAGTAAAAGCAAAAGAATATTACTTTTGCTATTCATTAATAGTAGAACTTTATTAAAGTTGGTGTCGGCACAGACGACAAACTTGTAGGACCCATTTTGTCCTTATAGTAATAATGTACTTCAATAATTGTCTTCAATCTTGAAACTCTGATAATTTTGCAATAACTGTTTGAATGTCTTCATCGATCTCTTGATTGGGATCTTGAGATTCTCCTGCTAAATTCGCAGAGGACATGGATGTGTCTGATTTATCGTCTCCAATTTTGTGACCAAAATTCTTTATTAAATCTTTCTTCATTTCTAACATATAATGTTGTAAGATTTCTTTTTTGGAAACAATTCCCTTTATCTTGAGCTTTCCTGAGATATTCTGGAAGGGACTCTGACTGCAATCTGTTGTTAAGATATCATCTTCAAGTTCTTCAAATTGACGAATCTTGTGTTTAATTTCCTGAAATAAATCTTCGCCAAATAACTGGCCTGTTTGGGGATCCTTTTTTGACAATTTTGTCCAGAATTTAGAGAAATATTTTCTCTTAATACATGGTACATTATCTGTAGTTATGTCTACAACTGGAGTCCATTTGAGAATCCATGGAATAGAGAATTCCAAAAAGAAATATAAAGATCCAGAACAATTTATTAGATGTCCTTGATTGCTTATTTCAGAAATCTTGGGAGATATGTCTACCCATTGAGAATATAATTCTTTAAATTCTTCTGGTAAAATTTTTACCGATGGCCCATGTAATAACCACCAATTTTGAAACCAATTTGGTATGTATTCCAGATGTTTATATACTTCTGGACATATCTTGACAAACCAAGTATGTTTTTGCTTCTTGTTTTCATATAAGAAAACATTAGTGAAAGCTTGGATATAATCCCAGTAGTTATATTTTAGAGAAATATTTTTCTCTTGAAAGACAAATTCTTTTTCTTTAAATAATGATATACCCCATTCATTTGGGAGATATATTCTTTTAATCACAATCTTAGAGAAAGTATATTCTTTCTGATCATTGGCCATGAAATGTGTTATTTCACATTCAGTGGCTTTTAATAAATTCTCATAATACGAACGCTGCTTATATGAAGTAGCTGGAAATGGATTATTATCCAAATATTTATCCATCAATGACCATGGGTCATTTTTCTTTTTCAAATCATCATATTCAATCAGGAGTATTATTCCTTGTTTTTCATTTTCTTGGTAAGAAGTTATATCTTCTTCTTCTTGTATTACAACATTAGCATAGGAGGGTATTTCCTCAACTGCTTTGTCTTTTCCATTATTCTTCCTTTTATATTCAAGGAATTCTTGATATTCTTTATCAGAAGTATTACTCTGATAAATGTTTTATCTAACAATAATATAGTTGATTTCCTTAAACTTATTAAGAATCCTGAGCTTCGTTCTCAGTTAATTGATAATATGGCAGAAGTTCCAACATCTTCAAATAATGAATTTAATGTTAAAACTTCTCAAGAACCTTATTCAATGAATAATGTTTTAAAAATGTTAAAAGATAGACAATCGGGGAAAAATCCAAATCCTACCACGATTGGAGAATTGTCAAAAGAAATAATATATTTAAAACAGGAAATAACAGATTTAAGAAAAATTAATAAAACTTTAGATGAAAGAATTTCTCTTATAGAATATGATAAGAAAGGAAAGGGAAAAGAACATATTCCTGATATATCTAATATATATTCAGAATTAGAAGGTTTTGAGCAAGATAATTTCTTGAATAATCTAAGTATTATATTTTCTCAAAAATGGTATGTTAAAATAAATTTACTTATTAACAATTCTTACAAACAAGAATTAACTGCTCTAATTGATAGTAGTGCAGATATGAATGTTATTCGGGAAGGATTAATTCTACTAAGTATTTTGAAAAAACTACTATGACTCTTAGTCATCTTTGGTGAGAGAAACTTGATATAAAGTTTAAACTCCCAAAAGCTTATATTTGTAAAAACAATGTTTGTATTCCTACGAGCTTTTTGCTTGTAAAAATATTACTAGTCAAGTTATATACTTGGAACACCATTTATTGAAAAAATGTACCCTATAATAAAATTGATAATAGAGGTATTATAGGTAGTTTTGAAGGTAATAAAATTACTTTTGATTTTATTACTAAACCTATACCTAATTTTTTAAATGAAATTAAGAATTTAATAGATAATAAGAATTTACATTTAAACTTCTTAAAACAAGAAGTTAATTCTTCCTCAATTGAGGAAAAGCTTTTAAATCCAAAGCTTAAAGAAAAAATAAATAATTTATTATATAAGTTTTCAATTGAAATATGTAGTGATCATCCTAATGCTTTTGGGATAGAAAACGTCACATTGTTGATCTTCCTTATGAAGATGATTTTGATGAAAAAAGATTACGACAAAAGCTAGACCTTGTCGGATGAACTCGAGAATATTTAGAATATTGTAAAAAAGAAATTGAGTCTTTATTACAAAAAGGTTTAATAAAACCATCTAAATCTTCGTGGTCTTGTACCGCTTTTTATGTTAATAAACATAGTGAAATAGAAAGAGGTGTACCCAGAATGGTAATAAATTATAAACCTCTAAATAAAGTTCTTAAATGGATTAGGTCACCAATCCCTAATAAAAAGGATTTATTAGATAGATTATATGATTCTATTATATTTTCTAAATTCGATTTAAAATCTGGATACTGGCAGATTCAAATATCTGAGAAAGACCAGTATAAAACAGCTTTTAATGTTCCTTTTGGACATTATGAATGGAGAGTTATGCCTTTTGGTTTAAAGAATGCTCCTTCAGAATTCCAAAAGATTATGAATGATATCTTTACTCCTTATAGTGAATTTATGATAGTTTATATTGATGATATTTTAGTGTTTTCAAAAACTATTGAAAATCATTTTAAACATCTGGATATATTTAGAAAATTGATAATACAAAATGGTTTAGTTATATCCAAACCTAAGATATCTTTATTTTAGACCAAAATAAGATTTTTAGGGCATAACATAGAAAAAGGAAATATAATTCCTATACAACGAAGTATCGAATTCGCTTCCAAGTTTCCAGATATTATTCTGGATAAAACCCAATTACAAAGATTCTTAGGTAGTCTCAATTATGTGTCCGCTTATTATAAAGATTTAGCCAAAGATGCAGCTATTTTATATGATAGACTGAAAAAGTCACCCAGTCCTTGGACTGATCAGCATACTAATGCTGTTAAAACAATTAAAAGTAAAGTAATAAATCTTCCTTGCTTAATGTTAGCAAATCCTTTATGGGAAAAAATAATTGAGACTGATGCATCTGATATTGGTTATGGTGGCATTCTAAAACAGGTTTGTCCTGAAACAAAACAAGTTTATCTTGTTAGATTTTATTCTGGAAAATGGAATAATAGCCAAAAGAATTATGCTGCAGTAGCAAAAGAATTCTTAGCTATTGTTAAATGTGTTTTAAAATTTCAAGATGATTTATACAACAAGAAATTTATTATATATACAGATTGTAAATCTGCTAAATTTATGTTTAATAAAGATTTTAAACATGATGTTTCCAAACAAATGTTTGCAAGGTGGCAAGCTCATTTAGCCCCTTTTGATTTTAATATTGTCCATATAAAGGGTGAAGAAAATAGTCTTCCTGATTTCTTGACTAGAGAATTTTTGCAGGACCAATGACAGATAATTCAGATTGTAGTTCTGAAAATGCAAACTATTATTTTATTGAAAGATTTTGCTGGCACAAATGGTTGAGAGATGTCAGTATTTCTGTTGAAAGTAAAAATGGGAAAGTTCAAAAGCAAATAATACAAAGAGTAATATCCGGGAAACCTTTGAAGGTTTCAGCACCTCCAAAATGTTGGTCATGTACCAATAAATTGCATTAATATAATTTTTAATGATTACAGGCATGAGTGCTCGTGGCAGAGGAGGAGTATTCACTCCTTATCGTGGCAGAGGTGGAAGAGGAAATATCCTCGTCCAGCATGGAAACAGGATTTTATATTCGGACAATATATCCGGAATTGGCAGTTCAAAAGATCAGAGTAATACTTCTGATAAAGAATATCAAGAATTCCTTGAATATAAAAGGAAGAAGAATGGAAAAGACAAAGCAGTTGAGGAAATACCCTCCAATGTTAATGTTGTAATACAAGAAGAAGAAGATATAACTTCTTACCAAGAAAATGAAAAACAAGGAATAATATTCCTGATTGAATATGATGATTTGAAAAAGAAAAATGACCCATGGTCATTGATGGATAAATATTTGGATAATAATCCATTTCCAGCTACTTCATATAAGCAGCGTTCGTATTATGAGAATTTATTAAAAGCCACTGAATGTGAAATAACACATTTCATGGCCAATGATCAGAAAGAATATACTTTCTCTAAGATTGTGATTAAAAGAATATATCTCCCAAATGAATGGGGTATATCATTATTTAAAGAAAAAGAATTTGTCTTTCAAGAGAAAAATATTTCTCTAAAATATAACTACTGGGATTATATCCAAGCTTTCACTAATGTTTTCTTATATGAAAACAAGAAGCAAAAACATACTTGGTTTGTCAAGATATGTCCAGAAGTATATAAACATCTGGAATACATACCAAATTGGTTTCAAAATTGGTGGTTATTACATGGGCCATCGGTAAAAATTTTACCAGAAGAATTTAAAGAATTATATTCTCAATGGGTAGACATATCTCCCAAGATTTCTGAATTAAGCAATCAAGGACATCTAATAGATTGTATTGGATCTTTATATTTCTTTTTGGAATTCTCTATTCCATGGATTCTCAAATGGACTCCAGTTGTAGACATAACTACAGATAATGTACCATGTATTAAGAGAAAATATTTCTCTAAATTCTGGACAAAATTGTCAAAAAAGGATCCCCAAACAGGCCAGTTATTTGGCGAAGATTTATTTCAGGAAATTAAACACAAGATTCGTCAATTTGAAGAACTTGAAGATGATATCTTAACAACAGATTGCAGTCAGAGTCCCTTCCAGAATATCTCAGGAAAGCTCAAGATAAAGGGAATTGTTTCCAAAAAAGAAATCTTACAACATTATATGTTAGAAATGAAGAAAGATTTAATAAAGAATTTTGGTCACAAAATTGGAGACGATAAATCAGACACATCCATGTCCTCTGCGAATTTAGCAGGAGAATCTCAAGATCCCAATCAAGAGATCGATGAAGACATTCAAACAGTTATTGCAAAATTATCAGAGTTTCAAGATTGAAGACAATTATTGAAGTACATTATTACTATAAGGACAAAATGGGTCCTACAAGTTTGTAAATCGTGCCGACACCAACTTTAATAAAGTTCTACTATTAATGAATAGCAAAAGTAATATTCTTTTGCTTTTACTTTTAAAATAATTGGCAAAATGTTCGCCACTTACTTTTCTTTTTATTATTTTAATAGCCTACTTGTTTTGGCTTTCTTTTAGTTTCTCTATAAATAGATTAGTTCTATGTTTCATATAGAATGCACGCTTGAGATTTGTCTCGCTATTCTCTTCTTACTATCACCACTCTCTTTCTAATATATTTTAATAAAAAGAAGTTTGTGTTGGTTACAACTTGGCACTTGTAAGTTTATTTTATTTTTAGTTTTGTATTTTATTTTATTTTATGTTTATGGTTAGCCTAATGATAGGCTAAACACTTTTGTGTTAAAATATAATCAGAAGATATGTAATACCTGTATGGTCTTGTATTTTTGGATTTTATGATATTCAGGGTTGAACATGAATTATAAGTTACTGGCAATATGAGGGACAAATCTGGTTTAAATTGATTACTGGCATAATCCTTGACTAAATCCTATTGTAAGCCGTTTATACCCGCCTTTAGCCGAGGAATGGCGTTTTAAGGGTTTTTGGCATTCTACATATGGATTTAGTTTTGATTATTGACGGAATGAAATTTTGTAAAACTTCCATCCCTGATATTTGACGGTCTTATAATATCTTAGTTTGTGATAAGTCCCATTTGAATATCATCTTGTCCTGTCACTTTGGTATCGGAGCCATGGAAGTATTACATATGTCCTGCTTTATATTTTAACACTTTTCTTAAAAATGTTAAGAAAACAAGAAAATATAAAAAATAGTTTAACTCAAGAATTTGAGATACCCAGAAATCTGGATCTCTTAAATAAATGGACTATTCCTAAAATAGAACCCAAAACTATATATCAATTGGGTACTTTTGAAAAATTAGGTTTAAGACAAATTGTAAAAACCTCTGAAGAATCAATTTCTTTAAATAATGAAGAAATGGTAATTAAGCTATTAAGTGAAAAAGATATTTTTCCCTATAGAAAAACACATAAGTTTCTTCATGTCGGTTTAGTACAAATTGCTTTTAAACCTTTAACACTGGAAAATCTTCCAGAAAGTTTTATTGCTGCTTTAAGAGATGGCAGAAATCTTGATTGGAAGAAATCTCTTATGGGAATTATACAATCTAGTCTGGCACATGGTCCAGTATATTTTGATGTATATCCTAATTTACAATTATCTTTATCTGATATAAATATACTTGATTCTTTAACAATGAATGTTAAAACGCATGGGTATAACTATGCATCTGGATCTGAAATAATATGTATATGCTATAGAATCTACTATAAACCTTTACACACTTTAAATCCGATGTGTAAAATAAAAGATAAATCTTTAAATGAAACTATACTCATAGAAACAAATTTTAGTAAGTCAAATATTACGACTAGAAGATCTATAAAATGGGAAGAAATCCCTTTACCTGATACTTGGCAAATTGCAAATGCAGTTCCAAGAATTCCTGTTATTTGTCAGGATGTAACAAATATAGATCAAAGTACAGATGGTAATATTTCTATTTGTATGAATCCAAGTTATGATAATATTTTATCTAGATCTATATCCATGAGATCTTTTATTTCTCCTTTTGATCATAGTCACACTCCTGAACCCAGTAGGGTGTCTACCTCTCAAATAAGAGAATCCCAATTAAGAGAAAATTATGTAAAAAATTTATCAATAAATAAAAATAATATTGTAAAAGGAGTAATGGATTCAGATATCACTGAATCAGAAATGGATCATAGTATTTAAATGGATTTTACACCCAAGATTGATTTCAGCCCAGGTTCTCTGGCTAGAAAAGCAATTAAAAATGAATTTAATCTTCCAAAATGGAAACCTTTTCGTGATTGGTTTTTTGGAAATATTTCAAAAGAAGATAGAGATTACTATCAAGAAGAATTTTTTAATTATGTTCAAACTGAGAATAAAATGATTACTTTTATTTCTTGGTTTATTTCAACATATGTTCCACAATATTTATATATAATTGAAAGAGATTTTCAATTAAAAGGGGGAAAAATGATAAAAAGTATTTACCCTCCCCAACAAGCTTTCACAATTGAAAAAAGTGGTAAAATATTAAATTTTAATGCATTTTCTATTTTACTCGAAAATGATTATTTCGAAAATGATTCTTTACAATTTACTATTAAAGAATTAAATTTATTATTATCAAATCAAAATTATACCAACTTATATCTTAATACATTAGGAGAACAGATATCTATAATTTCTGAAAGAACAGAAAGAATATTATCTACTATAAAAGATATAGCTAGAGATAAAGATATTAAAGATAATAGTAAAGATATTGATAATATCATAAGAACTTCACATCTTCAACCTCCTCTCACGATATTAAGGATTTTATTTTAAAACCTAGAGGAGACTTAGAAAAATTCCTTGAAGAAAAATTTAAGAATCTAAAATTAAATACTTTAGATCGGGATATTTCTAATACTATTGGATCAGTAATCATAATAATACTGATCCAATTTGAAATAAATAGACTTAAAAGATATCTTGATCGTCTACTCAAAGATAATTATTATTATAGAAGGCCATCACCCATGGATACTCTCCATGAGGAACATGAATATGAAATTAATAATAGTTACTCAGGAAAATGTATTTATGAATGGAATCTTGATGGTTATGCTGATAAGCAAATATATAATATGATACATAGAATGCTCATGTATAGTTCTATATGTAAAACATCAGGGAACACTGATAAGAGTGTTGCTAAAATGATAATTTCAGGATTTACTGGCCAATTAAAAGGTTGGTGGGATAATTATTTAAGTTTAACTGACAAAGATCATATAATGAATACAGTTAAACAAGAAAATAATATTGCTGTAGAATATGTAGTCTATACTTTAGTTACTACAATACTTGAACATTTCACAGGAAGAATTCTGATAATTGCGAAAATATTCGTACTTTATTACAAAATCTTAGATGTAAAACATTAACAGATTTTAGATGGTATAAGGATACTTTCCTTAATAGAGTTATGGAATTACCTGAGAGTAATAGTTCTCATTGTAAATCTAAGTTCATAGATGGGTTACCCTATCTATTTGCTGAAAAAGTGAGGAAAAATTTAAGAAAAGATTTCTTAATATTCCTTATGAAGATTATACTTATGGCAAGTTAATAGGAACTATTATTCATGAAGGGTTAGCTATTTGTAATGAAATAAAATTAAATCAACAAATTAAAAGACAAAATTTGTCTGAAAAATCACAATTAGGTAGATTTTGTGATCAATTTGGAATGGATATTCCATCCTCTTCTAAACAATCTTTTAAAGATAAAAGAAAGGAAAAATCTTCTGATGCTTTTTATAAAGGAAAAAGAAAGAAAAGATTTTCAAAGAGAAAATTAGAAGAAAAAGATTATAAGCGTGAAAAACGTAAAATAAATAAAGAAAAATATAAGACAGATAAAAAATGTTTTAAATGTGGACAAATAGGTCATTATGCAAATAGATGCAAAATGAAAAAGAAAATTAATTCTATTGAAAATGAAGAATTAAAATTAAATCTATCAAAAATACTCCTTAATTCTGAGTCAGAAAAATCTTATTCAGATACTGATACTTCTGAAAATTCAATAGAAGAAAAGAATTTATCTCAACTAAATAATGAATCAGTTTATTCTTCTGAAACAGATGCTTGTTGCAAGGCTTATAATAAATAAATAAATCCAGAAAATAATAAAATAAAATACAAAGCCCTTAAAATTTGAAAACGCTCATAATAAAATTCAAAAAAAAAAGGGCAAATTATTTAAAAGGACTAATTTTCAACTTATTGGGGGTAATAGGACATTAATAAAACTTATTATGTTATAAGGACAATCTATTTTTCACTCCTATCTTAGCACATTGCAAACAAAACGCTCGGAAAATCAGAAAGAGGAAAGTAGATCAAAGCAGTCTTCACGAATATCCACTCTCTCAACCTCGAAGAAATCAGTCTTCACGTTGTGAAAAGCAGATCAAAGTTCTATTTTAGGTTAAATTCCAGTATTAATTTGAAGAAATCGCACATAATCAACCGTAACAAAGAAGAAAGCAGACAAAAAAAAATAGCGAAGAAAAAAAGTTGTTACTGACGAGAGGAAAGAAGAGCAACAAAGAGGAAAGCGAAGTCAATGAACAATCCAAATGTGATTCTCCGGGTGGATCACGGTAAGTACATTATAGATATATCAAATCATATCACAACTTATTTACGGAAAAAAATTATTGAGATTACATAATTTAGGGCTGAAATATTGCAATAAAACATAGTTAAAAAATCATGTCCTTTGCATATTTGACAAAAATCATAGTTCGGTTTACTTAATTAGCGGTTATATTGAAGAACAAAGCAGAATGTCATTGCATATTTTGCTAAAATATTGATTATATTTATTTTAAAATCATGTCCTTTGAATAATTTACCTATTTTGACATCATATCACTTTGCATATTTTAGAAGTATAGTATTATGTAAATGAATATGGGGTAAATTGCGGTAGAAAACGAGTTAAAAAAATGATGTCACTACATATTTCAGCAGAATCATTGTTCAGTTTACATAATTTGGGATTATATTAACCTCATACATACTTAAAAAATCATGTCACTGCATAATCTAGGCAAGCATATGGATTTTGTTGAATAATAAAACAGAATATCATTTGCATTTTTGGTCAAATATTAAAGTAATATTTACTTTAAAATCATGTCACTTCATATTTTGGGAACAATATTTGGATGATTAACATGATTAACATCATATCACTGCATGTATGAGAAGTATAATAGTATGTAAAAGAATTTGAGGTTATATTGCAGTAAAACAAAGTTAAAAAATCATGTCAGTGCATTTTTAGCCAATGTCACTACAATTTTAGCCAATGTCACTGCAATTTTAAGCATGTCACTGCATTTTTAGCAAATATCACTGCATATTTTCACCATCTCACTGCAACTTATGTTTAACAAAAATCTACTATTTTTTGCAGGACAAGAGAACAGTATAGATCCACACTCAACAGCATTGTGCAAATGTTCCAAGAAATAAATGGGCAACTAACAACGGAACATTGGACAATGATTAGAGATACACCATTCAAACATATGTTTGAAGCATGCCACCGTAAGAAGATTAGAAATGATAAAAAAGCAACAAAATGCTCAAACGACCTCATCAAAGACATACAACAAGCGAAAAATTTGGATTCAAGATTGGAAAGAGTTTGTCACTTTCCAATGACAAGAGATGTAAAATTGTTATTTGCAATAGAAGATGGCAAAGAACAGGTGCCAAAAATGAAGTATGATAAAACAAAGGAGATATCAATCAAAACTAAACTGTTTGATAAGGTTGACAGGATTAGCATCAGTAGCTTAAAGGAGCTCATAAAGCTGAAAGTGAAAGACACAGATACAACATCAATTGAAGACACAGTAAAACTATTGTGTCTTCTATTGATTGCAACAGTTTTTTGCGCAACATCAGGCCAAAAAGTACCATGGTCATTCCTAAACTATGTGGATGACATGAGTACACTGAAATCATTCAACTGGTCATCCCATATACTGAATGAACTGAAGAAAGGGCTTGACAAAAGTTCATTTCAACCAAGAACAGTAAATGGATGCACTATCATGCTGTTGGTATGTTTCATACAAAAACATTTCATTCTATTTGTACCGTGCTACATATACTGTTTTAAAGTGACATGAATGCATTCAAATACAAAATATATACTTTTATGTTCTGATCAGTTTCATGAGCACACGAGATATGATAACTGATCTTGCACAAGAGGAAAAGGAAAAAAATCAGCAGGAGGGGACAAAAGAAAGCGAAAGCTATGGATACCAAGGTTATCAAAATGGGATGTGAGGCAACTGAAGAATGTTCTGACAGTAGAAAAGCTTAAAAAAATGCGAGAACATGAGGTAAATATTGCACTGATAAATTAAAAGTGACATAATTCATGGTCAATGAATTTTTAATGAATGTGAATGCACTTTACAGCAATGTCACTGCACTTTTAACCAATGTCACTGCAATTTTAGACAATGTCACTGCAATTTTAACCATGTCAATGCAATTTCAGCAAATGTCACTGCAATTTCATTCCATGTCACTGCAATTTAGCACATGTCAATTCACTTTCATCACATTTAACCTCAATTTTCCAGCATATCACTACACTTTCAACACATAACAATGAACTAATAACGTTACTAATAACGTTTGGTTATCCAACACATATCAAAAAAAAATACTAATAATGTTTGGTTATCCAACATGAAACAGTTCAAGGTTGGAGATTTGAAAGCAACATTATCTGAAATCATGAGAATAAAAGGATGCACAGAGGATAAAAACAAACATGATCAGAATGAATTGGAAGACAATGAGGATGAAGATGAAGAGCATGATAGTGAGAATGAAGAAGAAGAAGGAGATTATGATAGTGAGGATGAACAAGAAGAGGATCATATTGACAATGTTGAAGTTCACAATGATGAAGAAGAAATTGGAGGTGAAGATGTTGATGATAATGATGATGAAAGCGGAAAGAGTGAAGGAGGAGATGAAGATGATAATCAAGACGAAACTGAGCCTGCAGATGTGCATCATGATCATGGTGAAGAACAAGAAATTGAGAATGATGATGATCATCACCAGCAAGATGTGGAGTATGAACAAGGGAAAGAGAAAGAATTAGAAACAGCAGGGCAAGAGAAAGATGAGCAAATATTGGGAGGAACTCCATCATTCACATTGCTCACACCTACACCAACACCACCAAAGGTATAACTACTACTTCCATTTTTCAAAAACACAAAAAAAAAATGCAAAATAAATTAGTTCATGGCACCCAAACTCACATTAAATAAACATGATGCAGGATTTGGAAGAGGAAAAAATCCCAGGAAAAAATTGTCAGTTGACAAAGGCATTGCAAGATGCAAACAGCCAAATTGAAGACCTCAAGAAAGCCGTGGTAACCACAAAGCTCAAAAAAAAAATGCAGTGACATGATTCAATGTCACTTTGCAAACATGCTGATGACATTATGCAATGTCATCTTTGCAAACATCTGATGACATTGTGCAATGTCACTACAAAGTGATATAAACATTAGTTCCCCTTAACTAAGTGATAATATGTTCACATATAAAAATGCAGGACAAGATGAAAAGAAAAAAAGCATTTCTTGATTTGACCAAAAAAGGATTTTTGACTGCTTTCGATGAGACTCGAGAACGAGGAAATAGAGTGGAGCAGTTAAAAATCCAAAAGTCATAAATCGAAAAAGAAAAATTTGGAAATCTGAAGCAAAAGGATGATTTGGAAATCAAGCTTAAAACACTTGAAGATAATGTGGCAATCACAAATGAGGTAATAGATGTCCTCACAATTGAAAAAGCTGAGCGCAAATTGAAAAACAAAAATGGGAAAATAGTATTTCTAATGCAAAGACTCTTCTTCATAAAAAAGCCATGAAATGCTAAGGAAAGATGAATACATCAAACAAAATGTTACAACTAATGGATGAAAAGGAACCGTATAAACAGATATCTACTATCTTTGCGGGAGCAGGAAAATATGAGAAAGCAGATGCAAGCAGGTTGAAGAAAGAGGCAAAAACAATTGAGAACATGTTGTTTGAAAGTAAAACAAAGGAGGGTATTCTACAAGCTGAACTGCAAAGAATGAAAGAGAGGAATGAAGCCTTGAAGAACAGCAAAAAGGTACAAGAAGAAGAAATTGAACAATTGAAAAGAGAGAACCAACAATTAAGAGATTCAATAAAACAAGATCTTTTGCAAGATGAACTGAAAAACCTGAAAGAGGGGTATGAAAAATTGATGGAAATCAAAAGGATCAATGAAGAACATATTGAAAAACTGCAGAAAGAGAAGCAAGACCTAAGAGATGAGATAGATAGCAATGTAGCACATCAAGTCACACAAGATTTGGAAGAAAGCAAGGATAAAAAGGAAGCAACCCCTGTTGGACGCCAACTCCGACCTCGTGGTCATAACGGACCCCGGACTACTCAATTGAAAGGGTGTAAAGAAAAATGCAAGAAAGCGGGGATAAAAGAAGATTCGACTTACCATTATGACCATCCGTAAAAGAAAAAGAAAGATGGAAAAGGAAAAAGGAAAAGGCAAAAAAATCCAAGGCGCATGAAGGAAATAAAATGTTGAATGATAAGCAAATTTGTTGATTCATGGGAAGACAAAAAGCATACACATATGGAGCATACATTCTACGAAGTATTCAAAAGAATCAAGGAATTGAATGAACAAGGTGGACAAGAGTAAGCACAAATAACTAAAACAATAACATATTATTCAATATTCATGCAAATCTTTAATACTAACATGGAAAATTACATCTTTGCAGGGAATTAGTATGGTCAAAATCAGCTGGAGACTACCCATTTGTGACTCTCAACTCAATCATGGAACTTCTAAATCAACTCTTCATAGGCGAAGCGGTAAAGACTTAATGTCACCGCAACTTACATCTAGTCCGGCTTCATGTGGCGAATTAATTCATCAAAAACACTAGACAAAATTATAACACATTTATTAAATTTTTAAACAGATCATAGAAGGATTCATTGAGTGATGAGGCGCGTGCACATTTGATAAAGGATACTAACCACATATACTGACACAACCTCATGGGTATGTATACAAAAATAATTTCAAAGAACCTAACATTAGCAAAAACTATTAACATTACCATACAACAATGTGCAGGGGAATATTTGAAGAGGTTGAACGGGATGGAACATTCAGAAATGACAAAACATGCAACATGTTCAAAGTCATATATGAAGGTAAAAAGGTTTTCCTCCCATTATGCTGCAAAGGTATGAGTGACAGGGCATACCATTGGGTACTCCTAACCTACACCAAAGGAGAACCCACCTGGAAAATGTATAATTCAATAGAAATGGCAGAAGAAGAAGAAATATTCATTCCCGAGTGTGAAACTGCGGTAAGTTATCTAACAAATTAAATTCCATCTCACATAAATTTCACATAATATAACTGCATCCAAAATAAAAAGAATGTCATGTCACTGCATTTAACATAATGTCACTGCATTCAAAAGAAAAAAAACTGTAATGTCACTGCAATTTAACATAATGTCACTGCATCTGCTACCTCTTTTTTTGTAGGTAACAATAATTTCTCAATCATTTACTGAAGATAACCAGCAAGAAGAAATAGCAAGAACAATTGAGAAGGTGCAAAACATACCATTCCAACAGAATATGAAGTGAGTGTCGACAAAAATACTTATCATCATCGCATATATATATATATATATATATACATACATACACACGCAAAAGACTAACGCAAATCATTCTAATGTAATGCAGAGACTGCGCAGTTTATCTGTCATACTACATATATAAGATGGCACAAGAGTTACCAATTCCAACAGAAGTGGAAGAGGAAGAAATGGAGAGGATGAAAGGGATGATTGTAAATTCCCTTGTGTTGAATGAATTTCATCCTTAGAATGAAAACATATCTAGTGATAGGAACAAGTAATACTTGACAAGTAATGGTTGATTTTCAAAACTGATAATTGATTTTGTGATGGTGATATATTCAAAACTATAAAAATTCAAGCATATAATTCATTACTCATTAAATTCAATAGCAATACAATGATAAATTTGACAACAACATGAAAATATGCATAACACATTACAATGTCACTGCAAAACAACACAATGTCACTGCAAAAGATCACAATGTCACTGCAGAACAAAAGACCAACTATCCAGCAATACGAACACGACAAGTCTTCTTGTTATGATGACCATAACCATGACAACGACCACATTGAAAAGGCCTCTTTAATGATTCACCATGAGAACGAAGCCGGCAGTACGGGGCCTACCAGTCGTTTCTTCGAATAGCAAGAAGCACAAATGAATCTGCACGGATGCATTCAAAAGCGGACCAGGAATTGGATGAATTGGAAAAGAGTATGAATCAAAGATAAGATCGTTGATGTGATCCGAGAACCGAATCGGATCCGAAAGTGCCGAGGACTTGGTGATGGCACCAATACGACGAGCACCGCGACTTTTTAGCTAACTCGTAACTAAGAACCTTGGTATGACCTCAACCCTTAGATAACCCGTATCTAAGAACCTTGGTATATGAACGCCACAAGGTCTGCTCAGAACCTTGATAAGTTCCGTTTGGAATCCACCAAACAACGGCGTTGGAATCTACCAAACACCAACGTGAGAAAACTCACCAAAGCTTGAAGCTTCAAATAAAATATATCAAAATTTGTCTTATTACAAAGAGTACTACTAAAGCCTTTTTATAGGCTACAATGAAAGAAATAAAACAACTTCTAACCGATGTGGGACAAAATGAAATAATAAAAATAAAAAACCTAATAATAAATAATAATAATAATCTAATAAAATCTTCCATGGAAACGATGTGGGACAACTGGACTCCATGCCAAAAACGTTTCATCTGCGATCACATCATTCCCTCCCGGTTAGAAAGGATTCGTCCTCGAATCAAAAGGATGTCGTAAAAAGCAGCAACAAGTACACAACAGGACGAACCAGCAACGAACACCAATGATATGCCCGGATCAAATACAAGGCGTAAATATGGCTTCAAAGAACTAGAACCTCGAGCTGATGACGAATACCTCACCAAGGAAACCAATGCATAGGAATGTCGTGAGTGCTCAATGCAAATTATTTTCTCTGGAGCAGCAACATAATCATAGGGATTAGAAGCCGGAATAACAGCACAATACACCACAAAAGGATCAATGAAAGTGTGCTTCGGTTTTCCATCAATGTCAATTGGGACAAGAACATCCATAGGCAATATATTGGTTGGATTGGGTATATCAGATGGCCCAGTTGGCTCCTCATGTAGATGATCTTCATGTACCTGCAACGAAGACGAAATAGAACTCGAACAAGTGGTCGGTGAAGTAGGACCTTCTGTCTCATCTGCCTCGATTTTCTCCACCGCTAATGTGATATCCTCGGTCTGTGTCACAACATCACACTCCATTTCATTCTTTAGCTCCACCACACCTCCACTCTCGTCGTTTTTCAATTCGGGCTCAATATTTTCTGCTTCCACCAAGTGCACATCAGGAATCGCACTCCTATCTATTGCCATGGCCTTAGAATCCCCTATTTGATAATCACATTGTTTCATAGGGGGTAGGGATTCCAATACATGCTTCTTGCCACCAAAAGAAAAAGAATAGCGAGTCCGGGACGCATTATGACGTACATTATGCAAAGACAACCATGATCTCCCAAATATCAAGTGTACATCACTCAGTGGCACCACATCACATGAGACAACAGCTTTATAATTTCCAATGGACACTGGAACCCGTGCATACCGTGTAACTTTAACCCGATGGTTTTCCACAACAATGTAGTAGGGCTGATAGAGTCTTTCCGTCCGCAAGTTTAAATCCTTAACCACATCTTTACTAATTAAATTTTCCTCTTCATCGTGATCAATGCACAGCTCATATTCATAATCTCCAATAAAACATGATGTGTAAAATAAGTTGTTACCTTGACTACTACGTCTTTCTTTTAACATGTTATGAAGTTGAGCCTTCATATCCTCCATCATATCATCAAAACATCGCTCAATTTCCAAATTCCGATTCATCAAATCATTCAAATGCCTAAAATAGGCATCAATAGGACACTCTTTTCACATTTTCACGATGGAAATTTACCAAGAAGTAGCACGTGAAAAGTATCCAGAATGTACAATCAAAATTATTCGTAAGAATTTTTTTTTTGGAATTTTTCTTTTTGAGAGGCGTACGAGAATCAAGGGTGTGATAAAAATCACACCTAAAATGTGAAAGTCTCGTCCAAAAGGTAGGCTGATTATTATTTTTTTTACTCGATCAAAAGGGGTGCAAGGATATTTTATTTTTTTGGTAAGCTAGGGCCGGCTGCTTTTTGATACCAATCAATGGAAAGTATAAACGAAGGGAAAAAAAAATTTAATAATAATAATAAACAGAATAGATTAATAACTACTAAATGAAGAAGCAGTCCGGAAGAAGAACGAAGTAGGTCTCTCGGGTTCTTTTTTGATGCAATAGGCGGAAATAATAACAGGAACAATAGGTCGGGTTTTCCCTTTTTTTTAACTATACGAATTAAAGAGAAAGAAAAAGAAAAGGAGGTAAAAGCAAAGAACAGGAACGAGAATACTTTTTTTTGGGGGGAAAAGAATAGAAAGAACAAAGAAAGAAAAAAAATAATACACAGGATTTGATGATTTTTTTTTGGGCTTTTGAGATTGGAAGGACAAAAACGCAGGTATAAAAAGAAAGTGCTGGAATGAAAAAATAAAGAAAAGGGATATTTTGATACCGTCAGTGACTGGCTCTGATACCAATTGATGTGATCCGAGAACCGAATCAGATCTGAAAGTGCCCGAGGACTTGACTGATGGCACCAATACGACGAGCACCGCGACCCTTAGCTAACTCGTAACTAAGAACCTTGGTATGACCTCAACCCTTAGATAACCCGTATCTAAGAACCTTGGTATATAAACGCCACAAGGTCCGCTTCGTAACCTTGATAAGTTCCGTTTGGAATCCACCAAACAACGGCGTTGGAATCTACCAAACACCAACGTGAGAAAACTCACCAAAGCTTGAAGCTTCAAATAAAATATATCAAAATTTGTCTTATTACAAAGAGTACTACTAAAGCCTTTTTATAGGCTACAATGAAAGAAATAAAACAACTTCTAACCGATGTGGGACAAAATGAAATAATAAAAATAAAAAACCTAATAATAAATAATAATAATAATCTAATAAAATCTTCCATGGAAACGATGTGGGACAACTGGACTCCATGCCAAAAACGTTTCATCTGCGATCACATCAACTGTGACAAGAATCAAGGATCAACATACTGATCCAAAGGGAATGATGTTTCCATTTTATGTTCAACCTATATAGTTAATGGGATCAAGAAATAAACAAACACAAAAAAAAATAACATAAAGAAATATTATGCTTAATATATTCAAAACTATAAAAATTCAAGCATATAATTCATTACTCATTAAATTCAATAGCAATACAATGATAAATTTGACAACGAAATGAAAATATGCATAACACATTACAATGTCACTGCAAAAAACACAATGTCACTGCAAAACAACACAATGTCACTGCAGAAGATCACAATGTCACTGCAGAACAAAAGACCAACTATCCAGCAATACGAACACGACAAGTCTTCTTGTTATGATGACCATAACCATGACAACGACCACATTGAAAAGGCCTCTTTGATGATTCACCATGAGAACGAAGCGGCAGTACGGGGCCTACCAGTGTTTCTTCGAATAGCGGGGAAGCACAAAAGAATCGCACGAGATGCATTCAAAAGCGGACCAGAATTGGATGAATTGGAAAAGAGTATGAATCAAAGATAAAAGATCGTGACAAGAAACAAGGATCAACATACTGATCCAAAGGGAATGATGTACGCCTAATCACCGCCATAGCATGAACGCACGGATATCCATTCCGCTGCCACTCCTTGCATGAGCAAACTCGATGTTCAAGATCAACACTTGCAGATGGGAATGAAAAAACCTCATACCTTGAAAAACTTGAACTGCCAACACCCAAGCAACTTCCCAAATCCATTAAATTAGACAAAATAGCATCCTCTTTTGGGCAAATCAATGAATTAAATAATGCTGACGCACGACGATTTTCTGAGAGTCTTACTATAATCTTGATACGAATACCATCTACCATATTCAACACAGGAAGATGCCGCTCCTTATATATCCAACTATTAAAGGACTCAGCCAAAGTAGAAGCAGTATGACCATAACGACAACCTTCAAAGTGAGCAGTCGCCCAATTCTTCGGATGCAAATTCTGAAAAAAAGATTCTGCACGATCACCCCCTTCATGTAACATATCTGCCATGTTCCTCTCATACTCCTCAACAGTTCGTGCAACAGCACATTGGTAAAACAGATGCAACATTCTCTTACGCAAAGACTTACCAACATTTCTACCTGCGAAATGAGTCTTCAGGTTATTCATCAAATGAAAAATACAATACGAATGAAATGCATCAGGGAAAACTTCACGAACAGCATCCAATAGACCAACACTCCTATCCGTCATGAATGTAATACAACGAACCGGGATAATCAAACGCTTCAAATGCAATAAAAACCACTTCCAATTATCAAAATCCTCTGAATCAACAACACCATAACATAAAGGATATAAACCTAAAAACACAACAATGAAAACAAACTATCAATGTCACTGCATAAACACAAATGTCACTGCAAAAACAATAATTTGAAATAACACATCCATAAAAATCATATAAATCAAAAACTCAAAGCACAATTCATATAAACAATACCATTTAATCATCTCAAAAAAATTCATAAACTTTCAGATCATGAAACTAAAAAAGTCACTGCATCAAACTCAAATGTCACTGCATCAAACACAAATGTCACTGCATAAAAAAAAACATACCATCATCACCATCTTTCCCAGTGGCAGCCAACAAATGACCATTCTGATCAAACTTCAAATGAGCACCATCAAGAAAAAGCATCGGTCGACAATGTTTAAAACCACGAATACAACCATCAAAGGCAATAAACAACCGTTTAAAACACCATGTCTCATCATTCACCTCTAATGATATAACAGAACCAGGATTTGTTTCAAGCACACTACTAACGAATCCAGGTAAACAGTTGAATGACTTTTTAACATCGCCATATAACGAATCCTCGTTTTGATAACGCATGAGACCAAGCAACTAAATAAGGAACCTCATAACCATGATCCGTTAAAGCCAAAAGATGAAAGTCGATCTTTGAAAAGCTTGGATCTCCACGTACCTTTCGAACAACTACCTTTGAAAGAAGATCTGAACTCATACGGCGATCTCGCTCACAAGACCCCGCAACATATCTTGAGCATGTACCACAAGTACGAACATTGCACAAGTCAGATATATAAAAATATCCACTAGATATCTCTTTTTTAGCACGTACAAACCAACCACAATTTGCAACATCCTTCATAGCACAAACAGCATGGATCCTACAACGGTCATTCTTCTTGTACACATACTTGAACCCAGTTTGTATACAAAGCTTCTGAAAGGACTCCCTCAAATGCACAGAACCACCAGAAAAACATTGACCATCATGAAGTACAACTCTATCCCAACCAAAAGTGGAAACCTGTTTATCATTAGATGAAGAAACATAGGATAAAACAGAAGAAGAATCATGAAGCACAACAGCCATTGAACCTCCACTACCACCAACATTGTAAGATGAAGATGAAGAACCAACAACATCAACTACAACATCCACTTTAACACGCTGAACAGGATAAGACTTAGCAAGACATATCATGGCGTGCACATCTTCATCAGAACATAACAAACACTTTGGATTATCCTTCAACACATAATAAAGACTAAAACCCGTATCCTTCAAATCTGACCACCGATCAGAAACTTTCTCATGAATAAACTTCAACGTACAATTAGCTTCCGCCATTACAACACACATATCTAACTTATAACTACACACAAGAAGCAACATTGTAACCCTGCACCAAAAAAAAAAAACAAAATATTATGTCACTGCAAATACTAAAGCAAACAATGTCACTGCATAAAACAATAATATCGAACCAAAATAAACTTATGTCACTACAACCAAATCACATTATAGAGCAAATAACAAAAGAAAGTAGTCACAAAATAATAAAACAAGCACAAAAGTGCACATAAATCATCTCAAATTGCAAGAAACGGCATCAAAAGGATAAAAACGATGCAATACATTACCTCAACTACAAAATACAAATAATTCAACCAGCTGCAATTAAGCACTACATACAATAGTAGAAAGAAAGAAAAATACGACCGATTTCAATCAACAAAACGCAGATCACCACTCGTCCACATATTAAATCAACAATTCACAAAAAGCATAACAAATATTCAATTAAAACATCAATTACGCAAAACAGCAGAAGAAAGTAATCACCTGCAATCGATTTTCATTAAACGAATTTGATGCGATGAAGATGTCAATAGAATTGTAGATTAAAGCATGAAGAAAGAATCAAACAAGCTAGAAATCCGTTGATGAATATATGAAATTTACGCAGAAATAAAGATACAGCAGAAGAAAGTATTCACCTGCAATAGATTTTGATTAAACGAATTTGCTGCGATGAAGATGTCAATCGAATTGTAGATTAAAGCATGAAGAAAGAATCAGAAGCTAGAAATCCGTTGATGAATATATGAAAATTACGCAAAAATAAACAACAGAAATCAGAATTAAGGATATATACGTCCGAAGGAAAAAAAATAGACCGTCCTTATAACCGAATAAGTTTTTTGAGTGTCCTAAATCATCATTAAGTCTCTAACGACGGCCTTATAACTAATATCCACAAAAAAAAAAATGCGCTCACATCACTGCCCCCGCCCCTCGTGATTATTTTTTCTCCTCTTGAAAATAATTATTTGTCTTGTAAATCATTTCCTTAAGTGTTTTTTTTTTTTTTTTTTTTTTTTTTTTTTTTTTTGCGTTCGATACAATACAATATGTACTTTTGACTCTAGGAAATTTCTCGAGAAAGGGTGTGAGATTATATAAAAAAATACTATTAAGGGAACAACACCATTAACCATTGCAGAAAGCTCAGGAAATTGATTTACGAGAAAATTATTTTTTGTGGGGTTGAGTAAGGTGTGGAAAATTTTAACAGATGAGGTGGGTGGAGGTGTTGTTTTCTTGGAAAAACCATTTTTTTAGAGCAGAAAAAATAATGAGGAGGCGAGATGGGCTGTGACATGGGAGAGGGTTGTATTTGTATTTGTATTTTTTAATTTTATGTTATATTTTTCGAATAATAATGTATTTTTTAATTTAATTTTATTATATTATGTATTTTATAATCATAATAGTTTTATTTTGAATATTTATTTTATCTTCTATTTACATATATTTTAAATTTTGTAAAAAGAGTGTAAGGAAGTCTAAAAATTATTATAAAGGATGTTGTGCCCTTTATTATAATTTTTAACCCTCCTTGCACCCTTTTTATAAATTATAGAATATTTATACCCTTCTTAATAAATAGTAAATGTCCAATACCCTTTATACAAATTTTCCCTAACTTTTTTAACAAAATATCGGGGAGGTGTTTTGGAAAATAAGAGTTAGAACTAATTAAACGGATTATTTAAATATATATATATATATATATATATATATATATATATATATATATATATATATATATATATATATATATATATAGATATAGATATGCAGTTCTCTCTCTCTCTATATATATCTATATATATATATATATATATATATATATATATATATATATAGAGAGAGAGAGAGAGAGAGCATAGCATGAAAGCTAACCGTCTAAAAATAGTAGTGTGGCTTGCTGCACATGAGCCATATCGGTACAGCAACATACACCGGTGTCACGACGATATACAAGCTAATTGAAAACAAGGTAAATGCTACAGTACTTTAACAGTCTTATTGCAAAAGAAGCTAACTTTATGAAGATAAGGTCGTTGTGAGTTGAGTAGTGATGGTAAACCCCCGGTCTGTCTGTTGGAGTTAAGTGATGGAACGCCTTATGATCTCGAGCAAAAGAAAACCGGTTTGAGTTAATTGATGGTAAATCTCCAGTCTATCTATCTGAATTACCAAGATGGCAAGATGGGTCGTTTTGGGGTTTAGAATAAGCTTTGCATACTTGATACTTGATGAAACCGTTGCGCATACTAAAATGGTGTTTTACTGTGTTACTCTCTCTGTTTTTTTAACCGTTGTATAGAGAAGGTTCATACAAATTAAGAAAGTAATTTTAATATATTCAAATAAGAGTATAATATAACTAAGTTGTCCTTCGAAATTTTTTTTTTAGTGGTTGTCCTTGGATTTTTTTGAATATATGCATCCTAATAAATGTTGATTATTTCTTGTTAATTGGAGTACTATATTGGAAATATATATATGCATGAATAATATTAGTGCTGCAAATTGATCTTTGGGGTTTTTAGTTTTTTTAGTTTTTTTTTTTGAAAGATATAAATACTTTGTTTATATATTGTATTTAAATTGAGAGGTAAAGGTGAAAAAAATAATAAATGTTGTATTGCAATTGTAAAATGACGATAAGTAAAACAAAACAAATTTTGAAAAATGACGGTTAAAAAAAACGGAAGGAATACAAATAACAATAAACAACCTAACGTTCTAGATGCAAAATGCATTTAAGGCTAAGGCAATAATTACTGAGCTTCATTATGTCCTTATTCTTCTAAACAGGGCTTTCACAAATGTCAACATACAAACAATAAATATAGATTGTACTATACCAAGTAATGACACGATGATGAATAAATATGTTATTATTACTAATTAAAACACTTATAATAAAGTTGTTCTTTCAGACACTACATCTAAAAGCTAATTGGTAAAACAGTCTTCTTGCATGTATTTGATGGTCCGTAAACTTTCATTACATCTTATCATGGTTTCTCATTAATCCACTAGTGATCAATTAGCTTATAATCAATATAAAATCTCGGGATCGATCAGTTTTTAGATTAACAAAAAAGGGGATCTTTTTTTTACTCTCCACGGGGTAGAATGGATTATGTATCTATGAAATACATTCCAAGCCCTCTAAAAAATTTGATTCGGATTACGCCACTCAATAATCCTCAACGAATGAATGCATCGAAATCTATCTTGAAACATCATGAGTCTGTAATTTCCTCAGGATTCAGATTTATCCAAATATGATGATAGGTAGGCCGTTGGGCCGGGTTATTTGTAATTGGGCCAGGCCCAAAGTTAGACGATCAACATAATGGACTGGCAAGATAGGACCGCAAGTGCTGACCAGAATAGTTAGAGGAGCAGGACTCCACCGTGCGCTGCGCAGAAGTATTTCTAGATAGAGCGATCGGCCACGCAAGAAATATCTCTGGACAGGATGATCAGCTGGATGCAGCAAAGACCAAGTCAGCACCAGCTCAACCGCTTGTAAACGTGGGTAGGCCCCACGTTCAGTAATGTCCAGAGATAACCGGTGATAACTTCCCATCACGTAAGGAAGAGAATCACGATCTATTGCTACAAAAGGAACACCCTGAACTACGAGGGGGACTTGATTCCAGTTTTATTGCTAAAATTGGATACGTAGGCAGCTCTCTGAGAGTTCAGTCCAAAAATATACATAAATCTCCTTGTTTTCGTATTATTTTCCTAATTAGAATTATCCAATTACCCGATTGTAATATTTCATCATCATCATTTGGCGCTAGAAGGAGGGTAAGATTCTAGTTAGTGAGTGATTATTACACCAAAATGGCGAAAAATCAAGGAAAATCGAAAAAACAACAAAATCCGTTGGAAAAGGAAAATCAAACCAGGGAAGAAAATCCGGAAAGAAATGACCAAGATACTGGAAAGAAAATTCTGGAAGAAGGACAAACCAGCAATCCGAACCAAGTTAGACAGATGCTGGTGGAAAATCTTGCAAATCTCAAAGGGGAAGAGATAAAAGCCATATTCGAAGAAGTCCTGAAAGCCATAAATCAGGATAATGATCTTTCTGAAGCACCTACTGAAGGATGTAGGATCTTAGATCTAAACGAGTTAGATCTACGCGCAGTGGATGGATCACGACTTATATACCACAATACATAATTAAAGGACTTAAACTACTACAAGGGAGTTAAGATTATGTTACCAATATCGGGAAGAGAAGCCTTGATCTTCCAATGTGTTCTCCAAACGGCGGTTGGTGGACACCCTTCTTGATAAAGGAACTTCCTTGATATGCAACACCAAGAAAAACTCCAAGTTTTTCTTCAACCAGAAACCCAAGACAAGAAATAAAATTTTCTCTCTATGTATGTATGTGTGGGGCGAAAATTACATTTTCATATGTCTTGGAAGAACTCTATTTATATAGGAGAGTAAATCTTTGACCTCCAAGTTTCTAATTAATTAAATGAATAATTAAAAAGAAATCACAATAAAGGATAATTCCATTTATAAAAGATTGTGATTAATCAATCAATCAATTACAAATCAATTATCTTTTATTAATTAATTATTTAACAAGTAAATAATTAATCACACAAGAAAATCAATTCTTGCATTTTATCTCAAAGAGGCGCCACACAAACCTAGGTTTTTGGCCCACAGAAAATGTCTTTTCTATGTATTATATTATTTAGCCCAACTAAATAATATTTCGCATATCAATTAATTGGCCCAGCCAATTAATTATTTCTGAGGCCTAAATAAACAAGAATATCAGCCCGAATTATAGAAGCCACATTGGGGACCATGGACCTATAACCAGTAGCTCCAATAATTAAATATATTATTCATCGAACAGAATAAATATATTAAATTATTAATTCCGGGATTACGCCACCATAAACCCGAAACTGAACTCTACCAATTATAGATATATACTTACACTCAACCCATAAAGTAGATAAGCGTCCATTGATATAATCACTACATACGGATTAACCCTCCATAGACTGTCCATTCTGAGTGGGAAGTCTCCGTGAACCCCACTCAGAATATCTTATCCTTATTTACCATTAACCCCCTGATGATCAATTAGTGCACATATCTGACTAGTAGCTAATTAGTCAAATGTGAACTCCCGGGATCGATCACTTTCTCGGGGCTAACAAATATGGGGACTGTCTCTCTACTTCCCGCAGGAAGGAATTGATTCCATGTCTGTGAAAATCAGAACTACTCACTCATCAGGAGATAGTGCCAATGAGAAGTGGCTTGGAACACATATTTAAGTGAACCGTAACTAACACATCAAACACTACCCCGAGACAAGCAGCACCCTGTGATCACCTCAGGATTTAGATTGATCCATATATGATCATCTAATGATTTAATAAGATTCCTCGATTACGGAATTATACCGAGAAATACAGATTAAATCGGTCCAGTCCTATATGAATGCCATCATATATAAATGCCCCACGTAGAGGTACCCTCTACCGATAGTCCGGATAAGACTATCACACCCTAAGGTGTTCTGGGCGCATTATTGGTGTTTTAATCATGAGACCCTAAACTCCGATTAAGTTCACCACGGACTAACAGTTTTAAGTATATCACCACTAACTCAATCCTCACGTGCATGCCATACACTGAGTTAAGCGGTTACATACTGATATACTTAGGGTTTGCAGCAGTGTATTACTTACAAGCACAAAGCAAGTAATAAGGTAAGATAAATTCTGTTATCAAAAACAATGACACAAATTGTCTTTCGGGCACTACACCTAACACCTACCCCGCTTAAAACTGCTAAAAAAGAAAAACAAGAAGCAGAATCCAGCATATGAGTGGTAGTTACTCACCCAGGTGGTGATAACGCCAAAGCAGAATTGGATGCTATTCTAAATCCCAAACAGGATGAATTTAGGCTAGTATCCCCTTTTACTGAGGACATTGATGCATTTCCTTGTCCTCCAGGATTTAAAATTCCTAAGATTCAGGCGTATGATGGCACAAAAGATCCATATGATCATATGCACCAGTATATTCAGCATATGAACCTATACAACGCACCAGAAGAGATGAAATGCAGGGCATTTGTAACTCTTCTCACAGGAAAGGCAAGAGACTGGTTCAACAAGTTGAACCCCAGGTCCATACCAGATTTCCCCACTCTGACCAGGAAGTTCATGCACGCATTCATCGCAGCAAGACCTTTCTAGAGAAACCGGACATATTTGCTGACCATTAGGCAAAAAAGTGACGAAACAGTGTTGCAGTTTATCAAAAGATTCAATGGATAATCATCCCAGATTGCAGATCTGGATGATAATTTTTTAGTGGCGTCCTTCGTAGCAGGTCTTAGAGAAGGGCGGTTACACGCCAAGCTGAGTAGCAAGAATCCAAGCACGATGGAAGAATGTCTGGAAATTGCCTACAGACATTGTCAAGGAGAAGAGGCTAACAGAGCCAAAAGAGAGGAATCCCACAGGGATTCTAAAAAGGGAAAATCTGAGGAGAGATCCGACAAGAAGAGAAAATCTGTTTGGGACAGGGTAACTGCTCCCATTTCTGAGAGGTTAGGGAAAAAAGGTGCTTTGCAGGACAAAGACCTTATTCCTCTGAACAGATCTCGTGACCAAGTTTTGGCGATTATGGAAAAGAAAGGAATCGCCAAGACTCCTCCTCCATTGAGGGGTCCAAGTGAGAAGAGAGACCACACCAGATGGTGCAAGTACCATAAATATATTGGACATGATTCTGAACAGTGCAGGGGCTTGATCAGAGATATAGACGCAGCAGCAATGAAAGGAAAGATCGATGAATGCATCGATCGAGCTCAGGGAGACAATCCCAAAGGAAGGAGAGAATTTAAAAAACAGCACAACAGTCATGACAGGTACAATCAAAGGAGACACAGAGATCCGTCTCCTGATGCTGATGGACATAGAGAAAACGCCCCAATCAACACTGTGAACACAATTGTGGGTGGACTAGGAAGAGTAAATAAGGCTTCCCAGCAAGAACAAAGTGACAGTGTAGAAAAGGATGGAGAAGCAAAGAAACAGAAAGTGATGGGAACCGTACAGTACGGTCCAAGAGATGTGCTACCAGCTATTGTGAGCAACGAAGGGCTGGTAATAGAATCGGTTATCCAGAAGAATCTGGTCTGAAGAATCTGCGTAGACACCGGCAACGCAGTAAACGTGCTGTATCACAGTGTGTTCCAAGCAATGAAGTTAACCGACTCGGAGCTGACCCCTATGTCAACTCCTCTTTTTGGATTTACAGGACCCCCCTACATCCTGTAGGCATGCTAAAGTTATTGATGACTTTTGGACGAGGACCACAGAGCAGGACTCTGATGGTCAATTATGTAGTAGTGAAAGCTCCATCGGCGTACAATGTGATTCTGGGAAGACCAGCGTTGATTGATCTCACAGCCGTGGTGTCACCGGCACATAACAGTATGAAATTCCCAACATTTGAAGGAGAGGCTACCATTAAAGGGGATGTAGATGCTGCCAAGAATTGCTACACAGCCACAATCAGTGGAAAGATGAAGGAGCAGCAAGTAACAATGGAAGATCTTGTTCCAGATGAGGAAAAAAGTTGGCAATCCAATGATCCTGTGGAATCAATAGTGCTAGATGAACTGGACCCTGAATCCACAGTCAGCATAGGATCATGGATACCTACTGAACAGAAACAAATGCTGATCAGAATCTTGATAGATTACAGAGACGTATTCGCATGGAAGGCAAGTGACATGCCTGGACTCTCAACAGAGTTGGCTGTCCATAAGCTCAACATCGACCCAACCAGGAAACCAGTAAGGCAAAAGAAAAGATCGTTTGCACCAGAAAGGATACAGGCTGTCCAGCAAGAAGTAGAAAAGTTGTTGTAGGCCAACATGATTAAAGAAGTTATCTATCCAGAGTGGCTAGCAAATCCAGTGTTAGTCAAGAAGCCAGATGGCAGTTGGAGAATGTGTGTGGACTTCACAGATTTGAACAAAGCTTGTCCTTAAGACAGTTATACCTCCCCTAGAATTGACAGGCTAGTAGATTCCACAGTTGGATATGAAATGTTTGCTTTCTTAGATGCTTATAAGGGATATCATCAGATTATGATGGACCCTATAGATGCTGTAAAAACTTCTTTTATTACTGAATTTGGTTCATACTACTATGTGTCTATGCCATTCGGATTAAAGAATGCAGGGGCTACCTACCAAAGGGCAGTCAACACCATTTTCAAACAACAGATTGCCAAATCCATGGAAGTATATGTGGATGATTTATTGATCAAGAGCAGGACTCTTAACCAATATTTGAAAGATGTAGAAGAAGTTTGTCAAGTGTTAAGACAAACAAGGATGAAGTTAAACCCCCAATAAATACACTTTTGGAGTAAGATCGGGCAAATTCCTTGGTTATATGATATCTAAATAAGGCGTCACGGCCAACCCTGATAAGTTGGAGGTTTTAAAAACAATGCCCGAACCGACGAATATTAAAGAAGTCCAACGGTTGACAGGAAGATTAGCAGCGCTAAACCATTTCCTGTCGAAATCTGCACAGAAATCCTTGCCATTCTTCAAAATTCTCAGGAAGGCTAGCCCATTTGAGTGGAACATAGAATGTCAACAAGCCTTTCAAGAGTTAAAGAATCATATCAGTCACTTGTCAACCTTAACCCCTCCCCAGGAACGTGAGGTACTTTTTCTATACTTGTCTTTTTGCAACGAAGCAGTGAGTGCTATGTTGGTGAAGCAACATGGTATGTTACAAAAGCCTGTGTATTTTGTGAGCAAAGCCCTACAAGGGCCTGAAATCAGATACTCTGAGGTGGAAAAATTGGTTCTAGGCCTGGTACATGCCACAAGAAAACTAAGACCTTACTTCCAGAGTCATCTGGTAATTGTGTTGACAAATCAACCGTTGAAGCAAATTTTGGATAAACCAGACAAATCTGGAACGTTGGCCAAGTGGGTAGTTGAATTAGCAGGTTTTGACATTGAATACAAGCCCAGAACGGCAATTAAAGCTCAAGCATTGGCCGATTTCTTGGCAGAGGAAAAGGCTCTGGCCGTAGAGCAAAAGGCAGAGCAGAAAGAAGCTGAACAGTGGCAACTATATGTAGATGGGGCTTCAAATAAAGAGGGAGCAGGAGCAGGTCTCCTACTCATTAGCCCAAAGGGTGAAGAATTCCCGTATGCTCTTCATTTTGAATTTCAAGCTACTAACAATGAAGCAGAATACGAAGCTTTGATAACTGGTTTAAATTTAGCACAGAAGCTAGGTGTGCAAAATCTGAAAGTCTACACGGACTCACAGCTGGTAACAAACCATATCAAGGGGGAATACGAGGCTAAAGAAGGCCCCATGAAGAAATATCTTGCAGTGGCACAAAGAAAATTGCAGAACTTTTTAGTGGTAGAAGTGGAGCAGATAACCCGGACCCAAAATACCAGAGCATATGCTTTATCTAAGATTGGATCGAATTTCTTGTCCAACAAAAAGGTGTTGGTTGAGCAGTTAAAACAGAAAAGTTGTGATGAAATTGAAGTACAACCAATCACACAGGCAGAAACTTGGATGGATCCAATTGTGATATACCTGAGAGATGGAAAACTCCCTGAAGATAAAGTACGTTCAAGAAAACTGATAAGGCTCTTAGCCAGGTATGCTCTGTTCAACGATGTTCTGTACAGAAAATCTTATGCAGCACCCTGGTTGAAATGCGTCACTCCAGACGAAGGAGATTATGTACTAAGAGAAATCCATCTCGGAATCTGTGGAAATCACTTGGGAGCTAGAGCTCTGGCTAGAAATGTAAGCTTTTTGGATATTACTGGCCAGAAATGCAAGAAGACGCAGAGAAGCTGGTCAGAACTTGCAGGACATGCCAGGTGCATAGTAAATTGTCACATAATCCTGTACAAGAAATGATCCCAGTCGTATCTCCATGGCCTTTTGATCAGTGGGGGTAGACTTAGTGGGTCCACTACCCAGAGCACCGGGAAATTTCAAGTTTTTAGTAGTGGCAGTGGATTATTTCACCAAATGGGTGGAAGCTGAACCTTTGACAACCATCACGACCAATCAAATACACAAATTCCTATGGAGAAATATTCTGTGCAGGTATGCAATTCCTAAAGTACTCATCTCTGATAATGGCACACAATTTGAAGATCAAGGAGTACGGACCTGGTGCACAAACCTAGGAATCTCCCAACAGTTTACATCAGTGGCCTATCCTCAAGCCAATGGTCGTAAAAGCGAGACCAGCAGCGATTAAAAGCAGGGGTTTAAAGAAAAGGCTGGAACAAGAGGGATCTCATTGGGTAGATCATCTTCCAAACATCTTATGGGCATACAGAACTACCCCAAATACTGCTACACAGGAAACTCCATACTCCTTGGCATACGGATGCGAAGCAGTAATACCAGCAGAGATTGGATACAAATCTCCCAGGACAGAATTATACTGTCTAGAAACACATGAGGTAGATATGCTGCATGTCAAGGATGAGTTAGAGCACAAAAGGGATATAGCATTGATACAGATGGCCAAATACAAGCAGAGGATTGCTCAGTACTACAACTCCAGGGTTAAAGGTACGTATTTTAAAGAAGGAGATTTAGTTCTAAGGCGAAATGATGCCAGCAAACAAGGCACTACTGGAAAGCTAGACTTGAATTGAGAAGGTCCTTATAAAATCATCAAAGTACATGGAAAAGGATCCTATCAACTAGCTAATGCCTCGGGTAAAACCGTTCCTAGAAGTTGGAATGCTGTTCATTTAATTAAATTTTTTCCTTAAAATAATCTTATTTTCTTGAGTAATACTATCTTGAATATAGATCTCTTTTAATTCTGTGATTATTATGTGAATATTTTAACTTGTGTTGAAACACGAAACTAAAGACATAATGTGACAGCGCAAGAAAACAAACATATTAAACTTGCAGCGCAAGATAATTCTGTGCAGAGCACACAATTAAAAGATATAAGTGCCAAACTTGCAGTGCAGGGGCATTCTGGGCAGCGGACCCAATTAAAAAACACAAGTGTTAAACTTGCAACGCAAGAGAATTCTGTGCAGAGCACACAATTAAAAGATATAGATCCAAACTTACAGCGCAAGGGCATTCTGGGTAGAGGACCCAATTAAATAATACAAAAGCCAAACTTGCAGCGCAAGAGCATTCTGGGCAGAGGACCCAATTAAAAATATATAATTGCCGAACATGCAGAGCAAGGGCATTCTGGGCAGCGGTCCCAATTAAACAACGAGGATTAAACTCGCTGCGCAAGAAAATTCTGAGCAACACATTTATCAGAGAACATATGTATCAACTTGCAGTGCAAGGATATTTAGGGCAAAGGACATTAATGTCCTATACGTTAAACTAACGAGCCGTTTCTGCGCAGCTTATGCATTCTATATAAAGAAGCTAAGGATAAATAATCCTAACTTCTTTGCAGCGCAACAAAGAGATAACAATAACACTCAAAACTCAGAGAAGATCAAAATAAAAAGCCGATTCAACGGAGCAACGATTAAAGGATTATACGATCAAAGTATCATACATCGAAGACAAAGAAAATAGCTAAGTAAAAAGCTGTTCAGAAATTGCGGGGAGACCAAAAGTTAAGTATCAAAGCTTCAAATGCAAATTACATAAAATCAAGACAAAGATGGGGCAGATGACTGTGGAGCAGAAGGCTGTGTAGACTTTTTCTTCGCATACTTGCGAATGATATCTTCTCCACTCTTGTACTCATCGTACCGCTTAGTGAAGATCTCACCAGCTTTCCTATCATACAACTTCTGATTAGGCAAGGTGCTAATCACTAGGTCGGCTGTCTTGGCTTCATCAACACCAAGGGTATATCCTCTGTGCAGAGCAGGGGCTAAGATGATTTGAATCTCTTCATAAGTCTCAGGGGCAGCCTTATATCCTGCAACAACTTTCTGGATCACATTCTGGGCAGGAGTCTCTTCCATCTGCCTCACAGTTTCATCAAAGTCATCTTTCATTCTCTTTACTGTGGCAAGATGCTGTTGATGCTCCTCGTTCATTTTCTTCAGCTGCTAGTCCCTAAGTTTCAATTGCTCCTCCTGGGTGAATATCAAACCCTCAGCTTTGGCGAGGTCAGCCTTCAATTGCTCAATCTCTAAACGAGCGGCAAGGTTGGTTTCTTCCAAGCTAGCCACATTGGCATTGGCCTCGTCCAAGTGAACCACCTTTTGTTGCAGGACAGAGATATCCCTGGCCATGCTAAAAGTCTTCTTATGCAATGATTTACCCAGGCGGTAGCACTGCAAAGGACAAACCTTAGAAGACGGAGATTAAAGAAAAATTAAAAAACCTTACAAAAGCTACTTACAGAGTCGGCAAAGTCTTCAGCAGACATATCCTCGAAGTTAAAGGAGGAATCACTTGTAGAACTACCAGAGGAAGTGGACCTGTGCCTCTTTTTCTGTCTTTGGGAGATGGTCCTTAAAGGCATAGCATTCAAGCCGGTAGCCTGACCACCGGAGAGATCTTCTTCAACAGGTAGGTCCACAGGGTTGGTGGTGCTCAGAATATTCTGATCAGAAGGATTGGCAATGGGAAGGGTTTCCTGAGTAGCATTTCCAGGATCAATGTTTACTTCCACAGCTTCTTGCTGTCCAGAAGCCTCACCCCCTTGCTGTCCAGAAGCCTCACCAAAGTCCGTTCAGAATCCTCACCCCTTGTTCTGTTTCTTCCTCCTCATCAACGTCAATGTTGATCAAATCATCCACATTGGCCACTACAAAGATAAAAGATAATCAAGACATATTCAAAACAAGAACAAAAGTAAATTCAAACATATGTTTTCTGTACTGATCTTTGGAAAACTCCACATAGCCAATAGGCCCTGCAGTATGAAGCTGAGCAGCGTCTATCAAGGCGGAGCTTATAGTGTTCAAAGTCAGAGAGATTCTGTTGCTGGCAAGATAGTTAACCAGGGTTACATCTATGGGGTCTTCCAGTTTATCCTTCATAGAAGAAGTGTTCCAGCGACCAGGATTCACCTCAGTGTTGTGCTTCACAAAGAAAAAACACTCTGACCATTTCTTCTTGGTCTTATCTTTACTGGATAGAGGGATAATATGGTTTAACTTGCCATATCTACGACAAAAGTGGTACCATCCTCCACTACCTTGCGTCAACTTACACTGATAAAAGTTCCTAAACAATTTTACAGAAAAAGGGGTGGTGTTCCAAGGACACCAAATCATGAAACCTACAAGAAATTTGAAACTGTTTGGATGAATCTGACCAACTCCTAGTTTGTAGTACATCATTACTTCAATATATCCAGGAGATATAGGGAATCTTAACCCACTATGTAGCTGATCAGCATATACTATACAGAAACCTGTTGGCGGATTGTAAGCATACTCAGTGGACTTGGGGAGAAGAACATCAAAGGGCTCAGTGTGAATCTTATAGGTTTTCAGTAGACTGGCCATTTCAGTTTTGGTCATTTTGCTAGAGATACCATGGCAAGCCATTATCGCCTTAGTTTTATCAAATCGATTGATTTCTATTTTCAAAGTATTCAAGAAGGCAGTGTGGTCTTCTGGGTATTGATAAATGATTGAAGTGGGAGTAAAGATCCAAGGGGGAAGGAGATGAGAAAGAAGAAGACACAGAGGATTATCCCCAAATGTAGAAGTATTCCCTAAATCAATCAAAGAGGACGGATGATCGGCCGGTATCGCAGTTTCAGAGTGCAGGACAGGGTTGGATGAACTCACTTCCTCACCGTCTAAGGCAATCGAAATTTTTTCGGGTGATTCAAACAACTTTTCTATAGAATCGCTAGAGGCGGTATCAGCTCCCAAACTCATGAACGCAATAAAGACTCAAAGAAATAGAAGAAGAGAAGAAGAATGTAGAAACGAAACTTACTTGTAACTGCTGTGGTGCAAATCCAAAGGTCGGAAATAGAGGTGTGGTTTGACAAGAAGGGCGATTATGTGATAAGAAGTGGAAGCGACGTAAGGGTTCAAATCACAGTTATAACCGATGTAACCTGGCCTCGTTTCATGATATAATAATGACAGAATTTAAGGCGTTTCAGACTAGGGCGGTTGATTGCAGTCCACCCCAGTCTGGGGGGGCTTATGATGATAGGTAGGCCGTTGGGCCGGGTTATTTGTAATTGGGCCAGGCCCAAAGTTAGACGATCAAGATAATGGACTGGAAAGACAAGACCGCTAGTGCTGACCAGAATAGTTAGAGGAGCAGGACTTGACCGTGCGCTGCGTAGAAGTATTTCTAGATAGAGCGATCGGCCGCGCAAGAAATATCTCTGGATAGGATGATCAGCTGGATGCAGCAAAGACCAAGTCAGCACCAGCTCAACCGCTTCTAAACGTGGGTAGGTCCCATGTCCAGTAATGTCCAGAGATAACCGGTGATAACTTCCCATCACGTAAGGAAGAGAATCACGATCTATTGCTACAAAAGGAACACCCTGAACTACGAGGGGGACTTGATTCCAGTTTTATTGCTAAAATTGGATACGTAGGCAGCTCTCTGAGAGTTCAGTCCAAAAATATACATAAATCTCCTTGTTCTCGTATTATTTTCCTAATTAGAATTATCTAATTACCCGATTGTAATATTTCATCATCATCAATGATCTTGTGGTTTAATAAGATTTCTCATCAAGAAATAAATGAGAAATGCATATCTAATCGGTCATAATCCTATATGATTACATAATGTATAAATGGCCAATTACATATCCAATATCAATGGTCTGGATAAGACGGTCACACTCGAGGTGTTCTCAGCATATTAATGGTGGTTTAATAAATAGATCTCATACTTTGATTAAACTCACCACGGACTAACATACTCTAAGAGTATCTCCAAAAAATTAATCATGTGTGTGTCACACACCAAGTATTATTGTTACATATGATGCGACTTGAGGATTTCAGTAGTGTATATTTAAATGCACTAAAGCAAATGATAAAATAATAAATAAATCAGTAGTTTAATAATCATAATAATAACAACTACAATAAATTGTTACCAGACACGTTCAATCTCTTCTACAAGGTTTCATTTGTTGAGACCTGATCAAGTCATGATCATATGTGTATATGTTGGTTTAATTGTTTCAAAGATAACATAGTATATGAAAATGTAAAGGTTTTACTAATATGTTCGATGTGAGCTGAATTTGATATATTCGATCTGAGATGAATTGGACACTAGAATGATAATACTTATGTTGTTACAATATATGGTGGCTGAAGGAGTGCTGAGTACATGTAGCTGAGTTATTTAGCTGACTATTGAAGACTTAGCAGAGTGTTGAGTGGTCATCAGAATAGTTTGATATAGTTTGTAGTTAGAACGGTTATTATGGTGTAATATGTTATAACTGCTTTGTAACATCCATTAACCGATTCATGAGGTGTATGAAACTATAAATACCTAATGATCGGTATCATTGTGAAAAAAACTCTTTGATAATTCTCTGAATAATTATACTTCCGCATTTTCTCTTTAGCTTTCGTTGTGCTTACAACTTCAACATGGTATCAGAGCGTGTAACTTGAGAGTTTCAATTGCTTTATGTGTTTTTACTTTGATTTCTGGAGAAACTTGAGAGTTGTCTTCTTCTTTCTTGTGTTTTTCACAGTTTTATGAGAGAAATTTGTTTTCGTTTCAAGTTCTTGAACAGTTTATGTTCGTTTTTTGTATAATCTGGTGACAACCATGACAACAAAGAAACAAGAGCTAAGCCATTCCAGTCCATACTATGTTCATCCAAACGAGAACCTGTCCTTGGTGCCAGTGCAACCATTGATGAATGAGAACAAGTACAACCCAAGGAAGATGTTTATGAAGATGGTGTTGATCACCAAGAACAAGTTCGACTTCGTACATGACACAATAAAGAGGCCATAAGCAGATTCGACAGATTTTCATGCATGGGGGAAATGTGACACTATAGTGAGATCTTGGAATCTAAATTATGTTGAAAACACTATTGCACAAAGTTTAATGTAGTTCAAGAATGCACATGCAGTTTGGAAGAATCTTGCTGACAGATTTTGTAATGTTGATGCACTAAGACTTTCTGATCTTTTTAAGGAGATGCATTTGTTAAAACAATGTACTAATTCTGTTAATCAATACTTCACAAAGTTAATGGTTCATTGGGAAAAAATCAAGACAATTAGGCCAATGACAGACTGTTTCTGTGATCCACAGTGCTACTACAATGCAATTAACACACTGGTTGATCATATGGAAACAGAACATGTAATGAAATTTCTAAAAGGTTTAATAGATGAGTCTGAGCCTAAGATTTCCCAGGTAATGTTGATGGTGCCATTCCTCGAGACTCATGATGCCTTTTCAATGTCCATCAAATTTGAAAGGTAAAAATTATGTATGGCAAATAAAGCCAAGAATCAAGATTCCATGATTCTGCTATCTCAAAAGAATGGACGAGGCCAAAATAAAGTAGTCGGCAGACCAGGATCTGTGCTTGCCAAAAGCTCTAGATCTAAGTATTCCAAGAAGATTCAGTGCAGTTTAAGTGGTTTCAATGGGCACACTGAAGAAACTTGCTACAAGAAGCATGGCTACCCACCTGGATTCAAGTAAAAGAAGGCTAACTTGGTAAAAGATGAACAATCAACAGAAGAAGACCAGACCCAAATTAGGTCGCTGGACAAGGATTTCCTAATCTTACTGCAAAACAACTAGAGAAGCTGATGGCTTTGCTGAGTTCAGATCCACTTAGACATTCAGGGTTTGCTGTTGGGCAACCTAATATGGTGACCAACCATTTCACACCTACTACAAGAACATATGCCTTGAGTTTGAAAAGATAAATACAATGGATCTTGGACTCTGGTGCCACAGATCACATTTAGGCACATTTTTCAACTATGCATAATGCATGTGTTTCTTTTGTTTTTTTTTTTCAAGTCGATTCATTTGTCATTGCTAATGACTGCTGTGGTTTGAATTTCAATATTTTGTAGGATTTGTCATTTTTTTTAGTTTGACGATTTTGTGGGAACTCCTTACATGGAAAAATATGATTGCTTTGGATGTTAAATAATAATTTTGTGGATTTGACATTGTCCTGATAGATTCTTCTTTACAGGATTTGAGGAAGGGGTGAAGTTCACAACATATAGTTGGGGGGTGAAGTTCACTGTGATATCCCACATTGGAAGTGGGTGAAACACATCACCACCATATAAGTGTGAGACATAAAGGTCTTGTCAACTCGGATTATGTTAAAGTATCCCACATTGGGAACTTGTGATTGTGTAACCCACCATATTAAGATGGACTTCCCTCACCTCATAACCTAGGTTTTGGGGATGAGGCCTCTTATATGGATTTGGGCCTAGATTTCTACATTGTATCAGAGCCACCCCTTTATTGTGCAAGTGTTAGGCCTTTTTGTCGGCCTTAAGAGTGCCCATGCCCACACTTGAGGGGGCGTGTTAAAGTATCCCACATTGGGAACTTGTGATTGTGTAACCCACCATATTAAGAGCTGGACTTCCCTCACCTCATAACCTAGGTTTTGGGGATGAGGCCCCTTCTCTTATATGGATTTGGGCCTAGATTTCTACAGGTTAGCCCTTTTAGACCAAGCGATGACGGCGGTCTAAGCACTTGACCGGACCATTTATGACTCATTTAGTGCTACAATTTTCACTGCCCAATAACCGATTTGGTCCTAAGGTAAGGAATAATCAGTTACGCCAATCCGGGGGCTTTACAGAATGGTATTCAGAGCCGACTATCGGACCGAACTATGCGCTGCACCATACAAGAAGACGGACTTGGGTTATCCCTTTTAGACCAAGCGAGGACGGTGGTCAAAGCAGTTAACCAGACTATTTATGACTCATTTACTACTACATTCCGGGGAACTATACGCTGCACCGTACAAGAAGACGCTATAAGGATGGCCTCTAGATACCTCTGGTAGGGACGATCCAGAAACAGTCTTGGTCGTCCTAGCGAGGACGCCAATCTCTTATAAGGGGGGAGAATGTGATATCCCACATTGGAAGTGAGGGAAGCACATCACCACCATATAAGTGTGAGACATTTATCAACTCAAGTTAGTCCTTTTAGACCAAGCGATGACGGCGACCTAAGCAGTTGACCGGGCCATTTATGGTTCATTTAGCGCTACCGGGTCCGGGGTCTGAGGGCGTTACATTCACCACATATAGTTGGGGGATGAAGTTCAAAAGCAGATGAATGTGTTTGGTTTGAGAGGTTCTCTCCCGCTTCGATGGAAGTACCAGAGCTTTACATTAATTTTCAGAAAAGACAGTGGATGCTATAAAATTGTTTCACAGAGTGTTCCAAATTTCTTTTATTGCATTGGATTTGGGACAGTCTTCCTGCTATAAATTGTTTTAATGATTTCACTATTATATTGAGAAAACGAATGTGTAAACTCAGGTAAGGTTTTATAGACAAGTAGTTGTGAATGTGACAAGTTTTGCACCATCAAGCTAGGGAAACTACAAAACATAGTACATCTCTTGTAAAAGGATTTGGCTTGAAATAACGTCTTTTTGTAAGGATTTGGTGAAAGATTGCAGACTGTTTACGGTGATGGTGATGTTGACGCTTCCAAACTGAGAGTTCTTATAGATCAACCATGTCAGGCAATGAACATGATATAGAGCCTACCTATTGAGCATTGATTAAGATGATTTTCCTATTCAAGTAAGTAAAATGTGTTTCGGTTCCTTTTTATATGACATTTTCTAACACATTGCTTACATGAATCTCCCAACCGTATTTGTTTTGAATCAATATTACCGAACTTGGAAAGATTCCTCCTTCCAAATTGTCTTTTTCTTTATATCAAAGACTAAGTAAGTCCCGATAGAGGAGTTGTATTTGCTGATTTCGAACCACTAGAATCGAGAGAGATTTAATGATGATCCTTATGTTTAGAGGTAGCCTGGAGAGGTTTGATAGCGGTAGAAGTTTTTAGATTTATTTTATGACATTAACATCTATTTTCTGTTTTATCACCATTTCATAATCTATTGCATTTTACTGTTTCTGTTAAGATAAACCGCTTACCGTTGTACTAAAATCAATTGGTGGTAGTAAAGATGCTACTATATTTCTTATACATTAAGAGTGTGGGCAATCTGTCTCAACGCCGCCCTCAAGTGTTGGAAATCTGTCCAACACTTGCACAATTTTTCATTCAATAGTGTGGGCAATCTGTCCCAACACCCCCCTCAAGTGTGGCAATCTGTCTCAACACTTGCACAACAATCTGTCTCAACACTTGCACAATTTCCTTTTTTAAGTAATGTTCCAACCAAGGGCCAACACTGGCACAATTTTTTTTCATTCAAGAGTTTTTTTTTATAATAATGTTCCAACCAGGGTTCGATCCCATGACCTCTGGCTTTGATACCATATTAAATATAAAGCGCTTACCGTTGTACTAAAACCAATTGGCGCTTACCGCTACTATATTTCTTATACATTAAGAGTGTGGGAAATCTGTCCCAACACTACAAGAAAAGTTGTTTTTTTATAAGGGTAATCATCCTCATTAAATGATTGATTCCTATCATTAAAGGTTTTTATAAGGGGAAATCTACCCTCATCGCCCCTTATAATAGCTTCCGCTGGTAAATATAAATAATAACAGTAAATACATCCCGTCATTAAAAAGGGATGACATTCAATAACAGAATTATACCGTCAATAAAATTATTCATAATTACAGTAAACTTCCTTATTATTATATTATTTGCCCATCATTATTGCCTCAATTTATCTTTACTTTATGTTATGATATTGACGGGAATTACTCTCATTAATAAGCATAACCCCTTATCAAATTGGTTTCGTTATTATTACTAAAATACATTTAATGACTAAATACCGTCATAAAAACTACTTTTATTGACAACATTGTACTCTAATTTGACCCTTATTATTTGCTGATTTGAGTATAATATTGTTACTTTTTAAGCAGACATTGTTATTCAATATAACCTTAATGAATCACATAAATATAACCTACATCCACATGTAAGAACATTATCATTATATTATCAAAATATACAAAAAAGACTTTGTTCCAAAAGCAAAACTACATGTAGATACATAATTACACAATTTCCTAATATCACGTCTTTGAGTAACATGTATCTTTGTTCGTTACTCCAAAATATAAACCAAAATATGCCTACATACTACAATCCTTGTAGGATATGATGAGTTACCGATCCTCGTCCTACCGTACAAGTCTTCAAAAATCCCTAAAACCATACAAAAACCTGCATTTAAAATATGAATAAATAGTTAAGAACACATTATTGCTATCTTAATCAACCAAACTTTCAACAAATAATTCATCAGGACAAAGAACGCAATTATGGTTCTAATAAACATAGGTAACTTATTATATCTCTAAGAGTACATGCACAGTTAATACCCTATAGATTAATCTCAGAACCATTATAAACACACATCTATCTATCTATACATATATATGTGCACGTAGAAAGTAAATAAAATAGGAACAAGCTCACACTTCAAAAAAAAAATATAAGAATGAGTAATCCAACCATTTGCTTAACATCCAAATCCAATAACATTAAGCATAAACTGCAACTTGAAAAAAAAAACTTGACCCTTTACCTTAGAAGATTCACAGTCTTTTTGGTGATGAGTGCAGGGAAATATAAGACAACAGGAAACTGGGATAACATTAAGATTTATCATCTTGTGCCTGCCTATGACCTTCTTAACGATAATGACAGTGATTAAAAATAAACATATGCATAAGGAGAACCTAGGTACGCTTTGACATATGTTAATCATACAAAGTTTAGAAGGCTATCATAATGAGTTACATTCAGCAACTATCATTTTCACACCAGCACTCCAATAGCAGAGAAAATAAGCCTTGCCCTTAGACTCCTAACATTCTTGCACAAGTGACATACACATAATAGTTTTGTAATAACAAGCACAACGCCAAAGAAAGTTACATGACATAATATAGAGGGGAAACAATTTCGAGTGCCAAAACTCCTCAGTATTTGAAATTAGTATCAAAATCCAATTCTATGGATGCCAAACAAACTACAAAGAACTTATGCATAAGTTTTGAATTCCACCTAACAAACGTGAACACAAGCAACAATTGTTCCTTAAAACAAGCTAAAATGAGCAAATCAAGTCAAAGGAAGAACAATACATATACCTAAGTAAGGGAGCTAAAATCACAATGAATATACCTGAGTAAGAGAGCTAAATAAGGTCACCCCCACACACTGATGGTTCAGCTGAAGTTGGTTGATTTCCATTCTCCATTCGGGTCAACCTTCTTTCAAATTCCTCAAAACGTCTCTTAAGGTCATTATTTTCTTCTTCTTTCCCATTTATCTTAGCCTTAAGTTCTTTAATTTATGCAGCCTGAGGATCGTTAAAATCTTTCTTTTTCATCCCACCTCCAAAACCAAATATATGGCTGTGATTTTGTGGACCAAAGCAAGTTTCAACAACCGCAATATGTGAGAGTGATGCATCAGCTTGAACAGTCTTGGCAATCTCATCCTACAATGGACGGAAACCATATGTCAAATAAAATAATTTAATAACGAATGTATGCATAAATGTCAAATACTAAGACTTACATATTTTTCTTTCTCTTTTGATTCAACAAACTTTCCATTTATTCTTTCTAGTTGCAAGAAAGATTTGTGCAATACTAGGTGTGGTATTTGTTGCACCTTCCTAAAAGATTTACAAAAATGACAAGTGAAAAATGTATACAATTTAAAAAAAGCAAAATAAATACAAAACATTGAGAATTATTGAATTTATACCATCTCATATATGATTTGTCTATGCGGCTGGCTTCCGATTCGATGAGGCATCACTTGTTTGGCCCGATTATTAGAATTTCAAGAACTTTTTTCCTATGTTATAGATAAACAAACATAAAAATATTCAACTTAGAGTGAAATTTCACATTTAGAATGTAAATTTTATGTTTATTTTTTATTTTTGACTAGTCTTAACATACTTTAAAGTCTTCACATAAAAATTTCTTAGTGACAAGCCACTCCCAATCTTCAACATTCATCCCCGAATGAACATTATTCATCACAAGTGTTTTAGTTTTGCATGGTTTCACATACGTAGCATTCAAGGTCGACCTCTATGCAGTCCACAAAGTGCCGATATGCTCTAAAGTATGTTCGCGATATTGTTCCATATCAAGATTGGAAAAGTGTTCCTACAAAAAATCATATAAACCATTAATAAATGTACAAAACCAACATTAAAAGGAATCGTATCTAAATGGGTTGACATGTACAAATAGTTACATAAGAAATTTAAACTCCAAAGTACCTAAATATATACATCTCCTCAAAAGAGATTGAGATGATATTTGTATCAATACCACTTTCCTTGTACCACTGGTTTGCCTAAACGAGATAACTAGAACATGCTTATTAAATGTAGCATCATACATGTCGTAAACAAATGATAGTTATATATTTACTATAATCATCCACATTTGGTAGACCTTAAGAAGTATTTCTACATCATCGTTAAAGAGTTTTTTTTCTTTCTAAAATCAGCTTTAAGAAAGCAGAAGACAATGATGAAATCCCGCTCAAAGCTCAATTCCAACAGCGAAAATGTTCCACCGGCTAATCCCAACATTCAAATCAACGACCCACCACTTTAATGTTTCGTTTACATGTAAGGATTGATTTTGTCCACTTTATATGTAAAAGCATTATTATCATAACAATAAATAAAAATCAAATATATCTTCTTGAAAAATAGCTAGGAGTTAGAGCAAATGTGTTTCACATACCTTTACTGTAGCCCACATGTGGTTCTTGTACTTCTCAGTCATTTTCTTCCATGTAAGCACTCGTACAGGGCAAATATTTTTGTTTCGCACAATTTTCCCAAGTGCCTAGACCAATATGTGTGATTTGGTCCTACTCCACGATTGTTGTGAAACTGAATAGCAAGTTTTTCTCCACTTTTCAAAGTGGCATTTTTTTTTGTTCTTGTTCATTCCTCTAACTTTTCTCACTGTTGTTGTTGAATCTAAGCAATATATTGAATATTAGAATATTGAATGAACGTTTCAATCAAAACACAACAGGATATACATAATATTATATATCTTAAGTATAATATACATACCTTCAACATTTATTTCTGTATTGTGATGAATTGTTTCACTACCGTTACTATCTTCCATGATCACGTCGCTCACTTGTGAATCTCTTGGGACTGAAACTGCAAATATGTGACAAAAAAATAAAGAAGTGATTAAGAATATTAAACAAAAACCATTTTAAGGAACTCCAAAAAAGGTCTACCAAATGATGGATTGTCCTCGGGCAATTTGAAGAGAAATGGTTGCAAAGATTTATCAACATCTAAATAAATTGATATGTTCTCCACATCTTCATGTTCTTTCAACATACCAAGAACATCTTTGTCATTTCTCAACGGCCTACCATCCCCGTCTGTAATTTGGAAACCAACAGAATAAATGTCAATGAACCTTTTACACATGGTCAAGAGATCCAAAAATGAAATTTCTTTTGCTGTGTTTCTCTCTTCCCATTTAGCTTCACCAAAATGGAGAAAAAGATTGTGAACATAATCACCTAAAGAAAGAAAAAATAAATACTTGTTACAATATTATCAATGTACAATAAATTCCAAAGTATACACAAATTTTAGCACTTTACCAGTTCTTCCATGATTACAAAAGTCATTAGTCTTTTCCTCTACAATTGCTATCCTTTTACTTGCATATGCAACGTTTGAGGTATTTTTTCCATACCCACGGTCCTTTTCCAGCTGACCGGGTGATATGAAAGAAACAGGCTTTTGGGTGATGCTATTTTTATTTTTTGCGATCATAGAGTTCATCTGTTAACACAAGATTTAAGACAATTAGAGGGTATTATAACAACAATTGGAGTGATCATACAAAAACAAAAAAAATTTGTATTCTGAATCAAGCTAAAGAGCTCAACCTTAACATATCCAGACTGTTTCGCCCATCAATAATGCAATATTAACTTGGCCAAAGAACAAGGGAGCACACCACAGCAAGCAGGAAAGCCATGTTCCCTCATATATATACCAAGTAAAATATTGTTTTCAAGAGTTTAATATATTGATCTCATTAGGCTAGACTTAACTAAAACCAATAAGGATGTGATTAGAGTCATGTCCTCAGACATCAAAGAGATAATGTGTTAATCAGGTTTCCGATCAGCAGCACACATTACATGCTTCTATTTCAATACATAACAAATTGGAGTGGCCGTTTGCTGCCTTTGTCCTATTGGCGATTTTCCCTTTCTCTCATTTAGCATAAAAAACTGAAGCTAATTGTAAGCTGACACTAGATCTTTGGTATCAGTGATTTGAAAAGTCAATTTAATAGCCTGATTACATACATAGCATGCAAGTTCTTAATTTAGTAGTAGCTTCAATACATACAAATTGGAACTTAAAAGTTATTGGATGAGGAATCCATTTATTCCAATCATATGATGACATACCAATCACATTATATAAACAAAATCAATCCTCATTGAGAAGAAAGAAATAAAAAAAACAAAAAAAAACAGTCTTACTCACTTTCACCAGGGTGCCCAAGAGGATATAGCCACGAGATGAATCATCAATAGAAACCTAAGTTTACCCAGCCATCTATGTTCTTGACTATATGTTTAACATTTTCCCTCGATTAGACTCACAGTTAATACAACAAGCAGATCATGTTTATATGGCACCAAAATACTTTACAATCTCTGTCAAAAACACCTAGCTATTAGCCTTTCAAAGAAAATATTGCATTCATTGAAAATAAACTAAAAAATCATTGATTTCAAAACCTTGGAAAGTCTAATAACAGAACAGATCTTAAAAATAGCCAGTATACCAAAAATAGTGGCTGGAAAGCTTATCAGAGCCAGCTTTTGCACTCCTTTGGGCGTATTTGACTACCAAAACAAATAGCAAAAAAGGTCCAAAAATAGGAATAGTTCCATTAAGGGTGATGGAATGAATTAACAGGGAAATGACTTGGGATTTGGTGCAATCAGAAAGTAATCAAGCAAGTGGATTTTTCTTAAACATCCGTCCGGAAAGTGTACAAGAAAATTGATGAAAAATCATAGACTAACACTGGGATTCCACACCGCTGCTCAATTTCTATTTGATATTGAACCCTAAAGACTAGATCGAAAGACATACCGTGAAAATGAGAATGAACCTGAAACAGATTTCTAAGTCAAGAAACCGAATCCAACAAAATGTAAGGGAGCTATACTTTATCCACCATTGTATTTTTTTCCACACACCATGGCCTTCTCTAAAATTAATGTATTCTTCATTACTATCATCTCTCTACATTACATATATCTCTTCAAATACATCCCTCTTGAAGCTCATAACAACAAAGCAGATTGATTAACTAAAAAAATGAACACTTAACCATCTAGCCGTTGCAAAACTCTGTTAATCGAGAGACACATGTTCAAAGACAAGGCATCATAACATTTTGCTGCCCAGGTCCTAATAAGATTCTGAGACACATTCAATGACTCAAACTGAAGGCATATTTATGCAAGTTAAGAACACAAGATAGAGCAGCCAATGAACTTGAAACTGATTTCTAATTCAAGAAACCCAAGATATCAAGATTCAAACTTTTTGATTATACATGTTTCTCTTTAACTTTTTGCATAATATAGCAAACCAGATGCAAATGAATAATTGAAAGCAGAGGCATCTGAACCGGACAAAGAAAAACATAGAGCAAATTGTAAGTAAAACACAGATATGTCGATATTGAAAGAATACATCTTGTTGAAAACATAAACCAAAGCACCTCACCCTTCATCTTAACCCTAGAATCAAATCTAGAGTCGATTCATACGACGAGAAGAAGAGAAGAGAACCAGGGGAGAAGAGAATAGCAAGAAATTGAGAAGAGGGAAAGGAAGTTACTGCCTCAAATCAACAACAAACAAAGCGCACCGTGATCGCAAACTCCGCCCCTAAGGTCTCGATTAAAGCGTCTGAGAGAGATAAGATATATGTGGTGAAATAAAACTAGTGGTTCTTTTAGATGAAAAAAATCATAACTCTTGGAAAAATAAGGTGAAATTGGGATTAACTTTGGAGGAGATTTTTTTTTGGTGGGAGATTACCCGCCTAAAATTTGACAATTTTTTATGTCCATTAATATTTTTTTAAAAAATTTGAAAGTCCATATTGATAATTGCAAATAATATATCTTTCTAAATAAAAAAGCAATTTATGAATAAATTGTATTATAAAAAGGCAATTCATACATTTTTATGAATAAATTGTATTATGAAAAAAATTCAAAGAAATAACAAAATAATATGAATAATGACGGGAATTTTTTAATCGGACCACTAATGACAGGAGGCAACGCACTAGTGAGATGAAGTTACAGGATTTTTTGATTGAGAAATGAAGATAATGAGTTTGTGGTTGAGATAGAGGAAGATATTCTATTTAATTTTTTATTTTTACGGAAAGCAAATCTATAATTATACGGGAACAACCGTTATGTCACAACGTGTTACAAAAACGTCATTTGCACGATTGATTATGATGAGGTTATATTGTTATTTATTTAGACTCATTACCATCAACGATATAGATAACCGTTGTGTCACTTTTTGTAACACACCGGTTGTGCCCCAATCATTATTTCTATTTATTTATGGGTGAGTTCTATTGGCACCACCAAATTACTCTTGGCACCATTTTTCTTATTATTTTTCATTTACTTTTTGGCACCACCAAATCACTTTTTGGCAACACGTTATGGGCGTCAGAGTCACTGACGTTTTTGTTTGCTCAAAACATCAGTGGGTCTGACGTTTGCACCTGTGATACATTTATAACTGTAAAATTAGTGTCAGTGACGTTGGAATGGAACACAAACGTCAGTTCTAGTGATGCTCATACCGAGAACGGGCGTCAGTTCCACAGACGTTTGTGTTGTGCAAATAATAAAAATATTCAATGTGGTGCCAAAAGTGATTTATAGGGTGCCAAAAGTGATCATGGTGCCGTCAGTATTTTCGTGGTGCCAATAAAACCCACCTATTTATGTCTACAAATGAAATTATTGGGAGGGATTTTTGGCGCCTAAAATATTGGTATTTTATCGTAAAAAAAAATTTGGATATCTTTTTCCCACGAAAGCTTGTGTTTCTAAATAATTCTGAAATGGTTTTTTTTGGCAAAACATAAGTTTTTTAATGTTTTTTCTTTATATTATTTCAAAATAATATTTTATTGATTTTTCTGGTACGCATTAATAAGGGGAATATTTTAGGTGTATTATAATAAGGGGTTAAGTGATTAACAACAATGGGAATTAAGGGTTCCTCATCAAATTTGCATCATTTTCATAAGATTGTTTTAACCTTTATTAAAAGGTACTTTTAATAACTAGATTTTGACCCCTTATTAAATCCCCTTATAAAAACATATTTTCTTGTAGTGCAACAACCCCCTCAAGTGTTGGACATCTGTCCAACACTTGCACAATTTTTCATCGAAGAGTGGGCAATCTGTCCGTGTCTTTATGTGAGGTTCTTCATATTTTGATTTGAAATGTTCTTTGAGAAGATTGAGCATACATGAAATGAGAATGTTTATAGAGTATAGATAGATGTGCATGTGTGGGTGGTGTTGCAGTTACCATTTTAATTTTCATAATATGATCTGTAACGCCCCACTCCCGGATACCGAGTCCTTATCCAGAAGAGAACGTTCGACGCGTATAACATTAATGTTGGACTTATTTTTAAGTTTTAGTGATGAGTGCCAGACTAGCTGTTATAGAGCAAAGGCAAAAAGATGTCTAGATCAACTGTATAGGTTTATTAGAGTTTGATCTTTGTATAGGTTTGATCAAACAAGCACTGTAAATAGTCAGCTGACTTATGTCAGTAGACTTGTCTAGGTCAGTAGGGTATCTAGGTCGAGATGATCGGTCGGGAACCTCTTCAAGGCGAAAAGGTGAGGACTCAAACTCAGTTATTGAAGGCTAAGGGATCAAACTTAGTAATTAAAGTCAAGGATATGGAATCAGAATTTAAGGAAGTCTGTGATGACCTAAACTGATTACATATACCTTGTGTACAAGGTCTAAGTTCCACAAGTTAAGTGGTAATTGGAACTTAGTTATACTATAAATGGTGTAGTCTAACTTCACAATAAAAAGTTAGATAAAAGAAGTCAGCTGCAATGCTTCATAAACACAGCAAGATATGGTTCAGCTGACTGATATGTACTTCAGTAGACTTATGATCACAGGAACCTGCTGATACATATAGTTCGAATTATTTAAAGGCTACATGGGAAGACTACAAAGAAAGGGACAGCTAACAACCTCTGATTTTATCAAACAAATCAATGGTTAAGATTAAAGGGACGTTGGGATGATTCAGACCTTTATCCAATGGATACAAGTCAAAGGGTGGACAGATGTATATACATCAAAAAAAGGAACGACAAATGTCACCCTAGAACGATCGAGAAAAAGCAAGTCAAGATGGGACAAGTCTGAAACGGCTATATTTGAATTTCAAATATAAGTCACAAGGATTCCTACCTATAAATAGATGACTCATAATTCAGATACAAGTGATGATTTTTGAGGAATAACGACAGATAATCTTGTGCTTCATATTCTTATCTAGAAAGTCACCATGCTGACCCTACTGAGCATAAAGCTACTGATCCAGTATAATTCTTCAAGTGTAATCTGCTTTCAAGCTACATCAAGTTTACTCACTTGAAGATCTCAAGCTGCTGATCATATCATCCTCGATCAATTGCCGAAAAGTGAATCACTTACTTGATTCAATCTTTCTTTGCAAGAAACCTGCTGAGACAGTGAAGCATCTTTTGAGGTGTGAAAGACTGTTGTTTGTGGTGGAGCTGGTGAAGAGGCAATTCTACCCTTCAAGGACCAGTGGAAGACTTTGGAGCAGCAATCTTACCTGTTCCAAGTATTCAGTTTGTGAAGCCATAGCTATTGGTGAAGGACAAAGAACTTAGGGATTTCTTTGTAACAGCTACATCAAAGATCTCTAGTGAATTACCTCCAACATCACAGGAGAAGAGTGGAGTACAGGATTACATCACCTGGAACCACTATAAAATCTGCCTACTTATTTTCTGCACTTATATTCTGTATTTAGTATATCTAGCACATCAATCAACTGTAACTAGCTACTGAATCACACACTTACACTGCTGAGTATCTAATACTTGGTATCATGTTTTAACAACATGTAAAAAGGATTAAGTTGAATATATTCCGCTGCACAAATTCAGTAAACTCAAGCTGTCAGAGACATCGAGTATGAAGCGGACTCATCGATCGATCAAAGAAGCTCATCAAGTTCTTGAGTTTGTTAACTCCAAAAGTTTTTATGTGTTAAGTTTATTCACCCCCCTCTAAACTTAACCAAAGCCTTTTCAAGGGACCAACAATTGGTATCGGAGCAGTGCTTCTGTTCTGAAGTAATCCTACTTGTTGTACTTGTGAAAATTCTTTGAAATCCTTTTTCAAATTTCTGATTTTCAAAGCTTTGCATCATGGACAACAACCAGTATGCTAGAACAATGCTGATGTGCTCATTAGATCGTTTTGATGAATATAAACATCGTATGCAGGCTTATCTAGCTGCTACACATGATGAAATTATGGATGTACTGACTGATGGACCACTCGAGATCACAAAAGCCGTAACTGTGGATAATGAGATTCAGTACATTCCAAAGCCAAAGAGAGAATGGACAGCTGAAGATAGAAAGAGAGCTAATCTCAACAACATTGCAATTGATATCATTTACAGAACTCTGGATAGGAATATGTATATGGAGGTGAAAGATTGCAAAACTGCCAAGGAACTCTGGGATAAGTTACAGTTAATCGGTGAAGGCACTGATGCTATAAAGAAGAACAAAATCAGTGTAGCAAAGAAGAAGTTCCAAGAGTTCAAAATGAAGCCAAATGAAACCATTGAACAAATGGAGTCTAGGTTCAGTGCAATCATGAATGAACTCACCCTGCTGAATGTGAAGTACTCACATGAAGAAGTAAATTCAAAAATCTTGGAAGCATTACCTGCAAAAGAAGTTTGGGAGATGAAGGTGACAGCAATAGAAGAAATGAGAAGTCTTCATGAGGAAGACACCTTCAAATTGTTCTCAGATCTCAAGGCAAATGAATTTAGTAAGAAATTGGTGCCTGAGACAGAAAAGGAAGAACCAAAGACTACAGCATTGGCAGCTGCTCATCAAGAAGAAACATCAGGAGCCCAAGATGATTTGCTGGATTAGATGGAAGAGCAGATTGCATTACTGAGCAAGAAAATTAGATTGATGAAAACTGGAAAGAGTTCACCAAGGAATTTCACAAAGAAATTCAGTGAAAAGAAAAAGGAAGAATCAAAGAAAGACAATGATTACTTGTGTTATCATTGCAAGAAACCAGGACACTTCAAACCTGATTGTCCTGAGTTAAAACAGAAAAAGGAACCAGATTATCTTTGCTTTAACTGCAAGAAACCTGGACATTTCAGACCTGATTGTCCAGATATACAAAAGAGCAAAAGTTAGTAAAGAAGACATGGGAAGAAAGCTATGGTTGCTGAAGATGAATCTGATTATGAAGTTGAATCAGATAAAGGAAATGAATCTGATGACACTGCACTGATTGCCGAAATGGATGATTATGCCTTGATGGCAAATATGGATGAAACAGAGGAGGTACAACACAGTATCAATTAACATCACTCTTTGAAAGTGATTGTGAATCCACCTGTGGTTCAAATCCCAAAAATTCTGATAATGAAGAAACTTTGGATGCCATCCTTAATCAACTAAGGATAATACAATCTGGTTATGAGATTGTGAAGGCAGAAAAAGAAGCTCTTCAATCAGAAGTTGAAAGATTGAAAGCTGAATTGAAAATTCTCAAAGGAAAGGAAAAAGAAGTTGGACAGAATCAGCATGAGTCGCTGAACATTCAGTAGCCACTAAATCTGCTGAACAATCTTGTTCCTCCACTGTATTCAAATCTGGGAAGCCCTATGGTGATATGACAGGTCTTGGATTTGGAACTCAACAATCCAACAGGAGTGGATCCAGCAAGGTTACTAAACCTAGTACCAGAATTGGTCCTAAGTTTGTACCTGCACAAGATCCAACTCCAAATAGGGTTGCTGAGACAGTGAAGCCTATTGAGAAAACTTCAAGAAAGCAACATCAGAAGTCAAAAAGGTCAACAGCACCTAACAAGAAGAATAAATCCAAAGGTAGGACTGTTGTACCTTCTAGACCTACTGATAGCAGACCTGCTACCAAGTCTGCTGGACCAGAAAAGGGTAAAAATCAGAAATATTCCAAAGATAAGAATCCTAAACCCAAAAATGTCAATCATTCAAGGGATACTTATCTCAGGGGGGAAAGGTACACTGTTCCCTACTAATGATGATTGGAATATTCCTGCCCCCACTGATAGAAACAGCAGATATAACCATATTGCTAGGGTAAAACCTAGGCAATGGAATCAGCAGAGGACTCAGTAGAGGACTTACATAAGACCTCAGCAGGGACCTCAGCTGACTCCATATTATAGGGCTGTTTCTAACAGACAGCAAACCTATGGTTATACTGGTGCTTCTAACAAAAGAAATCACTCCAAGCAGCACTATATACCAAAAAGCCAGAAAGTATATGTGAATCCTACACAACCAAATGTTAGACCTTATGGATGTGTAGAATACATGTATGAACATAAGTATGACACCTTTAGAAGAAGACCTTATGGGAATTTTCCAGGGGTCATGCTTACCACTGACCATCATGGACCCAAACAGATTTGGGTACCTAAAATGTATTAATTTTGTTTTGTAGGGTGTCTGGTACTTTGACAGTGGGTGTTCCAGACATATGACAAAGAATAATCACTTTCTATCAAGCTATGTGGCAAAGGATGGTCCAAGAGTGAACTTTGAAAACAAGGACACACCTGGTTACAGAAGAGGGTATGGTACACTTTTAAGAAATGGAATAACAATCAGGAATGTTGCATATGTTGAAGGACTGGACTACAACTTGCTGAGCACTGGACAATTTTGTGACATGGGTTACAAGGTCACTTTTGACAAAGGTACATGTACTATCATCAGTGAAAGAGGTGATCAAGTTGTGTTGGCTGGAAAAAGACAACAAAACATGTATGTTGTGGATTGGTCAACTGCAGTTCCAAAAACCTGCCTGATAGTGCATACCAAGTCAGAACTCAATTGGTTATAGCACATGAAGTTAAATCATCTAAATTTTGATGATATCAATCATTTGGTAAAGAAGAAACTGGTGATTGGTTTACCTGAAATCACATTCAATAAGGATGCTATATGTGATGCTTGTCAGCAAGGTAAACAGACAAAATCAAGCTTCAAGTCAAAAACAAAGCAATCAACAAAAAGAGTGTTGGAGCTGATGCACATGGATCTATTTGGACCAGTGACTCCAACAAGTGTAACAGGAAAGAAGTACACTTTAGTTGTTGTGGATGATTATTCAAGATACACTTGGGTGGTATTCATGAATAAGAAAAGTGAAACACTTCAAAAGATGCCTGAACTTTTGAAGAGATTGCAAAATGAGAAAAGTCTAACAGTAGTGAAGATTAGATCAGATAAGGGTACTGAATTTCTCAATAAAGTCATAAGAGAATATTGTGAACAAAATGGTGTACTACACCAACTTGCTGCTGCTGGTACACCTCAGCAAAATGGGGTTGCTGAGAGAAGAAACAGGACTCTAAAAGAAGCAGGAAGAACTATGATTGGTGAAGCATTATTACCTGAAAGGTATTGGGCTGAAGCAGTTAATACATCATGCTACACACAAAATAGAACCTCAGTGAACAAGAAGCTGCTGAAGACACCTTATGAGATTTGGAATGGAAGAATACCTAATATATCTTACTTCCATCCATTTGGAAGCAAATGTTTTATCTTAAATCATAAGGAGCAATTGAAGACTTTCCAACCCAAGTCAGATGAAGGAATCTTCTTGGGATATTCTTCTGTCAGCAAGGCATTCATGGTACTGAATAAAAGGACACTAAAACATGAAGAAACAATACATGTTGTGTTTGATGAACCTAAGTTCACTGGAATGGAAGATGAAGATTCATAACCTGCTGAGAATCAACAAGTCACTGATCAAGAATGTGTTAATGTTTTGGAAAGGTTCAATGACTTAAAAGTTTCTGACTCTGCCCCTGCTGAACACCCTGCTGAAAACGATACTGATGCAACCACTGAGGCATTTCAAGGATCTTCTGAACCCCCTAATGATACAGCAGACCCTACTGAAGATGATGTTCCTGAAAATTAATCTAACCAGAATCCACAATGGTTAAGAGATCACCCTGCTGAACAAGTTATTGGCAATATACAGAAAGGTGTGAGGACTAGAAGACAACTAGAAGCAATGTTTACATGCTTTCTATCTCAAGTAGAACCTAAAGTTGTGGAAGAAGCAATATCAGATCCAGATTGGATAATTGCTATGCAAGAAGAGTTGAATGAATTTGAAAGAAATCAAAATTGGACACTAGTGGAAAGGCCTACTCATGCAAATATAATTGGCACAAAATGGGTATACAGAAACAAACTGGATAAATCTGGTACCATTGTGAGAAACAAGGCCAGACTAGTAGCAAAAGGCTATTCTTAAGCAGAAGGGATAGACTTTGATGAGACATATGCCCCTGTTGCAAGATTGGAAGCAATTAGATTATTCTTGGCATATGCTGCTTATAAAAACATCAATGTATATCAGATGGATGTCAAAAGTGCATTCTTGAATGGCATTCTGGAAGAGGACGTCTATGTTCAGCAACCTCCTGGCTTTGAAGTTAAAGGTCAAGAAGATAAAGTGTACAGACTCAACAAGGCACTTTATGGATTATAACAGGCACCAAGAACATGGTATGAGACCCTATCTCAATTCTTGGTGGACAATGGTTTTACCAAAGGTACCATTGACAAGACTCATTTCAGAATCAGTGAAGGAAACAGCACCCTGCTGGTACAGATTTCTGTTGATGACATAATCTTTGGTTCTGAAAATGAATTGCTATGTGAGAAGTTTTCTAATCTGATGAAAAGCAAATTCCAAATGAGTATGATGGGAGAATTGAATTACTTCTTGGGGTTACAAGTTAAATAAATGAAAGATGGAATCTTCATTCATCAAACCAAGTATACCAAGGAGCTACTGAAGAAGTTTGGTATGGAAAACAGCACCAAGGTATCAACTCCCATGAGTACAAACATAAGGTTGGATGAAGACAAAGAAGGAAAAGATGTTGATCAGACCTTATACAGAAGGATGATAGGCAGTCTGCTGTACCTTACTGCCAGCAGACCTGACATATCCTTTGATGTAGGTGTTTGTGCAAGGTTTCAATCAAAAACTAAGGAAAGTCATTTAGGTGCAGTTAAAAGTGTTGGAAATAAAATTTATGTTTTGATGATAATTCATCTTATTTGTTTAAAGTATTATCTTAACCCCATTGATGAAGTGCTGAAGCCAGCTGTTATAGTGAAAAGCTAAAAGATGTCTAGAACTGAATGTATATTACTAGAGTCTGATATTTGTATAGGTTACATCGACAAGCTAATCATGAATGATTAGTGAGTCGTAAAATCGAAAATCGGAAATCATTTAGAAAGCTCGAAATCATCAAGACAAGCAAACCGACTCGTAATACACCTACATGGGGAATGAAGAAGGTAAGTTCACGAGAGTTCTGAGACTCGGTTGACTTATCTAGAAGAATGAAGAACTGAGGGACACAGAATCAGTTATTGAAGAATGAAGAACTGAGGGTTCAAACTCAGTTATGAAGATTACAAGTCGAGATCAGAAAGTTAGACTTGTGCAAGATTGTGGTAACTGAATCGACTTTATAGATCTTGTATGAAGACCTATGAATCATAAGGACAATGAATTCTTAGATGATAATAAGTTATGGTGTACTCTGATTAAGTCAATGACAATCAGATGAAAACTGGAGTACTGATATTTGAAGAAGAGTAAAATCTCAGTTAATGCTCCAAGTCAGTCAGGAAACTGATAAGTGAAAAACTCAGTATAAAACTGATAAGGAAACTCAGTTTTATATGTCAGCCATCCAACAAACTGAAAGTACAGTCGAACGTTGTAAAGTAAGCAATTTCATTGGATGAGTTACTGACACAGCAGAACGGTCAAAAAAATAGCCATTACAAAAGAGACGTTGATACAATTCGAATTTAAGCCAGATGAACGTTGGACCTCACACTATAAATAGAAGACTTTGCACCAAGGATCAACAACAAGAAAATACAAGAATTAACAAGTATTTTTGTGCATTAGTCTATTCGAATTGCTATCATCTCTGAACTATAACAAGATCATATCTAGTATTTCTTCAAGTGTTCAAGCTACAAAGAATTTATCAAGAATCCAACACTTAGAAGAACCACAAACAAGAATCAACTTATTGATTCTCAGCCCAACTTTGATTCTACATCAAAGGTTTTAGACTGTGAAGCAAACCAGGAAGGTTTTGCCAAGGACAGTTGTAACAAGCAGTCGGGTAGACTGTGTTTGTGGTGGTAGCTGGTGAAGAGGCAATCCTACCCTCTAAGGACCAGTGGTTCAAGCATTTGAAGAGCAGCAATTCTACCTGTTCAACAACTGTTTAGATAGTGACGCTAGGGATTAGCCAAGGACTATTGTTTAGGACTTTTTGTAACAGTTCACCACAGGAAGTTCTAGTGGAATTTTCCTCCGCACCATAGGGGAAGAGAGGACGTACCGGATTACACCACCTGGAACCTCTATAACATCCGCCTTATTTATCTTATGCATTTATTTATTTATTCAGCATTTACTCACAGCATTTTGATACTTGATTGTTATACACCTCACAGTTCACTGGCCGACATTCATCGTAATTCAATTCACAAAGACTCACTTTCATAATAGAATAACAAGATCAAGTAAAAGGCTAGAACTATATCCATTGCGGTTGACTCGGGCCAACTTAAGTCAGTTTGACTTAATCTCAGCATTGTCAGCTTAACTCCACACAAGTTATAACTCAACTTTAAGTTGTTTAAAATCCAGTTTTAGGGACAAGTTTATTCACCCCCCCTCTAAACTTGTGTTAGCCATTCCAAGGGACCAACAAAATGGATTCTCAAGAATCTAAAGGAGACTTTGGAAGTAGGAATTTGGTACTCAAAAGATGGAACCTTCAAGGTTATTTCCTACTCAGATTCTGATTATGCTGGATGCAAGATTGACAGAAAAAGCACCACATGAACTTGTCAGTTGATGGGAAATAGACTAGTTTCCTGGTTCAGCAAGAAACAAAATTCAATATCAACTTCCACTGCTGAAGCAGAATATATTGCTGCTGGAAGTTGCTGTGCACAAATACTTTGGTTAAGGCAACAGTTAAGGGATTATGGGATTGAAGAAAAAGAAATTCCAATTACGTGTGACAATACAAGTGCAATTGCAATTACTGAAAATCCTGTTTTGCACTCAAGAACCAAGCATATTGATGTGAAACATCATTTTATAAGAGATCATGTTGAAAAGAAAGATGTGGTGGTTCTTTACATCAAGATCAACTTGCTGATATCTTCACTAAACCTTTGGATAGTGAAAGATTTGCTAAACTAAGGACATAACTTGGAATTATAAAAGTTGACTGATGTTTCTTTTATCAGCAGTGTACTGGAATTCACCAAGGGGATTAGTCTTTGCTATGTTGGGTGAGCTCACTTAGAAGATTAGTCATTGGTATCAACAATTCCATGTACTTATGTTTGGACAATTGAGCAAATGAAGTTGCCAAGGGGATTGGTCTTTGTCATGTTGGGTGAGCTCACTTGACAAATCAGTCATTGGTATTAAACTTCATCTTGTATTATCAGTTGAACAAAACAATGAGGAATAGAAGATCAGCAGAGTAATTCTGTCAGCAGGCTGCTGAGGCATATTTGTCAGCAGGCTACTGAACTAAGTCTACTGATTCCAAGGCTGCTGAAGGAAACGTTACACAGTCAAACTTACCAAAGTCAAAAAGAAATTGGCGGGATATTTATTTTATCCTTGTAACCGCAGTTACACGATCCGACGGTTACAAAACATTATGAAAAAGTAATGGGCGACGTGTCAAGACAACATTCACTCAGATTTAATCGTGGTTAATACCACAAGTTGATCCCTGACAGTTTCAACCACCTCTGTCTATATATACAGACATAGACACAGGGTTCACACACACAACTCTCAATCTGCGATTTCTCTGAGATTTACTTTGTGTGAACACAAATTTGAAAGTTTTCTTCTTCACCTCATTCAATTATCATGGCACCTAAGGATGATGTTCATATTGGAACCAGTCAAAGTGTAAGAGGCTATGTGACTGATTGTCACTCTACTGAGCTAGCCATTAACATAGGAAGAAGAATCAGACGGTTTGCTGGTTTGGAAAACGTTATCATCAAAAGGCTGGAAAGAATTTCATATATTAATGTATTGGAATTTTGGAAGAATATTGTCATAGATGAAGGTAGAGAGGCCTTCACTACGACAGTTAATGGAAGAGAGATTGAAATATCTCCAGACCTACTGAGAAGTTTATTTCATTTGGACCTGCAAATGGTGCTCCTACCAATCCAGAAGCAATGAATCTGCCAAGGATGAAGTTCATGGATGCAATAAAGATAAATAAGGATATACCTTCATCCCTAGGCATTAATGTGAAGCATATTGGTTTTGAGTATAACCTGCTGAGCAAATTGATTGCAAAACCATTTTGGGATTCATTGGGAGTCTAGATACACTGTCTGGACCCAAGATAGATATGCTAATCATCATCTGCAGGAGTATGAAGTTTGATTGGGCTGGATTCTTTATACACTATATGAAGAAGGTGTTCACTTAAGATAGAGATGGTATACGGAAGTCCAAGGTCAAGCCCCTAGGTATACTGATTCAGACCGTGTTGAATCATTTTCAGATACCTGATATTTCATCTAAAATGATTAACAAATCAAGATACAAGCCAGTAGTTGCTACTCCTATACCTGGGTTAGATGATGAAGATGTGGTTGAGGAGGCCACAGAAAGTGATGATGATGGTGGAGATGATGATGCTGGTGGTGAGCAGGTTAAGCAAGTTGTAAAGCCTACTGCACCTAAAAAGATTGCTGAAAAGAGAAAGGTTGCTGACACAGGAAAGACAACAGAAATGTTAAAGCCTAGAAAAACAAGGAAGCAAAAAGCACAGATCTTTGAGTCTCGTGAGGTCCAGTAAACGAGATTATCGACCTACTTTGTAATAGCAAAGAAAGAAGATCAGAGTGAAGTTTTGAAGGAGCAACAGAAAGAATTCAGTAGAAAGAGGAAGGCTACTGAAGTTGAAACAGAGAATCTCTCCAAAAGAATGAAGGAAATTGCCAAGAAGAAGAAATATGGCAAAGGGAAGTAGTTGAAAATTTTGGAGACTCAGAGGGCAGAAGAAGAAGAAGAAGAGGCTTTTGAGGCAGAACCCCTAACAACTATCAAGCCCACTGAGATAGTAGAGGTTGTTGTTGAGCAACCTCATCGAAGAATAACAATGCAGATCATTGCACACGAGCCTCTTGTAGATGTTGTTGAACCTTCCCCTGTAGAGGCTGCTGAGCCTACTGAAGTTACACAAGTTGTTGTTGAGCAACTTGTTGAAGAACCACAGCAGACTACTGAGTCTGCACCTGCTGTGGAAGTTGGTACACTGGAACAAGACCCTGCAAGTTCTGCAAGAAGTCAGGGGGAAGAGCAGTCTGATGCTGACCCTGCTTATAAGCATGTTAGTCAGGGGGAACCCAGTGTGGAACAGATGGAAGTAGTAGGCACTAATATACAATCTGAGCAACCTACTGACCTGGAAACATCTGTTGAGGAGACTCTTAACTTGCTAGTTGAGACCTTTGGAGGTCAGCAAGGTGCTCAACCTGCTCCCAGAAAGCCAACCATGCCATATGAAAGGAGGGAGCAGACATCTAAGAAGGATAAGGTAGATCCCAACTTCAAAAAGGTGTAACGATATTTTCAATGGAAGTTTGGATTCTACAAGAGACAAAAACCAGCTGCTGATCCAATGAGTTGATTTGAAGAATGGGCATTCGATCAGATGGGTGTGGACAGCCTAATGGAATTAGTAGATACAACCTTACTGCAATCTAGGCTGATGGATCTGTTGGATAAAGGGAAGAAAAGTGGTACACTTATATTTAAGGATCCAAAATACACACACCTGACAGTGATGATTCATCTGATTCTGATGATGATCCCCCCATGTTCTCTGGGGAGACCAGTGGAGTGGCAAAAGGAACAACTGATGAAGCCACTGGTCAAAGATCTACTGATGATGCAGCAATTCAATCTGCTGATGCTGGTAAGTCTGGTGAAGATCAACAGAGTGAAGATTTGGATGATGAGAGGGTTACTGATCTTAGTGAGCCTGATGTCAGTTCAGAGGATTCAGTTCAATATCAAGACTGGGTTGACACTGAGGGCACATTATCCAAATCTGTCATTACTCTGAGAAGGATTGCCCATGCTGAAGGATTTCAAGAAGAAAACAGGGCTGAATTCCCTGCAATCCTTGTACAGAGGGTGCTAACCACTGAGGATCAGACAGTGATTGCACAGATATTGGATATGGTGATGGGATATGAAGGATCACCATTGATCGTTGAGGAGGTACAGGTTGCTGAGGATCAGACATCACCTGAACAAAGGGTGGAACAGGAGGTACAGGTTGCTGAGGTACAAACAGCACTTGGACAAAGGTTGGAACTAACTTTGGGTTTGGAGGAAACCCTGCCATTGTTGTTGAACAGGCTGCTGTAGTGGAGCCTACTGGAGACAAGACAACTGTAGGGAAAGATGGTCAGCAGTCTGCTGTTATTGATGAAGATGAACAGCTGCTGGACTATGACTACAGTGATGAGGAATTTCAAGTGCCTGAGGAAGAACCTATTGATGATGAACCTCAACAGGCATTTGTACCTATTTTTGAAGAACCTGCTCTTGATCCCATTTTGGAGGAATTCCAAGGACCTAACCCTACTGAAAGGGATATGAGTTATGCCTTGGTTATCAGCAGACAGAGGCAACAATACAATGTAGAAGAGCCTATGAAGGAATGGCTGGTGGGGTACCAGCACATGTCTTGGAAGAGTTTAGGGCTGTCAGGAGTGACATTATCAGTTTAAGAATTCAACTTGATAGGCAAGAGCAGAGGTTTGAAGATTTAATGAATCTGGTGGAAAATAGAGGGAGGACTACAGAAACAGTTGCCTCCAATATTACTTCCACTCAGTATGCTCTTGCTGACCTTACCCAAGATATGAGAGGCATTAAGCAAGGAAATACACTGAAGGACAAGTTTTTGAAAGACCAATTTACATCTATCCATCAAAAACTTGATAAACTTGCTGAGGCACCCAAGCCTGCTAAGGCTGCTGTAACACTTCAACCTGCTGGATTGGATCCTAAGTTTACTAAGAGGATCAATCTCCTAGAGCAGACTATGCAAGCAAGAATTACTGTAGTTGATACAAGAATTGAAATTATGGAGGGACAACTAAGTAATCTAGTTATCACACATGAGAGTGTTCATGGCCTGATGTCCCGTTTTGTTGATGATGTCAATAAGGGGGAAGAGAGCCAAACAGCAGTAGCAAAATAGGCTGCCAGAATCTTTGCCAAGAAAAGATGGGAAGATGACACTAATGCTTTCAGAGAGCCTGCACCTGGCAGACTTCCACTCACTGATGATCTTCTCAAAGAATACAAGAAGGTCTACAACAGCAAGAGAAGACCTTACCATGACAAACCATGAGGGACTAAATTCCTTTCTGGGACTCAAGTTTTGGGAAGCAAGAGTTAAAGCATTGAGGGCTGCTCAGAGAGGTGGAAGAGGTGGAAGAAGTGGTAGAGGTGGAAGGAGTTTACCTACCACCAATGCAAAGGAATCACTGAATGAATTTAAAGAGGTATACATTCGTTTAGGCTTTAGAGTACATCAAATCAATCTTACTCTACCTGAAGCATGGAAGTGGTGGAAAGAGGTGAATCCTCATGTTGATTTCTCTCTTATTGAAAATGATTGGATGAGAGAAATGATTGGAGAAATAAGATCTTACCAAGAGCAAGTAGAGAAAGCAAGAGAAGAAAGAGAAAGAAGACACTAGATCAGCATACTTCATATGCTTTATTTTTGCTGATTCTAGACTGTAATACTCTTGAACAAATTGATTATAATGAGAAATGACTGGAATTTGTTCTGTTTTTGTTTTTAATCTTTTTGTTTTGCTGTAAGGAGGGTATTGGCATCATCACCAAAAAGGGGGAAATTGTTGGACTTATTTTTAAGTTTTAGTGATGAGTGCCAGACTAGCTGTTATAGAGCAAAGGCAAAAAGATGTCTAGATCAACTGTATAGGTTTATTAGAGTTTGATCTTTGTATAGGTTTGATGAAACAAGCACTATAAATAGTCAGCTGACTTATGTCAGCAGACTTGTCTAGGTCAGTAGGGTATCTAGGTCAGTAGACTGGTCAGGAACCTGCTGAAGACTGTAGACTGAGGACTCAAACTCAGTTATTGAAGGCTAAGGGATCAAACTTAGTAATTAAAGTCAAGGATATGGAATCAGAATTTAGGGAAGTTTGTGATGACCTAAACTGATTACATATACCTTGTGTACAAGGTCTAAGTTCCACAAGTTAAGTGGTAATTGGAACTTAGTTATACTTTAAATGGTGTAGTCTAACTTCACAATAAAAAGTTAGATAAAAGAAGTCAGCTGCAATGCTTCATAAACACAGTAAGATATGGTTCAGCTGACTGATATGTACTTCAGCAGACTTATGATCACAGGAAACTGCTGATACATATACTTCAAATTATTCAAAGGCTACATTGGAAGACTACAAAGAAAGGGACATCTAACAACCTCTGATTTTATCAAACAAATCAATGGTTAAGATTAAAGGGACGTTGGGATGATTCAGACCTTTATCCAATGGATACAAGTCAAAGGGTGGACAGATCAGATATCATTGTCAAAAGGAATCGGCGAGTGTGGACCCTAGAACGATCGAGAAAAAGCAAGTCAAGATGGGACAAGTCTGAAACGGCTATATTTGAATTTCAAATATAAGTCACAAGGATTCCTACTTATAAATAGAGGACTCCTAATTCAGATACAAGTGATGATTTTTGAGGAATAATGACAGATAATCTTGAGCTTCATATTCTTATCTAGAAAGTCACCCTGCTGACCCTACTGAGTATAAAGCTACTGATCCAGTATAATTCTTCAAGTGTAATATGCTTTCAAGATACATCAAGTTTACTCACTTGAAGATCTCAAGCTGCTGATCATATCATCCTGATCAAGCTACTGAAAGCTGAATCACTTACTTGATTCAATCTTTCTTTGCAAGAAACCCGCTGAGACAGTGAAGCATCTTTTGAGGTGTGAAAGACTGTTGTTTGTGGTGGAGCTGGTGAAGAGGCAATTCTACTCTTCAAGGACCAGTGGAAGACTTTGGAGCAGCAATCTTACCTGTTCCAAGTATTCAGTTTGTGAAGCCATAGCTATTGGTGAAGGACAAACAGCTTAGGATTTCTTTGTAACAGCTACATCAAAGATCTCTAGTGAATTACCTCCAACATCACAGGAGAAGAGTGGAGTACAGGATTACATCACCTGGAACCACTATAAAAACTGCCTACTTACTTTCTGCACTTATATTCTGCATTTAGTATATCTAGCACATCAATCAATCAGAATTAGCTCTTTGAATCACACACTTACACTGCTGAGTATCTAATACTTGGTATCATATTTTAACAATAAGTAAAAAGGCTTAATTTGAATATATTCCGCTACACAAATTCAGTAAACTCAACTGTCGTGAGACTCATCGAGTATCGGCCAGACTATCGATCGATCAAGAAGTCTTGAAGTTTCTGAGTTTCTTAACTCTAAAAGTTTTTAAGCGTTAAGTTTATTCACCCCCCCTCTAAACTTAACCAAAGCCTTTTCAAGGGACCAACAACTAAATAAATCTAACCTTATACGCAAGCTTCTACGTCGTCGTATCAAAATAAAGCAAACGGAAGCCCAAAAGTCTCGGGTAAAATCGTAAATGCTACTATGAGTATATTACAAGCATTATAAAGATAGGAATAGGTAACTTACAACAACGAAATAACTGTACAACATATGATGTCTCAAAGATTACAAGCTTGTCTTACAAAGGTCTTAGAATAAAGTACAAACAGTCTGAAAATAAATACCACTAGTCTATTACAACTTTTACAAGGAACAAATATTAAAAGCATCATCAAGGCATCGACGTCACCAAAGGCCATCATCTACACATGGTCAACATGTTCGTCTTCTCACCCCACCGTGCATACAAAACAAACATGCAAAGGAGGTAAGTACAAAGTACTTAGTGAAGAGGAAGAAGCTAATGTATAATTAGAGTTTATAACGAAAGGTTTAATAATTATTATTAAGTTATCCTTATGAGACCGACTCAATTCTAGGGTTCACTTCATACTCATCAACATGTCATGATTAACTGTTACTAGCTTAACTTATCTTTGTTACATCAGCATTCAAGGAGCCTACGCATGGTGCTACTCACCACGAAGTATCTGGGTGCAACATATTGATGGATCACACCAATAACCACGGAGGTCTATTATAGTAGACTCTGATAGTGCACGCGTTCGGCAAAGTCCCCTACCATTTAGCTATTTAGAGGCCAGCAGAGTTATTCACTTTATCTGACCGCCCACATATTGCGATATAGACAGTGCCTTACCAAGAATAGCATGATGTTTAATCTTTTAACTATACAAGTATGTTGATTATTAGTTGTTAAGTAACCACCTAAATGTTTTCAAATAAGCTCCTTCACATCTCCTAATATCTCACATAGACCATTAGACACGGACAAGTCCTAGCACATACACAGACATTCATGAATTCTAATATATCAAAGCACAAGCCGATCATACTCTTCCTATGGTACCGAACATCAACTCTGAGGAAGAGTACTTTCGGTGCCGGAACTAAATGCAGCAAAAGCTTAATCATGGCTTGTTCATGTTCATTTAATTTTATTGTATCAAGAAATAAACATTAAAACTGGAATCGGGGCTCAAAACACAACATATACCAATACTGGCCCAATACTGGCAGAATGCTAGCATAATGCGCACGCATTGGGCTGACGGAAAGTTTTTGCTGGAGCAATACGTACCCATTGTCTCTAAATTCGCACGCATTCATCAGCAGAATCACAAACCAGACAACCTATTCAAGCAATGCGTATGCATTGCCCTTCAATGTGCACGCATTCAGCGTAAATTCACCCCGACCTATAGTTTTCTGCACCTTAACGATTCCCAACCAAAACCAAACATGTTTATCATCAATATACACATCAAAACAGTAGAAAAACATGCTTTAATCAAACTACAACAGCTTGTATTACAACAACAACAACTAGCATGATTTCTAACCACAAATCAACCCCAAAACACAACATTAACATCATAAGACCTTAATTACACATTAGGAAGAGCCTCTTACTTGATCAAATAATACCACAGCCAAAACTTGAAGGAAACCTGTAGCACTTGCTCAAACCTCAACCAAACCTAATTGATCCCAATTAAATTTGAATTAATTGATGATCAAAAGCTTCTAAACTATTAGAACTACGAATTCAAACCAAACGATGCTTTGAAACTTGATCAATCCTTGACAAAACCATAATTAGGGCTAGATTCATACCTTTTCAAGGTTCCAACTTTTATGTATCAAAAGAATGCCCTCTTGACGCTGATTCTGAATCTCTTATTCTTTCTAAAAACCAAGAAACACTTGATCAGGATTTTGGAGAAGTCTCCCTTGTTTTCTTTCTGTTTCTTTTCTCGGCTCAAATAAATGGAGTTCGGACTTCTTCTAAAAACCTCTCTTCTGACAATTCCCTTCCTTAATGGGAGATTTTATTTGTAGAAAATAACTCCCAAGGAGTTATTGCTTATTAAATCCCTTAACTCCAAGTAAATCCCAAAATTTCCCTTAAATTCCTTTTAAATCCTTTTTCTTTTATATCTTAAATCCATAAATAATAAATATAATATTACGTGTTTCATAAAAAGACATGTCTACTCTTTATCGAAAAGTCTGGTTATTACATTCCTCCCCCCTTAAAAGGAGTTTCATCCTTGAAACTCAAACATGCTCAGACTGTAGATCTTCCTCAAGCACTCTTCTCAAAGCGAAACAATAACCGAAGCTTCACTTGTTTCCCCACTGACAACGACTAACCGATTCTGATCTTGCTAACCATGAACCAAAACTCCACCGATATCCCAAACCATTTAAACCCTCATACACAAACCCAAACTGACCAACCACAACTTGAACTACTGAAGCTGCTCTATCCAAACTTCTACCCGGTGCATCCATCACCGGAAGATACTTTCTTATGTTTACAATCCAAGTAGACAAAATTCATGGATAGCTGACTAATACCAAGAATCATACCGAAATCCGCAGTATCCAAAGCTTTAAGACCCCTTTACCATAGTAGATTCCAACACGATCATCAACATCTTCTAGACGAACCACAACAACTTGACCCCCATCTTGAACCAAACCACTCGCTTCTTGCTAGCCCTAGATCTTCAATCCTTCACTTAACAATACGGGTGTCTCTGAGGTTACCTACCATTTTGAAGGATCAAGGTGTTGAAATAGTGTCCTAAACCCATTCGGGTTGGACCGGATCCGACCGGGTCGGATCATTTCTACTATTTCTTTATGTTTATACATATATAAAATGGCTTTTCTGTTGTCATATATTTTTTCTTTTAAAGAACCAATTGTGAATTGTTATATGATAACGTCCTTAGTATTAAACCGTGATAGAGAAACCATGATAGGCGATTATGGTTGATGAGATCTCTAATCACTTTAACAAGTTTGATACTTAAATGTCTCTAGGCTGACGTACTATTAAACAAGATATTGATAGTACAAACAGACTAGCATGTATTAGATGTCTTCTGTCTTTAAGGGCAGGGATAGATCTTGTCTATCGAAGTGTAGAGACACTTGGACTGTACGTGGATGTGTATTAGAGAATGCGTACGTTACACTGACCCACTTACACAGTTAAGTATCACACTATGTGACGGTTGTGTAATTATCCTTAGGACCGGAGTCTACATGGCATCACGGTGTGGATTTTTATGCTTTGACACTATTGAGGTTTCCCCTAGCCACAGGGCGATCATGCGGTAGTGATTGGGTGTGATACTGAAGCATGCAGAGTATACATGTTTAGTCGTCTGGAAATCGCGTACCCTATCAGTAGGGTGAATTTCTGAAAGGGCCTTCTTATTAGGAATGTCTTAGTCTCATGAATCTTTACAAAGTGGAAGTAAATGAGTTACTTTGAGAGAGCTTGATATCTAGATTATAAGATACGGTTGTTGATGTTTTGACACTCGACTAACGACCGTATGGATATTATTACAGCGATAGGATTGTAAGTTACACAGTAACTGTTTCTCATGAAAGGTAGTAGTCATTGCATTTGACTCTTCCGATGATTGGGGGTCACGGTGTGTTGCTAGACGCTATCCCGTGATCATTAGGTATGAAGGGAATTTTCATAATTTGCACTTTGTGTGTACGGCCAACATATTCGGAAGCCTATCGGGTCACACACATATGAACATATAACCGGATTAAAATGTGGTTATAGATGATAACCAAATAAGGAAAGTTTATCTCGAGACTATAAAGGTTATAGTGGTAAATTAATATAGTGGTATTTATTTATTATGAATAAATATAATACAAGATATTAATTATGTTGATTAATTAAATATACATATATGTTGTGTATGTCAAAATTATGTATATATGTGATGTACATGTATTTTATAAATTAATTAATCATAGTATTATATTAATTAAAGAATATTCCGGAAGCCAATTTGTTGGTCAAAGGGGCGCCACTTTCAATGTGTATAAGATACACTTGGATTGTACAATTTAATTAATAAGATTACCATAATATTAATATTAGATATTAACTGATTTTGAAAAAATAGATTTATGGCAATAAGATAAAGATATATTCAATATAAGATATTGTCAATATATATCTTGGAAATATATTTAATATAGGATATTGAATATTAATGAGATAAATAATCAATTATATTTTCCTTATTTTATTGGAAAAAAGTTTTCTTCCTCTCCACTCCTATGGGGCGCCACTTTTACCTATAAATAGGAAGTGGGTGTTAAGTTCTTTTGTACATCATAATTCCAAGAGCTAATAGTTCTTGAGAAAAATAGAGAGCTTCCGAGGAGAGTTTTGTGAGGGGGGGAAAAGTCGGTCTAGCAGCCGAGTTTTTCTAGTAGCAATCCAATGGTGGATTCTGGTGGGTTGTTCGTGTGGACTAACGGTAGAGGCCAAACGCTTGGGCGGCTCCGTGAATCACTACTCTCCTTAGATGGTCAAAGCGTCGATCTTTTAAATCAACCAAGGTAACCACCGTCTACTACTTATTTGTTTATTGCTTAAACGAAGTCGATCTAGGGTCGATAGGAAATAAAATTTTGAATTCCGCAGCGTTCCCGCGTAGATTTTCTAATAGTGGTATCAGAGCGAGCTTCGTGCTTAAGCAATAAGCATGTTAATATGCGTAGTTAATTTTATCGTTTAAATCACGTAATTAAAAGATGAAAGATTTTTTATTCGCAAAACGATACACGAAAAGAAAAAAAAGGGATCCAGTGGTGCTCGGCCGACTGGCGGCGGCACAACCATCGGCGGCCGGTCGGCAGCGGCAGCAGCGGGGCAACCATCTTCTGGCGTCGGTTGACTGGTCAAAGGTGGTGGATCCCGAAATTTTGTTTTGTGTATTTTGTGATTCAATATGGTTCATTGTTGTGATTGGTAATTCCTCTTTTGTTTAGTTGTGTCATGTGGCTAACCAATGGTTCCAATAGTTTGGGTCATTGGGATGCCACATGGCATTAAAATAATAATGGTATTTCTAAACTTTGTTTGGAATAGGCCTAGGCCCTTTCCAAATATTTGATTTGGAAAAAGACCTAGGCCTAGACCACTTACAAAATTTTGATTTTGGAAAGTGGCCAGACATATTAACCAAAATATTGGCTTTTTCAAATTATATTTGGAATAGACCTAGGCACTTTTCAAAATATTTGATTTTGGAAAAGGCCTAGGCCTAGGCCCTTTTCAAAATTTTGATTTTGGAATGGGCCAAGGGAGATGCCTTTTGCTTTAGGAAACCAAAGACATCCCTTTTGATTAGAAATCAAAAGGAAAGAAACAAAAAGAGACTTAATTTTAATTTTGTTTTATTTTGAGAATAGTTCTAATTAATTAAAATTAAAATTAAAATCGTTTAAAATTAATCGTTAATTTTATTTCGATTAAAATCATATAATTAATTAAATGTTAATTAGTTAATTGATTGAATAAAATTATTTAATAGATTAAATGTTAATTGATTAATTAATACGCAAGTAGTTAAATTTTAATTTTATCTTTTTCATAAGATGTTATTGTATGGATTATATATTGAGTGGATATAATATGATTATATGGACCCGATTGATCATGGACTCGACCGATAGGATAGATGTGAATGATTTAATTATTCTGTTGGTTTAAAAATTGTCCTAGGCCGTTATGAAGAACGTGACCTAGTTTATTTTCTGCATTTATCCCATTCCCGTTGGCTCCCCCCGTGTGCGGCGGGTGTATTTATTTTATATGATATAATTAAATGTAACAAGAATGGAGCAGAAGAATGAGACCAAAGAAAGAAGAATAAAGATCCCATTGGAGATGGCGCATTAAAGATTCTATTGGCGGTTGCAGCTACTCTTAGATTGTGACCCGCGGTTTCGTCAGTTTTTATTCGAAACCGCACCTAGGAAAAGTCCATGATCATACCGGTTACTTTACGCATTTATTTATTTTGTGCTTGTATTTATTTTATATGATACGATAGATGCATGTCTAGGCACGATCTAGAAAAATGTGTAGGATGTATGTCTATAGAGATAGATATATTTGATGAGACCGTAATTAAAATTAATTAAGTGAATTAATTTACGTAAATACTTTCACAACAAAAATCAAGTCGAAATATTGTCTCCCAATATTATATCGACGGTGAAGAGCCCTTGTTCGGATCCAACTGATCGGCCCTCGTCGGGAGTTGACCTACCACGGGTATATCGTCGTTATTGAGATATGATCGTATGAGATCTCACGAATTCTGGGTTATGACTTGACTAGAGTATTGCGGTGATTGGCCCTCGTCAGGACCGTCTTATTATAGAGGCAAGGGGTTGACTACCACATAAAGATGTGAATTGTCAAAGAGTTGACTAGTCAACCACCAAGAGTCACATAGAGATGTGATTGGTAAGTGTTACATACCTTTCGAATTATTCCGGTTGATCGGCCCTCGTCAGGAATCGGGGCAACTAGATGGGATCTTGGCCACTAAAGAATTTTGAAAGATTCTTGAAAGTCAATTGGGAGGAGTTGACTAGTGGGAGCAAAATCATAAACCAAAAGACCATTTTTGATTTTGCGTTATAAACAACAACACTCTTTTATTTTAATTTTTATGTTGTAGTTTTAGCAAACTTTATGTTTATGTTTTATTCTCGATTAGTAAAACCAAATTATGACTGTTACCTTTTGAGAAATGTTCTCAAGTATGGTTAAGTAATTTTAATCCTTTTAAAATAACCAATGACACGAGCAATCCCATTATAGTAGTTAGAGACAATGAGACTACATATTTGATGGAGTACTCCAAGGCTTTAATTATTGATGAAAGCGGAAGCTCGTGATATGATTAAATCATTTGAAATAAGTTTCAACGAATTAGTCATATGTTGGATATGATCCAAGATGATCATTCAGTCATACAATGACAATTAACTCAAACGTTGGATAAGAATGACCACATCTAATTTTGGAAGGTTGTTTTCAAAATTGTAAGATTTAAGTATCGACTTTATTCTATCATTGCTTAAAGGTTAATTAAATAGTCATTGTTTTGAATACGATTCAAAAGGTTAAATAAAATATTTAATAAACTTTAGATTTTCTTTATGAAAGGAAATTAAAGACATGGCTCTTGTGATCTTTCTTAAGTGTTATGAAGACTACAATAAGAAACATTTTTCAAGTGCTTAAAGGATTAAAAAGGAAAGTTAGGGCATGTGCTTAAATAGAGAACTTATTGAAGTTTCTATTCTAGGCAAGTGAGTTGAGATAAATCTATCTAAGTTCAAAGTCGACTCTAAGATATATGATATCTTGCGAGTGTGATTAAATTAGAAAGATTAAATACAGATATGGAAGGTGAAGCAAACGTTGTAACACTTACCACGTTCTAGATCTAGTAAACTGATAAGGGAACTAAATAAATGTTATTATGTTCCGGTTCTTATGAAGAACACGAATTCAGTTATTTGTTAGGATTTAGCAGACATATTCAATTGTAAGGAATAAATGTTATTCCGATAAAGTTGAAAGGTCACTGAATCTAACATATTAGATTGATGTCACTGTATAGTTGATATAGGTGAAAAATCTCAACTAAATATTTGTATGGCTGTTATCCTTGATTTGTGGTTGTTCCAGGCACAGTCTCTATGGAAGGGAATCGTGTAAACAAACGTCATTCTGATGATGTTGAACCATATGATTATGAATCATGTGGGTTATACGTATCTTATCCAAAGATGACTAAAATACCCTTTTAAGAAAAAGTTATAAAATCTAGAAAAGTTGTCTAAAGCCTAAACATACCGATGTTTGTTGGCTTATGAAAATTAATGCCATAAATGATTGTTTGTTAATCTCTATGACTATTTTTAGAAATAGTTGAATGTACACAGTGAAGTGCATAATTCGGAAAGCCCGAATAGTTCGAGCTAGTACGTATGAGATTGATGAGCTGCTTAGGAATTAATCTTCAATTGGATTGAAGCAATTAATATACGAAGGGTGTTTTAAGTAAATGCGATAAGAAATAAGATTCTTCCCTTGAAGGATACCATCTTTGGGATACACAATTAGATTGTGTTCCTAAAATGGAAACAACACTTTATATGACAAAGGTGTGACACAAGCCATGCAAAGTATCCCTTACCCGTTTCGGGATAGTGCCCTTATACTTAACCGAGTTCCAAAGAATAAAGGTTGTATAAATTCCATATTAGATATGGAAGAGGATAATGTTGAATCTATCTTAACCGATGATTTGAAGTTGTCATAGGCAGAGTCAGAAAGACTTAGAGCCTAGTAAGACATATGCAACTTTGTGGAATATCTTAGCAAGTACGCTAGATATTATTTAATCGTCCACGGAGCAAAAGGTGTTTGTCTCCAAACATGCTGTCTTCTAGAGGAAGTGTTTCTTCCAAAATAAATAGTAAGAGTAAATTAGATCTCAAAAGAGTTTGAGAACCGTAAAGATATATTCAACCATTGGAACATGAGCACACACCGCATAGCGATGAGGTGTAGAACACTGCTCAGTGCACACAAAAGTTCAGTGAGTCTGTGGGTAACCTCAAGCCTGAAACGGTTGCTGGTATGTTCTTGAAGAATGAATATCTCACGACTTATGAAGGAATGTTTGAAAGGTAGGTTTGAGAGATATGGCCAGGAGCCATAATATCTGAATTAGATTCCATCAGTGACAACCAGGTTGTGAACCTAGTCTGTTTTACCTAGAGGGTATGTCCCTGAAAGGCTGACATGGATAGTAATATGATTACTATAAGGCTATAATGACGGCTGAAGGGTATGTGGTGTAAACCTTGTAATTATCTTTATGCCGCTAGCTGAGCCCAGTTCTATTCATACGATGCTTGTTATAACTTGATATCATGGCTATATGATAGTGTTGAAGACGTTGGGCAAACAGCTCGATGTTCATAGGCGATAACATGATATGTGAGCCCATGAGATCCATTTATGGGCTCAAACAAGTTTCTCTAGACGATTTCTTTGTTTGATAATCAAAGGAGTTTGATTTAGTCAAAAGAAGGATATGCCCAATGTGCAAGATGTATAGTGGGAGTGTGTTACGATTTTTGAGTAAGGTATTGGATATCTCTCTCGAGAATTATCACCCCATGTCACAGTCAATTAATGTTTGGTAGTTCAAGGTCTTTACGAAAGCACTTGGATTAGCAGTTCTTATTTTAGAAATAAGAATCTATAGTGATAGATTTAACTGCTGTTAGATTATAGTTTACCTATATAGATGTGATGCTAAAAGAGTTTAGCATAGATCGCGAAAGGAGATACTGCTAGCCGGTGTTCTCAAGATCTATTTATGTTAGGACGTTGGTCCTAAAGATGAGGTGAAAGATGATGGTTATGGAAGGTTTCCTTTTCTACTGCGATAGGAACCATCATAAGAGTTATGTTAGATGCTCATACTTCATGAAGAGTCATGAGCAAGTATGAAAGTAAATCTGGTGAATGTCGAGAATATCCTTAAACAAGTTAAGGATGGTTTCCTAGTTTGTCGAAACTTGTAAACGTAGATATACAGACATGTATCCTGAGTCTTATGAAGGCAAGTGGGGAGCTACAGTCTGGGTTTGCAGTCACTTTGATTAAGTGATACAGTGAGCTAGAAATGTTCTAGCCTATGGGTCACTGTAAACTATACAACTATGCCAAAACACAGTAGTGTTTTGAAGGCACAGCGGGAGCAGTACATGGAGCTAGAAGGTTCATTCCTGAACCTTGTACGGTTCTTCCACCTTTTCTATAAAGCTGATATAGTAAGTGGATTCATTGCTTAAAGCAAGGACCAGGGTCTTGTCAGAGATCCGTGTGTGTGTTGAGGCGGTTCCTTCGACTTGGTCATTTGGAACATGATATGAAGATAGTCTGAGTCCCCACGGTTAGCGATCCGTTCACGGCTAGGGCTGGTTGCGAGTATTGCATGAGATTCTTGTGTTTCAACTTGGTCTTGTGTGTGCGAGTGATTGGTTTTAGGCCAAGTGGGAGATTGATGAAATAGTGTCCTAAACTCAATCGGGTTGGACCGGATCCGACCGGGTCGGATCATTTCTACTATTTCTTTATGTTTATACATATATAAAATGGCTTTTCTGTTGTCATATATTTGTTCTTTTAAAGAACCAATTGTGAATTGTTATATGATAACGTCCTTAGTATTAAACTGTGATAGAGAAACCATGATAGGCGATTATGGTTGATGAGATCTCTAATCACTTTAACAAGTTTGATACTTAAATGTCTCTAGGATGATGTACTATTAAACAGGACCTTGATAGTACAAATGGACTAGCACGTATTAGATGTCTTCTGTCTTTAAGGGCAGGGATAGATCTCGTCTATCGAAGTGTAGAGACACTTGGACTGTACGTGGATGTGTATTAGAGAATACGTACGTTAGACTGACCCACTTACACGGTTAAGTGTCACACTATGTGACGGTTGTGTAATTATCCTTAGGACTGGAGTCTACATGGCATCACGGTGTGGATTGTCATGCTTTGACACTATTGAGGTTTCCTCTAGCCACGGGGCAATCATGCAGCGGTGATTGAGTGTGATACTGAAGCATGCAGAGTATACATGTTTGGTCGTGTGGAAATCGCGTACCCTATCAGTAGGGTGAATATCCGAAAGGGCCTTCTTATAAGGAATGTCTTACTCTCGTGAATCTTTGCAAAGTGGAAGTAAATGAGTTACTTCGAGAGAGCTTGATATCCAGATTATAAGATACGGTCGTTGATGTTTTGACACTCGACTAACGACCGTATGGATATATTACAGCGATAGAAATTGTAAGTTACACGGTAACTGTTTCACATGAAAGGTAGTAGTCATGCATTTGACTCTTCCGATGATTGGGGGTGACGGTGTGTTGCTAGACGCTATCCCGTGATCGTTGGGTATGAAGGGCATTTTCGTAATTTGCACTCTGTGTCTACGGCCAACATATTCGGAAGCCTATCGGGTCACACACATATGAACATCTAGCCGGATTAAAATGTAGTTATAGATGATCACCAAATAAGGAAAGTTTATCTCGAGACTATAAAGGTTATAGTAGTAAATTAATATAGTGGTATTTATTTATTATGAATAAATATAATACAAGATATTAATTATGTTGATTAATTAAACATACATATATGTTGTGTATGTCGAAATTATGTATATATGTGATATACATGTATTTTGTAAACTAATTAATCATAGTATTATATTAATTAAATAAAATTTCGGAAGCCAATTTGTTGGTCAAAGGGGCGCCACTTTCAATGTGTATAAGATACACTTGGATTGTGCAATTTAATTAATATGATTACTATAATATTAATATTAGATATTAATTGATTTTGAAAAAATAGATTTATGGCAATAAGATAAAGATATATTCAATATAAGATATTGTCAATATATATCTTGGAAATATATTTAATATAGGATATTGAATATTAATGAGATAAATAATCAATTATATTTTCCTTATTTTATTGGGAAAATGTTTTCTTCCTCCCCACTCCTATGGGGCGCCACTTTTACCTATAAATAGGAAGTGGGTGTCAAGCTTTTTTGTACATCATAATTCCAAGAGCTAATAGTTCTTGAGAAAAATAGGGAGCTTCCTAGGAGAGTTTTATGAGGGAGGAAATGTCGGTCTAGCAGCCGAGTTTTTCTAGTAGAAATCCAATGGTGGATTCCAGCGGGTTGTTCGTGTAGACTAGCGGTAGAGGCTGAATGCTTGGGCGGCTCTGTGCATCGCTACTCTCCTTAGACGGTCAAAGCGTCGATCTTTTAGATCAACCAAGGTAACCACCGTCTAATACTTATTTGTTTATTGCTTAAACGAAGTTGATCTTGGGTCGATAGGAAATAAAATTTTGAATTCTGCTACGTTCCCGCGTATATTTCCTAATACAAGGAAGGATCATAACGGTTCTAGGTGGTCTAAAGAGATCTTATCTTAAGAAAGGAAGCCTAGAAAAGCAAGGAACGCTTTTCTCTGATACCAACTGTAACGCCCCACTCCCGGATACTGAGCCCTTATCCAGAAGAGAACGTTCGGCGTGTAAAATATTAAATAAATCTAACCTTATACGCAAGCCTCTACGTCGCCGTATCAAAATAAAGCAAACGGAAGCCTAAAAGTCTCGGGTAAAATCGTAAATGCTACTATGAGTAGATTACAAGCATTCTAAAGATAGGAATAGGTAACTTACAACAATGAAATGACTGTACAACATAAAATGACTGAAAGATTACAAACTAGTCTATTACAACTTTTACAAGGAACAAATATTAAAAGCATCATCAAGGCATCGACGTCACCAAAGGCCGTCATCTACACATGGTCAATCTGTTTTTCTTCTCACCCCACAATGCATACAAAACAAACATGCAAAGGAGGTAAGTACAAAGTACTTAGTGAAGAGGAAGAAGCTAATGTATAATTAAAGTTTATAACGAAATGTTTAATAATTATTATTAAGTTATATTTATGAGACCGACTCAATTCTAGGATTCACTTCATGCTCATCAACATGTCGTGACTAACTGTTACTAGCTTAACTTATCTTTGTTACATTAGCATTCAAGGGCACTACGCATGGTGCTACTCACCACGAAGTATATGGGTGCAACATATTGGTGGATCACACCAATAACCATAGAGGTCGATTTTAGTAGACTCCGATAGTGCACACATTCAGCGAAGTCCCCCTGCCATTTATCCATTTAGAGGCCAGCAGAGTTATTCACTTTATCTGACAGCCCACACTTTGCGATATAGACAGTACCTTACCAAGAATAGCATGATGTTTAATCTTTTAACTATACAAGTACGTTGATTATTAGTTGTTAACTAACCACCTAAATGTTTTAAAGTAAGCTCCCTCACATCTCCTAATCTCTCACCTAGACCATTAGACGCAGACAAGTCCTAGCACATACACATACATTGATGAATTTTAATTCATCAATGCATAAGCCGATCATACTCTTCCGATGGTCCCGAACTTCAACTCTGAGGAAGAGTACATTCGGTGCCGGAACTAAACGCATCAAAAGCTTAATCATTGCTTGTTCATGTTCATTTAATGTTATTGTATCAAGAAATAACAATTAAAACTGGACTCGGGGCTCAAAACACAACATATCACAAAACTGGCCCAATGATGGCAGAATGCTAGCACAATGCACACGTATTGGGCTGACGGAAAGTTTCTGTTGGAGCAATGCGTACGCATTGTCTCTCAATGCACACACATTCATCAACAGAATCACAAACCAGACACCTGTTCAAGCAATACGTACGCATTGCCCTTCAATGCGCACACATTCAGCGTAAATTCACCCCAACCTATAGTTTTCTGCACCTTAACGATTCCCAACCAAAACCAAACATATTTATCACCAATATACACATCAAAACAACAGAAAAACAGGATTTAATCAAACTATAGCACCTCATATTACAACAAAACAACAACTAGAATGATTTCTAACCACAAATCAACCCCAAAACACAACCTTAACATCACAAGACCTTAATTAAACATTAAGAAGAGCCTCTTACTTGATCAAATCAAACCACAACCAAAAATTGAAGGAAACCTACAGCACTTGCTCAAACCTCAACCAAAACCTAAATGATCACAATTAAACTTGGATTAATTGATTATCAAAAGCTTCTAAACTATTAAAACTATGAATTCAAACCAAACGATGCTTTAAAACTCGATCAATCATTGACAAAACCATAATTAGGTCTAGATTCATACCTTTTCAAGGTTCCAACTATTATGTATCAAAAGAACCCCCTCTTGACGCTGATTCTGAATCTCTTATTCTTTCTGAAAATCAAGCAACACATGATGAGGATTTTGGAGAAGTCTCCCTTGTTTTCTTTTCTGTTTCTTTTCTCCTCTCAAATAAATAGAGTTCAAACTTCTTTTGAAAACCTCGCTTCTGACAACTTCCTTCCTTAATGAGAGGTTTTATTTGTAGAAAATAACTCCCAAGGAGTTATTGCTTATTAAATCTCTTAACTCCAAGTAAATCCCAAAATTTCCCTTAAATTCCCATTAAATCCTTTTTCTTTTAAATCTTAAATCCATAAATAATAAATATAATATTTCGTATTTTGTAAAAAGACACGTCTGCCCTTTCTCGAAAAGTCGGGAGATTACATGATCATTTTAACGGCTAAAAAATTTAGATTAGTGCTCCATTTTGAGATTCCTCAAGATGATGATGCCAAGAACTGGAATTGGAATGACCAAATTCATTTTGTTGAAGTTAGACATGATTGCTTTAGTTTTTCTATACCAACATAGTCATTTCTGATCTAGATGACTTCTCTGTTTGACATTGATCTGTGTATGACACGATAGCCCGTTGTTAATTGTTCATTCATCGTTCGCATGTCAATTTATCCTGATTTTTCTTGGCAAGTGATCTTTTAAGGAAAATGTTTGTTCGACAACAAAATTGTCACAACACGCTTTTAGTGATACTTCCCACAAAAAAAAGGGTCACAACAAAGTATCATAATACACTTTTACACCATTGATCATTATGTGAACAATAGGAATCTATAGGTCCCACACCATCATGATCAATATTGCAAAAGTGTTTGGGCACTTTGTTGTGACATTTTTTTTGGAATTATCACCACTCATCTTTAAAATATCTATGAATAATACAATGCAACATGAAATATGGAGGCTCATAGTTCATAACTACATAATTTTGTTGTTTGTATTCATTTATCCTTATTTTCATTCATTACGGCTGGCTATTATTGATTAACTTTGTTGTTTGATTTTGTTTAGTTAGAATGAACACTTTTGTTTTCATGTGCATAAAATTGGAAAAAGGTATGGTTTCTGTGAAGGTTGTAAGGATTAGCGTTTTTATATTTCCTTATTGTGCAGAGGATTTGTTTGAAACATAGGTTGAGAAAGGTGAAGGAAGCTTTAGTGGATACGACATACAATCTGGCTAACTCATACAAATTGTTATCCGGATCGAGGGTATGTTCTTATAATGGAGAACAACTTTCATATAGGTATATTATTGAGTGCTAAAAACAAATGGTTTAGTTTTTCTATGAGGGTTCGGTGTGAAAGAAATAAGAAAGAAAGAAAAAAAAAGAAAAAATCACCCTAACTCAAGAAGTGTATATCAAATTGATGAAGCATAGAGAAATGCAACGGTCGTCTTGGTGAAAATGGTAAACATTTAAGATAAAATTTATTGGAAATTAGGGATAATGACACAATCTGGAATATTTTTAAATAACAGGACAGCTACATATTTTTTATATGGAGAAGGACAACTGCACAATTTTTATAGCGAGAAGGACAAACAGTGACTCCCGAAAATCAGTGAATCTCCCCAGTGAATCCCGAAATCAGTGAATTTCGACAGTGAATCCCGAAAATCAGTGAATTTCGACAATGAATTTTGAAAATTAGTGAATTTCGACAGTGAATCTCGGCAGTGAATTTAAACAGTGAATTTCGAACACAAGTGAATTTCGACAGTGGATAAATAGTTTTGTCATTTATGCAAAAGTTTCAAAAGACTGCCCTTCTACTCAATTGATGAATATTTCTGTCATTCTCCCTCATTTCCCCTAAAATTTATATTTCTAGGCTTCTTCTATACCATTGTTACAGGGAATTATAGAGTTTTTTTAGGATTTTTATTGATCAAAGCATAGTATTGTTATAGGGAATTAGAGATATGTCGTTTCAATTAATGGATTAGTGGTTCAGATTCGAGGTAAGAATGGTGTACCAAGAGACATTATTTTCATTTTATTTAAAATGTTCATGTATTGTTGTGTGCGATTTTTTGTCATGCATGTTGTATTGAAATTATTTTTCTAATGAATTATGTTTGGTTTTGAGTGCATATTTCCCATTTGACATATTTTAATTGTATTTATGTATGCATGACATATTTTAATTGCCTTTTGTTATCACCCGTGCATTATGCACGGGTTTACTATATATATATATATATATATATATATATATATATATATATATATATATATATATATATATATATATATATATATATGTATAGTCTTTTATTAGGTTTACGATAAAATGCGACAACGAGCTGATCTAATGAACCGACGTTGTCGTCGCATTAAATTAACTTTTTTTAAAAATTAAGTTGCTATAATTTGTTTTGTTCAAAAAAAAAGTTGTTATAATTTGTTTATTAAATTTAATTAAAAACATGTAATTTTATTAAAATTATCAAACATAATTTAAGTTATATACAACACGGGCCTCGGGTTTGAAATCACTAATCATCAACTCAATAACGAATCCCGAGATTGAACTCACAAGCTCAATAACGAACCTCGGGTTTGAACTCATCAGCTCGATAATGAACCTCAGGTTTGAAATCACTTATTCAATAAAAAAATCCTGGGAAGAACTCAACTCACTAATGAACCCCGAGTTACAAATCATTAACTCACTAATGAACCACAGACTTCAAATTATGAAGTCACTAATGAACCACATGTTTTAAATCATGAACTCAATAACGAACCACAAGTTTTGAATCAAAAAGTCACTGACGAACCACGGGTTTCAAATCATCAAGTCACTAACGAACACCGGGTTTCAAATCATCAAGTCACTAACGAACACCTGGTTTCAAATCATTAAGTCACTAATGAACCCCGAGTATAGTCACTAACTAATTTCGAGTTTCATATAATGAAGTCACTAACGAACCCCGGGTTTCAAGTCATATACTCACTAACGAAATCCAAGTTTCAATTTATGAACTCAATAACGAACCCCAATGTTCAATTCCAGAAGTCACTAATGAACAACGAGCTTCAAATCATTAACTCCCTAATGAACCCCAAGTTTCCAATAATTAACTCACTAAAGAATCACAGACTTCAAGTCATGAAGTCACTAATGAACAACGAGTTTCAAATCATGTACTAAATAACAAATTAACAAACCCCGATGTTCAATTCATGAAGTCACTAACGAAAAACGAGTTTCAATTCACGACCTCACTACTGAACCCCGATGTTCAATTCATAAAGTCACTAACGAACATAGAGTTTCAAATCATTAACTCACTACTGAACCCCGAGATTCAAATAACAAAGTCACTAACGAACCCCGAGTTTCAAATTCATGAATTCACTAACAAACCCCGAGTTTCAAATCATAAAGTCACGAACAAACAACGAGTTTCAAATCATGAATTAACTAACGAAACTTGATTTCAATTCACCAAATAAATAACAAACCCTGATGTTCAATTCATGAAGTCGCTAACGAACAACAAGTTTCAAATCATAAACTCACTATTGAACCCTGAGTTTCAAATCATAATGTCACTAACAAACCCCAAGTTTCAAATTCATGAAGACACTAATGAACAACGAGTTTCAAATCATTAACACACTAGTAAACCCCAAGTTTCAAATCATTAACTCACTTACGAATCACAAACTTCATATCACGAAGTCACGAACAAATCGTGTGATTCAAATCATGAACTCAATAACGAACCATGAGTTTCAAATCATAAAGTCACTAGTGAACCACGAGTTTTAAATCATCAAGTCACTAACGAACCACGAGTTTTAAATCATCAAGTCACTAACGAACCCCGGGTTTCAAATCATTAACTCACTTATAAACCCCGGGTTTCAAATATTTAATTCAGTAACTAACCCCGGGTTTTAAATCATGAAGTCACTAACGAACCCCGGGTTTTAAATCATAAACTCACCAACGAACCCTGAGTTTCAACTTATGAACTCAATAACAAACCTCGATGTTCAATTCATGAAGTCACTAACTGTAACGCCCCGCTCCCGGATACCGAGCCCTTATCCGGAAGAGAAACGTTCGGCGCGTATAGCATTAAATAAATCTAATATTATACGCAAGCCTCTACGTCGTCGTATCAAATAAAAGCAAACGGAAGCTAAAAAGACTCGGGTAAAACATAAATGCTACTAAGAATAGAAATTAACCATACTAAAGATGGATAGTTAAATTACAACGACGAAAAACCCAAAGAGTTATACAATACGAGGTCTTAAAGTAAGAGACCTTTAATAGAGTTACACATGGAGTTCGTGTAGAACCATCTCAAGCAAAGCAAAGGTCAAAGATTTTTTGTAAACATAAACCAAGCGATAGCAAAGAGAGAAAACTGAGGCTTTGTAGAGTCGAGTCTTTAAAAAAAAAATAGTATGTACTAAAACATCTTGTAGGGGATGCATTAAGGGTAATCACAAGGATGCAAAAAGTGTGTTGCCCCAAGTTAGCTAAACAAGATATAGTTGGAAGGATATGCAATTGTCAGTTCAAATAGTTCAAAGGATGAGAAACTTATTTTTCTTAAATCAAGCATTTGACACGATGAAAACATCTTTAAAAAATAAGTCACATCAAATAAATGTACACACTTGGAAAACAAAACTGCGTAATAAGAGACTTTTACCGAGTTTCATAAGTTTCAAATGGAGGATTTAACCAGAGCATGAGTTACAATTAGTATGGATGGGGAAATATTGAAATCGGGATAACCAAGTAGGAAACTAGATGATTATAAAAGAGGATCTTATTAATGAAGACATAAGATTGGAAAATCACCACGCAATCGTATCTTGCCATCGAGGAGCACTATAACGACAACACCTAGTCTCTATCTACCAAACTTCTTATCATGGGTAACAACTAGCTTAAGAATCAGATAAATCAAAGTATTCTCATCTCCTATAACCTACTACACTATAACCTACAGGGTGAAAGAAAGACATCTATCCTTCCTTGACCAGAGGACTTAAATGGTTTTGAGAAATTCGGGTGCATACATAAGCCACGAAATAATTGATTTGCACAAAATAAACGGAACTGATTTTGAACATGAGGAAAAGAGAAAATCTGTGATTATATAAGTTTTACATATGATGCTCAAAAATCAAAATTTTTGGGAAGCCATAGTCCGGTCAAAATAATTCTTTTCGTCTACTGCTATAAGCTGTCAAAACTTTTCAGGACTTCATCAACTGTCGTGTGTTGCAGATTGTGCTCAAACAAAAACGAATTTGCACTTGGTTCAAAAACAAAAATTATAGTACAGGATGTTTTCTACAACATATCAACAATCCAAGTCATTTGGAGGTGTTTAGCTTATTCAAAACAGAATGATAAGTAAGAGTACCGCTGCAGAATTTTCTGAACAGAGTACCCCTTCTTGTTAAACAATTTGTGAACAATCCATATTGAAAACTAAATTGATGTAAAGAGAGAAATTGTAGATAAGACAACTTTCTAAGTGGCTGAAAATTTACAGAATTCTTAGAACAAAAAAAAATGATATAACATGATATGTAGAAACGTGAACAAAATCGTTTACTCATTTTGCATAACACCAAGTTACAAGGAAGTGATTTGAACCAAATGTAGCATTACGAAAGCATTAAAACCTCAAAAATAAAGAAAAATAGAGAAAGATTCGATGATTCCAAAAGGAAAGAGGGATCCTAGTAAGGGTTCTCGAAAGGAATAAAACTTAAGAGGATCACATAAGAGATATGAGCTTAAAACTCAACCTTCACCTAAAGGAGACTTTTCACTTGGTCCTAGTGCAACTTAACCACGTTCTAAGGATTCTTAATCCTACGAGGATTTACCACCAAAATCAAGAGAGATCAGAAAGGTTCTAAAAGGTCTAAAGAAATCTTATCTTAGAGGGAAGAAGCCGTGGAAAGAAGGACGCTTCTCTCTGATACCAACTGTAACACCCCGCTCCCGGATACCGAGCCCTTATCCGGAAGAGAAACGTTCGGCGCGTATAGCATTAAATAAATCTAATATTATACGCAAGCCTCTACGTCGTCGTATCAAATAAAATCAAACGGAAGCTAAAAAGACTCGGGTAAAACATAAATGCTACTAAGAATAGAAATTAACCTTACTAAAGATGGATAGTTAAATTACAACAACGAAAAACCCAAAAACTTCTACAATACGAGGTCTTAAAATTAGAAATGGAATAAGTCTAAGAAAATCAATACAACTAGTCTATTACAACCTTTACAAAGAAAAGGAACTAGAAACTTCGTCAAGACTTCAAAGCCTTCAAAAGTCGTCATTTACCTGATCAACCTGTTCGTCTTCTCACCCCACAAAGCATACAACAGAAAATGCAAAGGAGGTAAGTACAAAGTACTTAGTAAAAGTGAGAAACTAATGAATAACTAAGTTATACAACGAAAGGGTATTATTATGATTATTAATTATCTTTATGAGACCGACTCAATCTAGGGTTCAATCCATGCCCATCGACATGTCATGACTAAACGTTTCTAGCTTAGCTTATCTTGGTTGCATCATTACTCAAGGACACAATGCATGGTGAAAATTCCACCATGAGATATACTTGCCAACTACGGTGATTAGCACCGGTAGTCCCGGGATCTCCCCGGTATGAATATACGTTCGATGGATTTCCTCCACTACCCTTCAGCCTTTTGAGCCAGTAGCGTTGTCCACCTTTTATGAACGTATCACATCGCCGATTTGAATCAGTGCCTGACCGAGAATAAGTGACGTTTTAGCTTTTACTACACTTATGTAATTATTATTGTGAATTAACTAGTCACCTAAGTATTTTCAAGTAAGCTCCCTCACATCTCATACTCTCGTACTTAGACCACTAGACACGGATAAGGCCTAGCAAATACACAGACATTGATGAACTCTAGTTCATCAAAGCACAAGCCCTTTCATGCCCTTCCGACGGATCCGAACTTCAACTCCCTTTAAGAGTACATTCGATGTTTTAACTGAACGAATCAGAAGTTCAATCGAAGCTTGTTTATGTTTAATTAATGTTGTTGAATCAAAAAAAATTAGAAGTCTAAAACTCAACACAAATATACCAAAACATATCACAACTCAATAATTACAACTTAGCATGAATTCTATCACCAAATAACACAAAGACTCACCAAAACTCAACCTATCGTTATAAAATTATAATTACTCATTAGGAAGAGCCTCTTACCTTAATTTCCAGCAAAACCAAAAGCAAAACGTCAAGCAACTGCAACAACTGTTGATCCTCAACCCCCAAAACCTATTTGATCAACAAAAACCCTAAAATCCTATTTTCTGGCAAAAAAACGAAACTGAATAAGAGCATAAAACTGCAAAATACCTGGATTTCTGCTGCGAAACTAATCTTAGAATGATCTACACTCCAAGATGATCGTTTCGACTACTCATGGCTGAAAAACAGAGTTATGGATTGAAAGATACGAAATTTTTCAAGAATCGAACTCTACGAATACCGAAACTAGGGCTAAACTGAAAACTTACGAAATAGGGATATTTTATTTTGCAAAGTTGCGTCTCGTCGCGGTGATCACTTTTCTCTCCTGCTGCATCTTGAAACGATGAACGAATTGACCGCACGGTTGAAGATTACATTCTGTCTTTTCCAAAACTTCTCTGCGTTGCCGCCGTTATCCTCTTTTTTTTTTCTTTCAGAATATGCGCATGATACCAAATAAGTATTTTGGGGATTATTTCCTTTTTATAGCCATTAATTAAATTCATTAATTAAATAACTAAATCCTTTTAATTAAATCCTTCTTAATTAAATAAATAGGATAAATAATAATTAGGTCGTAGTGGGTAGGCCCAATTACTATTTTACCCTTTCTGAAAAGTCGGGATGTTACACTAACGAACATTGTGTTTCAAATCATGAACTCACTAACGAACCCCGAGTTTCAATTCATGAACTCACTAACGAACGTCGAGTTATTGTGCCCATGTGATATTGGCCGGCTAACCCCCACCAGTGGGTGTGATTGGTCTCAACTTCGGCGGATGAGCATGAGGGAAGACCGGAATTCCAAAAGGATATTGTGTAGATGCTCCTCTTGGCAGTGGAACAGTGCAGAGAAGAGAGATCTGGAAAACATGGTAACCGAAACAATATTTGATTTGTTGAGGGAGATTATGGGCATAACGAACACTTATTGAATTGAGGAAGTGCTCTAGAGTAAAGCAGAGTTAATCGTATATGGAACTATTCATGTGTGGAATATATATGGGGAGAACCTAGACGTACGTAAATTTGTTTTTCCCTTACACCATATGTCAATTTCCGGGAGGTTGTGTGCATAAAGATCGGTTTGATTAATATATATTTTTATATTATATATTTTAAAGAGTTTTGAATTACCGAAACCTTGTTTGGGTCGGATAATTAGGGTTGTACGGGTTAATTGGCAGTTAATTGATTTGCCAATTTGTATTTTTTAAAATTTCACCTTCGTGGTAATGGATGTTAGCATTTTTTTCCAGTTATGATTTTAGTTTAACACCAGTGGTGTGCTTTTGGGTTGTGCTTTATCGATGATCTTGAGGGTGTGTTTCCTGAGTCTTTGTACTACCTCTGACGTCCTATAAAAAGTGTCAATTGTTTTAAATAAGTTTTCCCATAAAAAATGTCTATTTAGAAAACCAATGCATCGTTTAATGCTTTTTTTTCTCCAAACATACCCCTATCATAGCATTTAATGTTTATATGTTCATTTCAAATTTCAAAATAGCATTTATTATATGATAGGGGCATATATGTCAATCACAACTTAAAATACAATATATTAATTGTTTTTTTAATCTGTGTGCACAATAAAAAGATGACACATTTTATGAGACGGATGTAGTATTTTTCTTTTTTTCCGCGCCTCCATTAATACTACGATATTACGTAAGGCTTACGTGGGTTTCAAAGGTTTCTTTAAAAGTCACGCGTTGTGCGTCCCATTTCCGGATAATGACCCAGTATCCGGGAATGGGGTGTTACATTTCAATGGAAATGAATCATGAAAAACTGCAAGATAAAATTAAAAAAAAAAAATTATCAACCCACGGTCCACTTTATCCCAAATACCCAATTGCTGCCTGTTTTTGCTATAACACAAGGAGAATTAGATTTCTCTATCGTCAATGGAAGAAGTAGGAACAATACGACACCGAATCAAGAAATATCGCGAAAAGAAAAAATGCGATTTTCAGAGGAACCAAGCGATATCGAACTGCAGAGACAATGAAGAAATGGCTAGAGGAACATGGTTTACTATATGACCATGACAAAGAATTGATGTTGTATTGAGCGAGTGATTTGTGTTACTCCATCTAATTTACTGCACGAACATATATTGGGTTGTATGTGTCGGATTTAAATGTGAATTTTTTTTTTGAGTGTCACGTCAATTGTGTTAGTAACTGTTTTAGCATCTGGTCATTGTCACGACATCTCGTAGTACATTTGTTACTGCATTTTAATAAAGTGGACCTTGTTACTTCATTTTACAAGACTACCGCAGCAATTAATTACGTTTGCGTTACCGGCACTTGATGCAGGGGCGGTGTATGTGGGTGAGAGCAAGTGCTTCCACTTATTAAGATACGAAAAACAATGTAATTTTGTTAATAAAAAATGTAAAAACACTATTTAGGTCTTCACTCGATCATCGAATTTGTTCCGATGTCTTCACAGGAAAAAAAATCTGGGCCCGTGACAAGGCTGGGTTTCGTCTATGACTAAATCTGGGCCATGATTAATCTAATGACAATTCAACAAGAATAAAACGTAATAACAGGGTGGTGTTCGTGTGTTTTTAAGACTGAGTTTGAGATGTTTAACACCAAGTTGCCTACTTATCATGTGTGTGAATCATGAGTCAAGTCTATTCGTAGTTCTTGGGATTGTTTATTTAGAAGGCATTATGCCCTAGGCATGCTTGTGCCTTGTCCTTCAAGGATTCGGTTTCTTTTTAATCAATGATTATCTTATGTAAATCCCGTAATTGTAAGAGATAATTTCGTACAGGGCCGGCCCTCACATTTGTGGGGCTTAAGACCAAGTCCCCGAATTGGCCCTTTTAGTTGAAGTTGTTTTTTTTTTTTGAAAAACATACTTATCGCGTTTTTAACATTCGTAAATACAAAATTCAAGTTATTTGTTAGATATTTTATTCACAAAGTCTGTTTTTATTTTTGTTTTGAATGTGTTGTTTGACACCGAGAGTGCGACAGTGTCGCCGAAAAAGCGGGTTCGACCTGCCCGGTCAGCTCGCGGTGGGTCGAGGGGACAGCGCCCCCCGTGGGGGCTCGGGGGCAACGCCCCGAAACCTAAACGAACCTATGCGAATGACACACAATTTCGTTGAAGGGATTTTTCATTGGGACACATCATTTCGGTTGTGCATTTTCATTAGGACACATCCTTTGAAGACGAACTGGTTTGTTCTTTCGTGAAGATGTACAGTATCTTTTCGTTGTCTATATATATAGAGACATCAGCATTCGGTGTGAAAGATAATGAAGTTTTTTTAGAAGCATCATCAGTACAAACATATTGTGTCTCTAAAGTAGTACTCCATTGAATACTGAGAGAGATCTTAAAACATCTCTTTAAAGAAACGTTTTATACGTGCCTTGGAGATCATTCAATTCTATTTGTTTTATCACATTTTTCTAACATTATTGATAGTCTCAAAACATGCCTACAAAGTAGTCTTTTCTAGCATGTTTAGAAACAAAAACCAAATTCATACGTATGCATAAAACATACTTACATATTACTATTTCAATATCGCTCTTGCAACACATTTAGAGACGAAATCACTAATCAAAGTAGAATTGTCAATTTCATTAACCATATTCTTCTCAATTGAGAATTTGAGAATATAATTTATCATTTATGAATGAGAAATTGAAAGAAGGAAAGGAAAAAAAAATCAACAGCTCAAGCGGCAGGGGAGCTGGGGAAATGAAGGCAGGACTGAATGGGAGGGCCGGAACTTAAGAGTGAAAAATGAGTTCTATCTATTTTTGTTTGTTTTATTTATTTTTGTGTGTGCTTTTTTTATATATAATATAGATATATATAATAAATTAATAATATAGATAAAGTCATAAAACAAAAAAAACTTGTTTGTATATACACTACCTTTGAATAACGGGCCGCCGTAAGTAGTGTAGTTTTTAGAACCCTTCCCTGAGCTTTATCTCATCTGGTTCCTCGTGTATCCTTATTGTAGCCCCCTCGTTCCTCTTCCGGACTTCGGCATTTGTCTTATCCTTGAAATCCCATATGGCCACTAGGGCGATAATCGGTAGATAGGAACCGATACTATCCTGTTTTTGAGCGGAGTAGCGGATATTTGTGTACGGGGTAGATATAGGAAGATATGCCCCTCTCCTCCCGGGCTCCCCTAATCGTTATGCATCAGAGCCTCCGGAAGGATATTGTACGGTTTATAAGGAGCAGTTTGACTGTGGTTTGATACTACCTTTCTGTCTGGCCTATTTGGCTTTACTTCATCACTATGGGGTGGAAAGTGCCTAGATAGCCCCCAATGGGGTTAGGACCATTGTAGGTTTTTCCATATGGTGTAGGATGATCGGAATCAAGTTTTCTGTAAAACTGTTTAGGATTTTCTACCACCGTAAACAAGTGCAACACTCCTCCAGGTGGCATTATTTCCCACGTCGGTCTGATTCTAGAAAGGACATCAAAATCCTGAGCAAAGAGATATCTTCCTATAAGCGATGGAAGGAACGATTCTTCTTCATTCGGCATGATGGGCGAACTATTACGAGAGCCAAAGAGAACACATGAGCTCCCAGGAGGACATCGCCGGTGGGTAGCAAAGATCTTGGTGATAAGGGACATCCGACGGTTGGGTGTTACCCTGGGTTTGAAGGAGTATTCCTCCGAGCTGATTACCATGGCTCGACTGGTTGATGGTGGGCCTGATCCATATTTAGCCTTTAGTACTGCGGAATGGAGGGCCTATAGGATTTCATATGCTTTTTGTTTCACGCTTTTAATCTTTAACTCTTGTATTTACTTTCTAATCTTATGCCTTTATGCCATGTGCTGTGGCACACTTTGCCTCACTTATGGATGGTGCTGATGGGGAGGCTGAGGATAGCCATAGCGAGCAGATACAGGATGCTGATAGGGCACCAAGTGTAGAGCTTCCTCCAGGCCAATCTACGGGTAGGGGTCTGGTTGCTGCAGGAGTCGAGGCTTTGGCTGATCTGCCCGACGAAGCCTTTGGGGCGAATAGATCTGACCTCATGGGATTGATGACGCCAAGACGTAGTTTGCTGACCTGGCCATGGGTGAACTCCCCAACATGGGTCTTTACAAGCCGGGCATGCGGACTGTCTATGATGACCGTTTGAAGGAGTTTAGGAACGGAGTGGATCTATCCACCAAGTATGGACGCCGATCTGCTTCTCGTTCAACCGTTCCAGAGCCTTCTTCTTCAGCTCCTCCTGCTCCTTCTGCTACAACGCAGCAACAAGATCCCTCATCTGAGGCTTAGTTTAGCCTTATAGACTTGTATTTGTGCTTTTCTTTTTCCGTTTTTGAAATATTTTGCAATCTTTTTATAGTAATTTTGCACCATTAATATATGCAATTTTTGTTGCAATTTTTGCTAAGTATTTGTACTTATTTAATATACTTACCTGGCATTTTGTACTTACCTGGTACTTTGTAATATGGTGGGGTGATATGCCCCCCAAGTATGTCATGTATTAACCTTTGGTTTTTGGGTGGCATACTGAGCTTGTTTCTCGTTTGAATTTGTTGCACAGAGCTTCGCATGAATGTCTTTCCCTTGGGGAATTCAGCTTTTGTCTAAATGCTGAGCTTGTCCTGCGGAGCTTGATCGCGTGTAAGTCACTAACGTCGATATTACTAGCAAGAATACTAGGTCCATTGTAGTATAGTAAGGGCGAATCAAGGTCGATCCCACAGAGACAATGCAACTTAAGTATAAATGATTCTAACCTAATGTCACGGATTTTATCTAATGAAAATAACAAGTAATAAATTTATAAATCCGGTTTACCCCAAGTGCAGGGATCGTAGTATAGCGATTACAACCAGAGTCGAGTCACAGGGAATCGTCGTCATCTAGTTCATTAATTTTTCTAAATTTGATACCATTATTATTAAAACCTAAAACTAAAAATGAAAAGATAAACTGGACAGAGGATTGTCAGTCCAAAGCCAGGAAAGATCGTTGCGAACATAACTAAACTATAACAATAAAACTAACAAAAGCATGATAATGACTATAGCGATTAAACATAGAACAAGCAATGATCCACCATCCTGCAACCCTCAATTTCCTCTCTAGATTATCATATGATGATTTAATTCAAGTTGTGATTCACCTCTCATAGGTATGAATTTCCACTCTCGTAGATAACTCGCCTATCAATCTCTCATCTCTCCATCTATAAGATTGACGCTATCAAAACAAGGTGCAAGATCTCTCAATCTAGCAACCTAGATATTCTAACCTAGCAACTCTCGTATTTTTAGGTTAAAAAGATCTATTCTTTCCTATGGTGATCTAGTGTTTACACCGATTCTCATCATATGGTAAACATCAAATAGCAATCATCTCTCGATATAAATTGCATAACAAATAATCATGGAAAGAAACAAACTTTAAATTAAACTCACAAAATATCCAAAGAAGAAAATAAAACGCTGCTGGAACAGGTTCACATGCTTGCCCAAGTTTGCAAAGCTTCAAGACATCATCATGGATCGAGCAGCAGAAATCAAAGAAAAAGAAAAGGGAAAATCGCAACCCCAGCCGCCCCAAAGGGGGCTGGGGCCGCCTAGGGTTCGACTCTTATGAATATGTATCAATATATGTCGTATGGTATATGTTTAGGGTTGAAATAACAGCGCATATATATAGGATTCTGAGTCGGTTTGCTGATGTCAGCTTAAGGACGCTCGTTCACTATGGTGGACGCCCGTCCAGCTGCTTTGGACGCCAGGTGAACGCTCGTCTGATAAAAATCTACACATCCTGAATCAAACAGCTTCTCTTGGACGCCCATCCATGGATTTGGACGCCAGTCCACCTGGACGGGGTGATAAACGCTCGTTCATTACTTCAATTCTTCATTCCAAACTTGACTTGCATCTTTCTCCTTCCCTTTAATCTTCAAGTAAACATCGTTTAAGCTCATTCCATGCCATGCTCGGGTACCTATAAGATGATAGAAAAATGCAAAGTGTGAAACCATACAAAATCACCAATAAAACCACGTAATAAGCTCGAGTTTGCACTTAATTACTTTTAAAACTCATTTTCTCAATAATTCAATTAAACCCTTAATTTCTATGCAAATTATACGAATATGGAGAGAATTGTTATAAAATATAACGGTATAAATCGTATAAAATCACCCTTAACACCTAACTAAGAAGCTACATATATGGTCTTTGACCAACAAAGTACATAAAAGAAACTTGGTATTCCTCCCCCTCTTCCCACCGATCTACTAACTTGGATTAGTTAATCTTTATGTTTACTTCCCTACATAATTTCCCTAAATTAATCGAGCAAGATTTTAATTCAGTTTTAAGCTACGGGTGCAACTCCTAACCCTGTTTACTCCGAACATGGTAGCAGAAAATCTATACACCAGCCACCCTCCTTAATTGGTCCGTAATAGGCCATACGAATAAAGAACTAGAATTGCTGATATCGAGCACTAAATCATATCGTTAACCCACCTACATAGCTGTCGACACTGATCAGCACGTTCCTAGGGTCCATCAAGACTATGTCCAAACTAACACTTCACTATCAGTACTTCATGTTAATTTTTGAATTACGAATACTAGATTGGCCAGACCTATTACTCGTTTTAATTAATTTTGTCGATCAACATAGCTGACGCTGAACCTCCAGATTAAGTTTACTAAATTTTGCCTCAGTAAACCGGAATAGACCGCAAGTTTACCGGGGGCGACTTTTCATAATTCTGGATCTACATTGCTCAATGCTGATTAATCTAAGTAAATTATGGGTTCGTTAAACATGCAGATTAACTAAAACACGTAAATACGAACAGATCTACCATATTGAAGGAAAAAAAAGGAACGTTCAAAGCTTCATACCTTCAACAATGAGGATCTAGCTCGATCCACTCAAGCTAGAGATGGTAGAGAAGAGAAGGAACCCAGAAAATAAAATTCAAAAGCTTAGGAAAACTTTATTTCATCAAATTGTATAATAAAAGATAGAATATACAAAAAACTTATGTAATAATCAGTCTATACGGCTTTATAGAGATACAATAGCCGACTTATGACTCATAGAAATCCTAACCGACCTAGTAAACGCGGCAGATTCGATTTTGTGTCCCACATGACTCTCGGTTTACCGGACCTAGCCCACGGTAAACCGGGCTCACTTTCTTCTTTTTCTTCAGCAGATCTCTTCTTGGACTTCTGATACTCGGCCCGACAGTCTTCCATTGATCCAAATCCGTTCCTCCAATGCTCTGGATTTGATGCATCCTGAAAATACATAAAACACGACAAAACAGTACCAAACCTTCGGGAAAATAACACAGATGCAGAATTACGATCCTAGGAACATACACATAGCATTTAACACATATTCCATATAATAACGAGCTTATCTATCCTCACTTTGAGAATAATTCGGGGTGAATAAAGGTATAATTAATGGTACTATTTAAGGTGTTATCACTACCCCCCACTTAGCTTTTGATCATCCCGAGCAAAAAGTGTTGGAAGAAGCGCCCGGAAGACAATTTATGTAATTGTTTTTATATTTAATAAATGACAGATTTATTCTCATCTTATATTTGCTTCGTGCTTATAAGTAATACACTGCTGAAAACCCCAAGTCGTATCATATGTAGCCATATAACTTAGTGTGTTTCACACATAAGGATTAAGTTTATGGTGATACACTTGAAATGTTAGTCCGTGGTGAAGTTAATCAAAGTATGGGGCCTATTGATTAAACCACCATTAATGTGCCCAAAACACTTTATGGTTTGACCGTCGTATCCGGACCGTCGACATTGGTTGTCTAAGTGGGGCATTTATATATGATGAGAGTCATATAGGACTGGACCGATTCAATCTGAATTTCTCATATAATTCCGTGATTGACAAATCTTATTGAGTTACAAGATGATCATATATGGATTAACCTTAATCCTGAAGTGATTACAGACTCCTACTTGTTTCAGGATAGGGTTTGATGTGTTCGTTAATGACCGCTAAGAGGCGCGGTCCGAATCCCTTTCACGTTGGCACTATTCTAGAATGAGTGAGAAGTGTGTGTCTCACATTTATGGAATCCATTCCTTTCTGCGGGGAGTAGAAAGACAATCCCCTTATTTGTTAATCTTAGAAACTGATCGATCCGCGGAGTTCGTATTCGTTATGAACTAATTGATCACTAGTGGGTTAATGGTAAATAAGGATAAGATGTATTGAAGAGGGTTTACGGAAATAATCCTGCTTCAGTACGGATAGTCTATGAAGGGTTAGTTTATATGTAATGATTATATCAATGGACACTTATCGACTCGACTCGACGTTTGGAGAATAACTTATACCTATAATCGATAGAGTTCAGTTTCGGATTAATGGTGGCGTAGTTCCGGAATTAATAAGTTGAGTAGAAATATTCTGTTCAATGAATATTTTATTTAATTTATTGTAGCTACTGGTTATAGGTCCATGGTCCCCGTGTTGGCTCCTAACACGCAAGTGTTTTCTCGTTTTATGGAACCTCGAAAATAAATTAAATAGTTGGTCTATTTAATAAATATGTAATATTATTTATTTGGTAAATAATATGTAAAACAGAAAAGACATTTTCTATTAAATTATTGACTAAAGTGGCGCCACATTGTGGATAAGTTAGGAGAAGAAATTTTCCTAGATTATTTCACATGTATAATTAATTAATTATCTATTTGTTGGATAATTAATGGAAAAATAAGAGATTGATTTTTTTGGGAATTATCTCTTATCTTGTGGCAAATATCTTTTCCTTCTGGGATTAGGTAATTGTGGTGTGAAAAGGATAACTCTCTTGGCTAGTTATTTTCATATATAAAGAGAGTTCCACCCAACACAATTTCACACAAGAAATTGCGCCACACATTAAATAAAAAGGAAGAAAAATTAGTTTCTTGACTTTGTCATTAAGAGAAGAAAAACCTAGGGTTTTTCTTGTGCATATTCGAGGAGGTTCTACGACGAGGATCGACGTCCACCAGTCGTCGCTAGGAGATACAATCCGGAAGACTGCGGCTTCTCCCTTTGGTCGACTATTTCACCCTTTCCGTTGAAGGTAAATATTCAACCTTCTTATAGTTAGATTAATTATTTATGTAGATCATATCGTGGTAAAATCGCATGCGAATTTATTCGTAGCTTCCGCTGTGCTAGATCGAGTGCCTCGACAGGTGCTGGGAATCGGATCTGACGATCCAACTATGGATCGGATCCGGATTCGGGTTTCTGAATATCCAGCATGTGGTATCGGAGCCAGGTTGAAGCGATTTTGCGATCTTGATTGTATAATTAATTAATAAGGAGTGGAATTGAATAAATATTGCATTTTTTATATTTTTATATATAAATGCGTGGTTGAATGATTTGGTTGACTAGATGGATTGGGGTTGGTACTTGTTTACCGTTAGATCTATTGCAAACCCAATTTTTTTGGGTATAGGAAATTATGTAATTTATTTTGTTGTAATTTAATTTCCTGTTTTTAATTATTTTTGGAAGAACATCAATAACCAGATTCGGTATAATGGTGGTCAAGAAGCAAGTTTTACAAAGTATGGAGCTGAGTTCGATTCCCACACGCCATCGATGCGTTTTTTTTATAAATATTATTCCCAGAAATATTGAAATTTAAAAGGAGAAAAAGTTGATGTTGGGGGATTCAACTTCCCCTGGTCTTCGGCCTGAGCTGTATGAGGCAGAAACGCGTCCCACGTACGGTTTGGAGGCCGAGCCCCGCACCAGCAATCAGGGTGCGGCTTAGGTCAACTAACACAAAGAAGATACTGTTCACTCAACGATTGCCTTTGGGTTCCGAACTCCATATGGGGAAGGAGCGTTGTTGTTTGCGAGATCTCGATCATTTACATGGACCCACCTTTCATGGAATTTGTGGGAATTTGATGATCTATAAACCGTCCCTAACGAACGATCGGCTCATGTTTGAGCATGTTGAATCAACAAGCAAGTTTTACAAAGTATGGAGCTGAGTTCGATTCCCACACGCCATCGACGCGTTTATTTTATAAAGTTATTCCCAGAAATATTGAAATTTAAAAGGAGAAAAAGTTGTTGTTGGGGGATTCGAACCCAGGTTGCTATAATGGAAGGAAGTGAGTCTGAAATTTAAAAGGAGAAAAAGTTGTTGCTGGGGGATTCAAACCCAGGTTGCTATGATGGAAGGAAGTGAGTCTACACCAACTCGGCTACATCATTTTTGGTAAAGGTACGGAGCAGGAAAATAATATACAGTGCGGCGGATGCAAAGAGTTTATTTAGATAATTAGTAAACCTTCTTTGAACTTAGGGTTTATCTATTTATTTAATTTATAGATTAGATACGGGGGTACCAACGGTCCATCTCAGTAGTTTATTTTTCGCATTTATTTCTCGTATGATTATTTATGTGATATAACCATGTCATACATCATATTCATGAATTTCACTCCTAGTATATGCATACATGTAGAAAATTAATATTGACATTAATTAGACATGTATGAACACGATAATTAATTTAGGTAATTAATTAAATTAATTAAAACAAATGGAATTTTATCGGGATATAAAATTCACATGATAAAATAAAATTTACCCGGTAAATTTAATTTTGGGATCTAAAACTCATTATGTACTGACTACATCAAAGAATTTTAATAATTGAAAAATTAGAAAATCCGGAAAAGATGGACATCAACTTAGCAAAAGGTTCGAAAATTGGTTCGGGCGGTCAACAGGGCTTCGGCTCGACTCGACTTGTCCGTCCAAGTGCGGGGTTAGCCACGGGGGTCCGACAAGGTGAAGCTATCCGGCGAGCTGAGGCTTAATGGGGCAACCTTAGCCTTTTCAACCCAGCACCCGCACACGTGCGACGTTAGCGTCGGGGGTCCGGCAAGGTCAAGCTATCCGGCGAGTTTCGGCTCAATGGGGCAGCCATAGCCCGATTCATCCAGCAGTCGTATATGAACCAAGAAAGAGGACGGGTCGGCTTAGCCAATCCCGACACTGTTCGGTGAACTCGGTTAAAGCTCAGCCAGGGTTGAATACCGATAAGTTGGTGATTGATTTTCAAGATTTATTGTTTTCGATTATTGAAAAAATTCTGAGATTCTAAATTTTTATCATGACAAGATTAGGACTTTAAAATTCTTTGGTGAATTTTAATTGTGTAGTGTCTACACAAGAATTTTCTATCGAAAAAATTGGAAAATCATGAATATAGTGTCAATAGTTAGACGGTATTTGGAACCGATAAACTAGTGAGAGCTTTAAATTTTTTGATTTATTGTTTTTCGAATTATTGAAAAATCATAAAGTCCTAATGTATTAGGATTATAAAATTCTTGGTGAATTTTAATTGTGTAGCGTCTACATGAGGAATTTTAATAAATCCATAAAATTGAAAAATCGTGAATAAGTGACACTAGTTAGACGGTATTTGGAACCGATGAACTAGTGAGAGGAATAACTTAAATATTCAAGATTTATTGTTTTTTGGATTGTGAAGGAATTCTAAAAATCCTAATAAGACTACCTATTTTTCAAAATAACGAGTGGGAGCAGGGAAGGTGACAACCGACCCCATGGCCTCTACTGTTGACACAAGCACGTGAGAGAATGGTGAGGCCTCGTGCCGCTTTGATTTCGGCCCCCTACGGATGGCCTTCACCGCTATCAAAAATTCTAGGCTTGGTTTCCGAAAGGATAGGATTTTGAGTACTCGTCGGGTCACTGACCTACCTTACGGCGGCATACTCGGGGCGTACTTAAAAATCTGAAACAGTAGGTCAAACTCACAAGGGTATTTTTGGAAATATCTTGGCTAAAAAAGGAAGGTAATCAACAATTAAACAGGAGATGTTCGATTCTTAAATGGTTTAATTGTTGAGAGAGATTGTCTCAATTTAATCGTCACCTCTTTGACCTACCCTACGGCAGCACTGTAGGTGTGAGATTAAATCCTTGGAATGGTAGGATAAACTGCATGCATGACATCACGTTTATTATTCCTAAAATAAAAATTAGTTGTGGTGTATGATTTGATTTATATTTCTGTCATGGTTTTTTTTTGCAACTACATATCATCTCAAGGTATCTAAACAACTAAACACGATAAATTGACTGATGATGATTTCATAAAAGTAGACAAGTAACAAGAACGTTGAACTCAATAATCAAGAATACAAATTAATTCTTCGGAAGAGGAAGTTCCTCTTGAGCCTTCAAACTTAAGTGACAAGAATGTCACTGCTGTCACTTTTATTGAATGAGAGACAAAAAAAAATTAGTTCAAAGAAGACGAAAATGATTTGGTATCAATCTCACTAAGACATCCCACAGTTCACGGGTAGTGACTACTCAAATGAACTGCTAGTTCACGGCCATTTCCTTTAAAGAAAGCCAAGAATAGGAAATTAAATGTCTACAAGTCATCAAAACTAAATAAGTTAAAGGCTAAACCGAAATATTAATCAAAGAAAGTAAAGGATAAGGAAAGTGATTTCAGATCACTAACCTATAAATCCTTAGAGACCTTCTTAACCGAGTAATTTGACTCAGAAGCTAAGTTCTTTTGTAAGAACAAGGTAGCTGGGCATTCCTGATGAAGAGTAGACATCGGGCAGTTATTTCAGCTAAGATAGTGGGAGTGATATAAGGAAATAAATTTCGGATTTTTATCCTTGAATATTGTAGAAATCTAATTTCTGTTTTTTCAGATTTGTTAGAACAAATGGGTTCACTTTCACATCGATAATATAGTTGCCTTAAAGAAAGTGAATATGACATTTGTATACAATTCTGAGACTCGGACTTTTGTTTGATAAAGTCAGAACATCTAAGTAATGCTGAAAAGGTATATGTAACACATCATAAACTATTAAGACAAATGGTTTCCGTATTTAGTTAAACGATTCTTCAGCATCTATTAATTAGTGCATATATCAAAGAGATAAGATCTGAAGACTGACTAAGGGTGATTCCTATCTCCCAGTCTAAGAACACTATCTCAAAGGAAAAATGACTTAGTAAACTTTCAATTAGGAAAGGTTAATAGAGCTAAAGAAGTATCATAGCTTGTTCATATTGACCTTCGGGGTCTTGTGAAGGATACAAGCTAGTGGGATCTTTTGAGTAATAGACTTTTTTGTCTAATGAATACTCGAAACGCCGATTAGTTTATCTAAATATTTGTAGGAATCTCTGATATTACCAGAGAAACGAGTATTCAATGCTCAGACATAAGCTATGGCACAGTTTTGTCACCGATGCTTGGCCTACCTCCGAGTGAAATGATTTCACTGAAAGGATAACCATAGATTGTCTTGTATAGTTATTTATATGCTACAATACACTGCTTAACTCAATTAAGATATTGGTTGCAAAATAACGGTTTACATTATTATGTAATACCGAGAAGTCTAGCTAGAAGATGCTTATGAATTTGTGGATAAAGAGTGAATAACATTTACCCCACTTCCGCAAATAGAGGCATTTAGCACTAGAGCTTGAAGGTAGGACTGGAGATTTTACATACACGTTCAGATGGTGACTGTTCGTGAAATATCTTAATGCGATGAGTAATGGTTGGTTATAATGTTCTTAAGATCGGAAAGTGAAGGTTGTACTGTCACAACCTTTCTGAAAGAATGTTTAAATAACAACCGTGGACCTTGAAGTAAAGTTACTCAAGGAGTTACTATCTGATTAAATCAGACCACATCCAACATTGGTTGTTGGGGGTTACGCTGATAAATACTACTACACCACATCAGAATATCGATCCACCCTAATGCAATGGGAGTATGGTTTAACCATTGACCTGCTGTGATGATGCAGACTTTACAGCCTGCTGAGGTGATTGATAACCTATGGCCCTTTGAAGAGCTGTATATGATTCTGATAATAAGAGGTTGTTTCAAATCCATAAACCTGTAAATGGATTTTTGGTACTCCAGTTCTGTTCATAGCCTTGTAGAACCACATGAGTGTCTCAGGCCCAGTGGGAGTAATTGGATCTACGTGTAGAAGAGACAAATGAATGAGAAAGTTTAACTTTCAAAGCAAAGCCAAGTGGTTTTGGGGGTAACTCCCTGAGAAGTAGATAGTTAAACAGGGGTGATGCCCTGAAACTTTCTCACCATTCAGCCTTGCTTGACTCCATGGAAAGAAGAAAGATTAACAGGGGTGATGCCTTGAAAATTTTTTGCGGTATGATGGAGCTTATATTCATTCAGAACATGAGGGTTTTAGCTTAAATCCAATGACAGATTGACTGCATATGCTTATATCTGTTGATGGATTAAAGCAAACCTCTAAGTCTTTTGTAGACTAGGATATCATTATAGGTAAAGTAGTGAATATTGGTGTTAATAAAAGATAACACTGCAACAGTTGGAAACAACATGGGTGTGTTATCTGAAGTCAAGAACTGACGAGCCAAATCTTCTCTGAATCAGAGAAGTGGACTACATTCTTAGAATTTGATTAGGTCGAATTCATGAGAACAAGTTGTGGCAGTTTCCTATCCATCTTATTGTTTAAGATGATGATGCATTTTCGTATGCAATATTCAATGAGAGGTTTCCTACCCAACCCCTCACGGAATAATTTTCTCAATCTTCGGATATAGAGAAAGTGGGAAAAATTCTCTTTTGGATAGAGAATGTCAGATTATCAAAAGTCAATAAAAGTCGAGTCATATGCTTGTGCATTCGGGTGTGAACCTCAAGTATAGTGCATCCTCAAGTATCTTAAGAGAACGAGGAATCATATGCTTGTGCATTCGGGTGTGAACCTGAGTGTCGTTGACTACACTGGTTCTGATTTTTTGTCGGATTAAGGATGATCGTGAATCGATCTCGGGCTCAATGTTTACTCATAGTGATGGGGCTATATTCTGGAGCAATCCAGTACTTCCATTTTGACTCTGTTAGTCGAATACATATCATATTTCGGAGCAGCTAAAGAGGCAGTGTGGCTTGAAAAGTTCTTTGTTGGATCAGGAAGTGATTCCAGGTCTCGATGAGCCGATACCATTTTACTGTGAAAACAGTTGAGAGGTAGCTCATGCAGATAATCTTCGCAGTCACAAGAGGTCAAAAGCATATTGAGAAAGAGTACCACCTATTCAGACAGATCGTGTAGAGAGGCGATGTTTCGGTCCTAATGATCGCCTCAAAACCGACAACCTAGCTGATCAGTTTACCAAGTTGCATGACATCTAATGTCACTAATTAGCGCTTGGCAGGTATGAATTTAAGAGATATGTCTCATCTGCTTTAGAGCAAGTGGGAGATAGATAGAATAAGGGTGTGGTGCTCTAAAAACAATTGTTGCTTGTCTTTACGGGCATGTGGGAGATTGTTAGGTGTAGAGTGCCTGAAAGGCAATTGTTGCTTGTCCTTACGGGCAAGTGGGAGATTGTTGGAAGAAGCACCGGAAAGGCAATTTATGTAATTGTTTTTATAATTAATAAATGACAGATTTATTCTCATCTTATTATTTGCTTTGTGTTTATAAGTAATACACTGCTGAAAACCCCAAGTCGTATCATATGTAGCCATATAACTTAGTGTGTGTCACACATGAGGATTAAGTTTATGGTAATACACTTGAAATGTTAGTCCGTGGTGAAGTTAATCAAAGTATGGGGTCTATTGATTAAACCACCATTAAGCCCAGAACACTTTATGGTGTGACCGTCTTATCCGGACCGTCGACATTGGTTGTCTAAGTGGGGCATTTATATATGATGAGAGTCATATAGGACTGGAACGATTCAATCTGAATTTCTCATATAATTCCGTGATTGAGAAATCTTATTGAGTCACAAGATGATCATATATGGATTAACCTTAATCCTGAAGTGATTACATACTCCTACTTGTTTCAGGATAGGGTTTGATGTGTTCGTTAAGGATCGCTAAGAGGCACAATCCGAATCACTTTCACGTTGGCACTATTCTGGAATGAGTGAGAAGTGTGTGTCTCACAGATATGGAATCCATTCCTTCCTGCGGGGAGTAGAAAGAAAATCCCCTTATTTGTTAATCCTAGAAACTGATCGATCCACGGAGTTCGTATTCGTTATGAACTAATTGATCACTAGTGGGTTAATGGTAAATAAGGATAAGATGTATTGAAGAAGGTTTACGGAAATAATCCTGCTTCATTACGGATAGTCTATGGAGGGTTAGTTTATATGTAATGATTATATCAATGGACACTTATCGACTCGACGTTTTGAGAATAACTTATATCTATAATCGATAGAGTTCAGTTTCGGATTTATGGTGGCGTAATTCCGGAATTAATAAGTTGAGTAGAAATATTTTGTTCGATAAATATTTTATTTAATTTATTGTAGCTACTGGTTATAGGTCCATGGTCCCCGGGTTGGCTCCCAACACGTGAGTGTTTTCTCGTTTTATGGAACCTCAAAAATAAATTAAATAGTTGGTCTATTTAATAAATATGCAATATTATTTATTTGGTAAATACTATGTAAAATAGAAAAGACATTTTCTATTAAATTATTGACTAAAGTGGCGCCACATTGTGGATAAGTTAGGAGAAGAAATTTTCCTAGATTATGCCACATGTGTAATTAATTAATTATCTATTTGTTGGATAATTAAGGGAAAAATAAGAGATTGATTTTTTGGGAATTATCTCTTATCTTTTGGCAAATATATTTTCCTTCTGGGAATAGGTAATTGTGGTGTGAAAATGATAACTCTCTTGGCTAGTTATTTTCCTATATAAAGAGAGTTCCTCCCAACATAATTTCACACAACAAATTGCGCCACACATTAAATAAAAAGGAAGAAAAATTAGTTTCTTGCCTTAGTCATTAAGAGAAGAAGTGCATATTCGAGGAGGTTCTACGGCGAGGATCGACGTCCACCAGTCGTCGCTAGGAGATACAATCCGGAAGACTGCGGCTTCTCCCTTTGGTCGACTATTTCTCCTTTTCCGTTGAAGGTAAATATTCAACCTTCTTTTATATTAATTATTTATGTAGATCATAACGTGGTAAAATCACATGCGAATTTATTCATAGCTTCCGCTGTGCTAGATCGAGTGTCTCGATCGGTGCTTAGAATCGGATATGACGATCCAACTATGGATCAGATCCGGATTCGGGTTTCTGAATATCCAGCGAAAAGAAAACAACATTCGTAAGGATCTAAGAAAAGAAAATAAAAGATTGAAGGAACAACTGGATAAATTGAAAGCTGAACTAGCTACTAAGGAGATATACTCACCTAATCAAAAAGCAGCAGATGATAACTCATCCACTGCTAACAGATCAGCTGAGGAAATCCACCTTGCAGCTAAAAACACCACTACACCACTAAATGCATCAGCTTACAAACCCTCAAAAAGGTTTGGATCCAGATCTGGTCTTGGCTACAACAGTCAGGATGAGACTAGAAACAATGGACAACACAATTCTGAATCCAGGGCCAACAATGGACCAAAATTCAGAAAGGGACAGACCATAGTTTCAACAACTCATCCTGCACCGGTGAAGCCAAAACCCAGTGCAGTGAAACAACAGACTAAACCATCAATCCAGTCAACCAAAGGCAAATACTTTCTGAAAGGTATAGGAAGACTTTATCCTTCAGAGGATGATTGGAATGTGGCACCTCCAAAATACAAGAAGAAACCAGTTCATGCCATGCATCATGTGTTTAAGAAAAGCCAACCTAGGCATATTCCTAGACATATGAAGAAACATGAACACAGGTTTCCCACTGCATATTGGAAAGTGAAAACGGATGCAAATGCACCAAAAAGTAGAGAAAGGTATCAGGATACCTTTAGTAGAAATATTAGAAGCTATTCTGCCATGCCTTATACATATGAAGTTGATGACTTTAATTATCCAAAAAGAAGATCATTTGGATATACACTTGGAGTAGGAGGCATGACTGCTAACAGGTATGGACCCAAACAGTGTTGGGTACCTAAACATAATTAATTTGTTTTATAGGATGTCTGGTACATAGACAGTGGATGTTCCAGACACATGACAGGGAACAAGGGATGGATCACTGACTTTAAAGCTTTTTATGGACCCAAAGTCACCTTTGGAGGCAAAGAAAACCCTGGAAAAATTAAGGGGGAAGGCACAATGCTCAAGAACAATTTGAAGATTCAAAATATGGCATATGTTAAGGAACTAAATTTCAATCTGCTAAGCATCAGTCAATTCTGTGACAAAGGCTAAAATATACACTTCAACAAGGAAGGATGCAAGGTGGTTCACAACCAAACCAACATAGTGGTTCTTGCAGGAAGAAGAAAAGATAACATGTATGTGGTGGATTGGAAAACAGCTAAGGCAGAAACATGCTTGTTTGTCAAAAATAAACAATCAACCAGCTGGATTTGGCATAGAAGATTAAATCATCTAAATTTCAAGACCATCAACACATTATCAAAAGAACAAGTTAGTTGAAGGCCTGCCAGAGATCACATTCAAGAAAGAAAGCCTCTGCGATGCATCCTGGAAAGGAAAGCAAATCAAAAGATCCTTCAAATCAAATCCCTACCAATCAACAACAAGAATTCTACATCTTCTACATATGGACTTGTTTGGACCAGTCACACCAGTATATGTAAGTGGTAAGAAATACACTCTAGTAGTGGTTGATGACTTCTCCAAATACACCTGGACCATATTCATGAACAAGAAGAAAGATACACTCAAGAAGCTGCCAGATTTGCTGAGAAGAATTCAAAATGAGAAAGAACTGAAGATTATCAAGATCAGATCAGATAGAGGCACATAATTCCTAAATGAAGTTATCAGAACCTATTGTGAAGAAAATGGAGTACTGCATCAATTATCTGCAGCAGGAACTCCACAACAAAATGGTGTAGCAGAAAGAAGAAACAGAACTCTCAAAGAAGCAGTCAGAACAATGATTGCAGAAGCATGCTTAGCAAAGAGGTTTTGGGCTAAAGCAGCAAACACAACATGCTATACACAGAACAGATCAATCATCAACAAATATCATGGAAAGACTCCATATGAAATATGGAATGGAAGAAAACCTAATATCTCATATTTGCATATGTTTGGATCAAAATGTTTTGTTTTGAACAGGAATCAGCTGCATACCTTTGATGAAAAGGCTGATGAAGCAATCTTTATGGGATATTCAGACACCAGCAAAGCATTCAGAATACTCAACAAAAGAACATTGGTGATTGAAGAATCAATACATGTAGTCTTTGATGAACCAAACACAAATGGTGAAAGTCTTCAAGATCAAGAAGAAGAAGCAACACAAAGGGAAGTATATACAAGTACAACCATACCGGCTTCCATTCTGAATCACCATTTTGAAAATCAAGATGAGCCACATGTCAATACAACATAAGAAGCACCAGAACTTGAAGCTCATGCACAACCTGAAGGTGTAGAAGCATCAAGTGAAGAACAAATTCAACCTGACCTCAATTGGCTAAGAGATCATCCTGAAAATCAAGTCATTGGAGACATTCACACAGGAGTTAAAACCAGAAGACAACTAGAGCATATGCTAACATGCTTTCTATCACAAGTAGAACCCAAGACAATAGATGATGCAATTCAAGATGCAGACTAGATCACAGTCATGCAAGAGGAACTAAATGAATTTGAAAGAAATGAAGTCTGGGAACTTGTTGACAGACCTGACACAGCCAACATCATTGGAACAAAATGGGTATTCAGAAACAAGATGGATGAGCAAGGAACAGTTGTCAGAAATAAAGCAAGGCTAGTTGCAAAAGGTTACTCTCAAGCAGAAGGAATAGATTATGATGAGACATTTGCACCAGTAGCAAGACTGGAAGCAATTAGACTCTTTCTAGCTTTTGCTGCACACAAAGACTTCAAAGTCTATCAAATGGATGTCAAAAGTTCATTTCTGAATGGACTTTTGGAAGAAGAAGTATATGTGGAACAACCTCCTGGTTTTCAACTCAGAGGAAAAGAAGATAAAGTATACAAGCTCAAGAAGGTTCTTTATGGACTCAAACAGGCACCTAGATCTTGGTATGAAACACTGTCACAGTTTCTGATCAAGAATGGATTCAACAAGGGAACTATAGATAAGACTATGTTCAAATTAGAGGGTGGAACAAGTACATTGCTAGAACAAATCTATGTTGATGATATCATCTTTGGATCATAGGATGAAAAGCTGTGTGAGAAATTTGCAAACCTGATGAAGAGCAAATTTCAGATGAGCATGATGGGAGAACTAAATTATATTCTTGGCCTTCAAGTGAAGCAAATGAAAGATGGTATTTTCATTAGTCAAGCCAAGTACACAAAAGACTTAATACACAAGTATGGTATGGATACAAGTGGCACAGCTGATACACCAATGTGTGCAAGAGTAATTCTTGGAAAAGATGAAGTAGGAAAAGATGTTGATCAGAAAATGTATAGAGGAATCATTGGATCCTTACTATATCTAACTGCAAGAAGACCTGATATAGCATTTGCAGTAGGAGTATGTGCAAGATTTCAGGCTCAACCAAAAGAATCACATCTTCTAGCAGCTAAAAGAATAATCAAGTACCTGAGGAACACCATCAATGTTGGCATTTGTTATCCAAAAGATGGAGGATTCAAGTAAATATCATATTCAGACTCTGACTATGCTGGATGCAAGATAGATAGAAAAAGCACCTCTGGAACATGCCAGATGCTAGGCACCAAACTAGTTTCATGGTTCAGCAAAAAGCAAAACTCCATCTCTACATCAACGGTGAGCGAGAATATATAGCAATGAGTGATTCTTGTGTGCACAAGTACTATGGATTAGACAACAGCTAAGGGATTATGGAATGGAGGAGAAGACAATTCCAATTATATGTGACAACACAAGTGCCATATCTATTACTGAAAATCCAGTGTTACACTCAAGAACAAAGCATATTGATGTGAGACATCATTTCATCAGAGATCATGTTGAGAAAGGAGATGTCATTCTAAGATACATACCCACTGAAGATCAATTGGTTGACATCTTCACTAAACCACTTAGTCATGAAAGATTTAGCATGTTGAGAACTGAGTTGGGAATGATTGAAATTGACTAAGTACCAAAGAGCGGCTAACTGGAGTAATCAGCTAAGTGACTTCACCAGCTGATCAAACCTTTGCCTTCTATGGAGATGTAGCAGGTGAAGCACTGGTACTCAGCGAAGTCAACTTCACTGATTTTTAGGAACAGTAAAGTACAACGGCTTAGTGAAAAAGGCACTTCACCGGCGAAGTGACCGACCAAGGACCTACACTGAAATGAAGATTGAAGTCACCAGCAAATTAAAGTGTGAACTAAATCAATTGTTATGCACGCGGAGAATAAGGAAGTCATGAAGGATTATACTGTGAAAGATTACACACGTGGAGATCAATTTACAATCGTGGAGGTTACCATATTATTTTCAAATTACAAACGCCTCGATTCTCGGGATCTATCATTACTTACCACAATCCACTCCCCCACTACACTCGAATATCATGATTTATGTACATAAAATCATGCCATTATGTCATAAAATCCTTCCATATTCAACCACGTTCACACTACCCAAATCATCCTATATAAATAGTACTTGGAGGTTTTTCAGAATTCTTTACGCATCCTTGCAAAATTATAAACCCCTTCTTCTCACTGCAAAATCAAAGCTTTCTCTCAAAATTCAAGAATGGCTTCATCCTCTTCCCAAATCGCTCAAACGGGAGCACAATATGAAAAATCAATTGCCATAGGATCATTCTCTCAAGAAGAACCCTAACTAAAACTGTGCGGAAATGACGAGGAAGGAAAAAGACTGGCAGATGGTTGCAAAATCTGAAATTGATAATCTTTCTAAATCCTCCAATCACTGATGTTTGCTATGAAAGTTTAATCTCTTTCTGGAAGACTGCACAGTATGTCTCTGGGACACTTGTAGAATAAGGTGACGAGTAGGAGGAAGACAAGATTGTTGCATCTGTCAACAGCACAGACGTGGTCATTACAGAAAAGGTAATTCGAAAATACCTCAAACTTTCAAATAACGGTCAAGCCAAAGTGTCCTTGGTACCGCAAAACCTGGATGATTTCTGGGTAACCATTGCCAAAATGGCAAACTCAGGGTCCAAGAAGGTCAATTGTTTAAGATCCGCTTTAAAGAAACCATTCAGTGAATTCAGTGCCCTAATTGGAAAGAGCATTGAAGGAAAGTTAGGAGCAAATAATGCCATGACAGATGCTAGAATACGGCTGATGGGAATGATCTACAACCGTATAAAGTTCAACTGGGCAAAATACTTCTTCTTGAGAATCAAAGAGCAAATCCAAGGTGAAGCAAATGCGGCCAAAAAAGGGATAGCAGAAGGAAGGAAGAAGAAAGGCCAATTTTGGGTGTAAAAGTCATATGGGATTCAGTTACACTATTTGATGCAATGTCTCCAAGTCCCTGTTGTACAACTCCACAAACTGCATGAATCCAAAGTCATGTTTACCTATGTTAAACATCAGAAGAAAGCTGGTGAAGGGAAGATAAAGAAACCCACAAAACACACAACCAGCCAAAGAAAGAAGCAAAAGGTTCAACGAAATTTGGACAAGACAGACTTTGGAAAGTTAGTTGATGAAGAAGAAGAAGAAGAGGATTCTGACGTTGAGATAGAACAACCAGAGGAGGAAAATGAAAGTGAGGATGAACAACCTCAAAATGAGGAAGCTGCAAGAAATACTGAAGATGATGAAGAAACTCTAGAAGAACCTGCACAAATGTCTGCAAATTATTTTGATGATCGAATTGCAGAATAACTTGAGTGGAAGGAAGGGGATTCCAGAACTCAGCTTCAAGATTCCGAACGCTTGCTTTCTGAGGAGGCCTGACTCTTTATTTTTCTGGGAATCACAACCCTGGTTGGTGTACTTGATGAATCTCCACTCTAGGACATGGTTGATGCAGCAAAAGCAAAACTTCCATAGATCCCTGACCAAAACAGTGATGACTCGGAAGATGGTGAAGATGAACATGATAATACTGATCAGGATGATGGTGATGATCCTCACGGTGATGATGGTGATAAACAAGGAGAAGAGGATACTCCTACACCAGATGCAATTGATGATAACCTCCTCCTAAGTTCGTTTCTACAACCACAAGGTCCAGCAAAGTTAATACCAGCTGAGGCAACCTCACCAACACCACAAACAATGCCAGCTAACAACCCTGAGCCAATTCCACAAACTCCTCGTGGATGTCTGATTCAGCCGACAAGAGTATTAACACTGGCTCATTTCTTTGCGCCACCACCCGTAAAACCCCTAGCACAGATCAAGGGGGAATTGCAGCCCAAGCTACACCAACATACACATCCACCCAAATACTTGAAGATTTGGAAGTCAATGCAGATGTTACTCAGCATCAAGACAGAGTCATTATTTGCTTTGTTCCATCAAATTGTGTAGATAGTAATTATTATATAAAATATCGTGTTTTGATTAGTTTTGTACCGGTTATAGTAACCGGAGCGTCGTGTCGGGTTTACACTTGGTATTTTGGTGTTTTATTGCAGGATTTTAGGTTTACCAAGACCCAGATAGACGACACGTGTTGAGCCTAAACACGTCTTTTGAAGGCTAGGAGAGTGTGCCTGAAGCTAACAAGTCAAACGGATCAATTGTCCTTAGTGTTTCTAACATAGCCTATCTTCAATGGACACTTGATCCATCTTAGAGGAATTTTCTGGAAAGACTTCTGAATGAGAGTTGTAGATAAAGAAACGGGGTTTGCAGAGCATTTTGAATCACATCAATCGGATCTCTACAACTCAAGTTATGGCGATTTTTCGTGTCTTCTTTTTGTGAAATCGTGGCGCGCCAACGTCCATTGTAGCTATTCGAGAGAGTTTGAGACCTTTTTCGTGACGCATACGCCAGACTTTAGTGACGTGTGCCAACACATCACAGAAGCAGTTTTCAGCCATATAAACCTAATTTTGGATCGAATTTATCTAAGTTGGGGGAGCCCCCAACTTCATCTTCCTCACCTCCACTCTCCTTGAAGGCACCTCCACCTTCCATGGGCTCTCCAAGCCGAATTCTAAGTAGAATTAACTCTTGATTTTGATTGTAATAATTAAGGGTTCTTAGCTAACTTCTACTCCTTTGCTTGGAGTTAAAAATACATTAGTGTGTTGACTCCATTGGAGGTTTTGGAAGCTTGGATGAAGAACACCATTTTCGAGATTTTTACTAGTAATTGGTAACTCTTAATCTTTATTTTGATTCAAGTTTTCTTATGATTATGAATGTTAATTTTGACATGTTGATGTTTGTAGTTATAAGCGGCTAGGGTAACTAGCCAAGATGATGTTGTAGAATTAGTTTAATCTCTTGTGATTGATTGGGAATGATTGTTTAAGTTGTTAGTTTTCATTGTTGTGAAGCTTTACCTACTTGTATTGCATTGTTTGTTGACATTGGAGTAATTGCCTAGTGTTAGCATTTACACATTTAACAGATACCAAACGGAGATGTTAAACATGGGATGAGGGTTGGTGAACCGGAAGGTAAAATCGACCTTCCGAGGCATTCGATTTCTTATCCGGGGATAGTTGGCATTGCCATTGCATTCACGTGCGTAGCATACCAAGTCATTAGGTTTAGGACACCTAAACCAAGGAGGAGGTAGAGAGTAATTCCATACACTCGTATGAGGGGGGATTGCTTGCTTAGGAATGCACCGTTTCACACTTTTGAACACGAATGGTAGGAAGGTAGGAAATCATTCCCATGATGCTACGAGAGATTTGCTAGTCTGCGCATTGTCTTGGTTCGGCTTTTTATATTTTATCACCCTTTGTAGAAGTAGATTTTTGGATACAATTACCTTCATGTATTATTGCGACTTAATCAAGATAATAATAGCTTTTCGGTGTTCAACCTCACAATCCTCGTGGATACGACCTTGACCACTTACTAGACTACAATTGACTCGGTACACTGCCGGTTAGATTGGACACCTAGAAAAGTACCGATCAATCTTTTTGGCGCCGTTGCCGGGGATTGTGTAACGGTTGATACTCATATTAGCTAGAAAAATCTTGAGAATAAGTCGATCTTTTCTAGTCTCATTTCTATTTTGTTTTTGGTGCTTACCACTTTGGTAAGTTACCAAGTGTTATTTGATTGTGTTCTTGTTGTTTCTCTCTTGTAGTGGATGAACCATTCTCATCGACGAAAGGAACCCGACACTCCCATCTTTCCGGATATCAATACGTATATTAAGGATTTGGTTAAAGAGAAGAAAGGTAGTCAAGATCGTCGTAGTTTGGAAATTGGTGGAGAATCTTCCCAAGGATCATCCAAGCAAGAAGTAGAGATGAATGAGAATCTTGATAATGCACAAAGTTACAAGGAAGCTCCATCATCTTCATCCAACACTAAGGGTAAGGGAGGTATACATTCTCCTAAATTGTTTTGATCTTGCATCACTTCCATATCCCCTCGAAAGGAAATTAAAAATATGAAGGTTGATGAAAAGTATGCACGTTTTCTTGACACTTTTCGGCACTTAAATATTAATATCCCTTTCATCGAAGCACTCACTAATATGCCGGCGTATGGCAAGTTTCTAAAGGACATACTCTCCAACAAGAAACGGTTGGAAGAGTATGAGACGGTGTGTCTAAGTGAGGAGTGTTCCGCCGTTTTGCAACACAAGCTCCCTCCTAAACTTAAAGACCCCGGGAGTTTTACTATCCCGTGTGAGATCGGGGGATTTTTGTTTAAGAAGGTGCTATGTGATCTTGGTGCGAGCATAAACCTCATGTCCTACAATGATTTTATGAAACTTGGCATAGGAAAGCTTGAGCGTACAGAGATGACTCTCCAACTTGCGGAGAGGTCCATTAAACGTCCAAAGGGAGTCATTGAGGATGTACGAGTGAAGGTTGATAAATTTTATTTCCCCGTCGATTTTGTTGTTATGGATATGGAGGAAGGGCACACTACACCTCTTATCCTCGGTAGACCATTTTTAGCAACGGTGGGAAGCCGTGATCGATGTTTGTAAGGGAGTGCTTAGTTTGGGAGTCAATGATGAGCACGTTGTCTTCAACATCTACACTTCATTGAAATATCCACGCACTACATTAGAATCTTGTTCTTTTGGGGACACTTCGTGTCCTATTGTTGTGGAGCGTACTAACACGCAGGTAGTTGAAGAATATGACTCTAGAAATAATATGAAAGCTCACAAACCGAAAGCTCGAAAATCAAAGGAAAAGGTCAAGAATCGTTGGTATTGGTGGCATTCGTATAACCTATGTTGGAGACCGGTATTGATAAAAAAGACTGATTCGGTGTGCGAGGATGACCCACCAACCGTGCATTAAAGAATTGTGCCATGCATAGTCTAGCTATAAACTATAAATTTATCAAATCACGGGTACTATCTTTCTTTTTACTTCTTAAGCATTATCTTCCAGTTGGCTTGGTGCTTATTTGCTACGTGCTTATGTGAGTAATTGTTAGTGGTATCTCATGATGATTTGTATAATTTCCACCATTTCTACCGTATAATCTCATCGAGCAAACGACGTTAAACAAAAGCGCTACCGGGAGGCAACCCGTAAAAGTTAAGTATAATATTTTTGCTCTTTTGTGAGGCCCGGTGTGGCCAATGATCCTTTTGTATCTACATTTTGGTTCATACTTTGATAGTACTTGGGATTGATTTTCATTTCATTTCTTGTCTTTCATGTTCATGCCCACCCACCCACCCTTTTTTAGCATCCCAGTACTTGGTTTGACTAGTTTTGATTCCTTTTTTTTTCCCTAACTACTTTCTTACTACTCACTTTACATTGAGGACAATGCAAGTTCGTAAGTGGGGAGTGGGAACGTAGTTAGTCCAACAAAAGGTAATGTCATTAAATGTTTGAGAAACACTTAGTTTTGTGAATTTTTGAGCAATTTAAAGTTGAACAAATCACCTTTTGTGAAAAGATTTGGTTTTGAAATTGATAGAGTGAGTACCTCATTGAAGTGAGTAACCTTGGTGACATGTAAGTGCATTTTAACAGTGAATCTTTGTTTGTAGTGTGAATTCTTTGACTACGTATATTCCGATCTTTTGTTAACATGTACACTTTTGTGCAATCATGCAAGCATGCTTCCATTGCAACTAGAACTTAGGCTTGATATCCTTTCGAGGCAAAATAGAAAGGTGTTTGGAGTCGAAGTTAGGGATGACGGTTATGGCATTTCTTTGACTCGACCATAGACAAATGGCCTTCCCGAACGTATTTTCCACCTGTCCCCATCTCAGCCTTTGTAGAGTGGTGAGACCCCCACTCGAAAATAGCCATTCGTGATTAGCCTCATTATAATCCAACCCTTAGCCTAATTTTGGTCTACATTTCCTTGATGTCCCGCAAGTTAAGCAAGTTTCGATATATTGTTGTGGTGACGACATTAGAAGTTGGGCAAGAGTTGGATGACATTGTTTTGGCACAAAGTTGAGATGGTAACTTATGAAGTTCGGAGTCCTTTGGTGTTAAAAAAAAATCAAAAATCCAAAAAAGTTCCCAAAATAAAAGTTGTAAATAAAGTTCAATAAATGAGGAGTCTTGAAGCAATTTTGAAGGACAAGTTTATCAAAGTCAAGTAACTCAAGCTTGGGGAAATTTGTGTTGTTTTGAAGCGGTGTTTTTTATTTCTTTTGTTCTTTGTCAAGGCGGCCACCTCGACAAATTTTGCAAAAGGAGAAGAGATACCAATTCGATATTTTTGGAAGTGAAGGTGTTGAGGCTTTCTATCTTGCTTGTTCTCTTTGATATATCCTTTTTACCCTTCGCTTAGCCAACTACCCGGGCCCAACATTACAAGCTTCCAAGTCCTACTCAACCTATCTTCTTGACTCCAAATGCCTTGATTAGTGGAGATTTGTATCATTCTTAAGCATTTGGTTTTCACCTAATAAGACTTGCATGCATGATTTCATGATTGATTGCTTGGTAACAATTTGAGGAGTATTCACACACACACACACTCCACTACTATCTTAGATTCCGGTTAACATGTGGTTATAGGTCCAGTTGGTTGCATAATCTAGTTGAGCTCTTACTTCTTGATTTTGTATGACCCTATCTCTTGACTTGAGTTGTTTTGTCGCTTTATTTGCTCGAGGACGAGCAAAAGCTAAGTGGGGAGTTGTGATGTGAGTCAACTAGTTGATGCATTTCATGATGTCTTATCCCTATTTCTCATGTATTTATTGATGTTCTCATATCAATTTGAGTCATTATTTGCTTTGTTTCATCCAATTGTGTAGATAGTAATTATTATATAAAATATCGTGTTTTGATTAGTTTTGTACCGGTTATAGTAACCGGAGTGTCGTGTCGGGTTTACACTTGGTATTTTGGTGTTGTATTGCAGGATTTTAGTTTGACCAAGACCCCAATGGACGACACGTGTTGAGCCTAAACATGTCTTTTGAGGGCTAGGAGAGTGTGCCTGAAGCTAACAAGTCAAACGGATCAATTGTCCTTAGTGTTTCTACCATAGCCTATCTTCAACGGACATTACATCCATCTTAGAAGAATTTTATGGAGAAGACTTCTGCATGAGAGTTGTAGATAAAGAAACGATATTTCCAGCGCATTTTGAATCACATCAATCGGAGCTCTACAACTCAAGTTATGGCGATTTTCGGTGCTCCTGTGAAATCGTGGCGCGCGCCAACGTCACTGTAGCTATTCAGAGAGTTTCAGACCTTTTCGTGACGCACGCCAGACTTTAGTGACGCGCGCCAACACGTCACAGAAGCAGTTTTCAGCCATATAGACCTAATTTTGGATCGAATTTATCTAAGTTGGGGGAGCCCCCAACTTCATCTTCCTCACCTCCACTCTCCTTGAAGGCACCTCCACCTTCCATGGGCTCTCCTAGCCGAATTCTAAGTAGAATTAACTCTTGATTTTGATTGTAATAATTAAGGGTTCTTAGCTAACTTCTACTCTTTTGCTTGGAGTTAAAAATACATTAGTGTGTTGACTCCATTGGAGTTTTGGAAGCTTGGATGAAGAACACCATTTTCGAGCTTTTTATTTGTAATTGGTAACTCTTAATCTTTATTTTGATTCAAGTGTTCTTATGATTATGAATGTTAATTTTGACATGTTGATGTTTGTAGTTATAAGCGGCTAGGGTAACTAGCCAAGATGATGTTGTAGAATTAGTTTAATCTCTTGTGATTGATTGAGAATGATTGTTTATGTTGTTAGTTTTGATTGTTGTGAAGCTTTACCTACTTGTATTGCATTGTTTGTTGACATTGGAGTAATTGCCTAGTGTTAGCATTTACACGTTTAACGGATACCGAATGGAGATGTTAAACGTGGGATGAGGGTAGGTGTTAAGGGTGAATTTATATGATTTATAACGTTATATTTTATAATGTTTTCCCTCATATTCGTATTAATTGCATGGGAATTAAGTGTTTAAATGAATTATTGAGCAAATGATACTTTTAATGAGTTAATCGCAAAGTTGGTGAATTTATATGTTTTAATTATGATTTTATGTTTATTGGAATTATGTTACGCTTTGCGGTGTTTTTGATGTCATGTAGGTACTTGTTTGAGGCTAAATTGATGATCAAATGTTGATAAAACTCGAGCTAAATCAAGATAGAGGAGATAACGGTGAGTTGGATTGAGAAGGAAAAGAGATAGAGATGAGGAGAATGAGATAAAGATGAAGATATCTAGTCCGGACATACCGGACGAGCGTCCATGTCCCGTCCAGTAGTGGACGGGCGTCCATAAAAGTAAACGGGCGTCGAAGGAAAATTCAATCTTAGAGAGTTCAGAGCGCCACTCAGACGAAGCGTTCACCTCCGTCCAGAAGCTGCTGGACGAGCGTTCATAATACTAGACGAGCGTCCGCCCGCCGACTTCAGCAACCAACTTCAGAAATCTATATAAAAGCAGCGCTATGCTCATCTCAAGACACACAATTCGAACCCTAATATCTTAGGGGCGGCTCAGGCTGCGTTTTTACTCTATTTTCTTCCAGTTTATGCAATCAAATTCCTAGATTAGATTAGATCAATTCATGTTTTTATTTCAATCAATTCAAGTTGCAACAAGGATGCTAAGAGGCTAAAACCCTCTTGAACAAGCGTTGTGAAGCCTTCCTTCAACAATTCAGTTTTGATTCGTGATTAATCTGTGAGTATCTATTTCAAGTTCGTTTCTTTTATCATGTTTTGTATGTTTTTGCATGTTTAATCGAAAGATGCTTGCTTTGATGATTGGTTATTTGATGAAAATCATGTTAACGATAGATCACCGTGATAAAAGAATAGATCTTTAATCTAACTAAAACGAAAGTTATTAGATTGATTGTCTAGATTAGAAATTGAAAGATTTCACGCCTAGGTTAGAAAGACGTAATCTTTAACATCGAGAGATAAAAGATTAGAAAACGAACTCGTCTACGAGAGTAGGAGTTTATGCCTTCGATTAGGTGAATCACGACTTGAGTAGAGATCACGAATTAATCCGAATTAGAATTGAATGTTGATAGGATAGGTGGATCGATTGCTTGTTCGTTCGTTATAATTTGATTTTTAATCCTTTAAACTTGAATTGCTTAGTTAGTTCATCTTTTATTTGCATCATTAGTTTAGATTAGTGTAATTGGTTCGCAACCCTGTTTTTCCTAGCATTGGAGCATATCCTCTGTCTAGTTTAATTTCTGCATATTTGTTAGTTTAATTCACTGTTTAGTATAGTTTCGTGACATAGTTTAGGTTAGACAAAAACTAGGAATCACATCCGTCTAGTTCCCCGTAGGATCGACCCGGCATTAACCATTAGTACTACGATCCTTGCACTTGAGGTTAACCGGTTTATAAATTTTATTACTTGTTTATTCGTATTAGATAAATCCGGGACAAGTTTTTGGCGCCGTTGCCGGGGAGCCGGACGGTTGCCTAGTTTTTGTTCTAGTTTTTATTTTGTTTTCAATTCCTGTTCTTAGGGTAGATCTTTTCAGTTTCTGTTTGTGGTTAATAGTTTAGTTGTTTTTGTTCATTTGTCTGTCGTTTTAATTGTGTTTCTGTTAGTAAGTTAATATAAAAATTTTCGCCCCTAGTCTATACTCTGTTTTCCGTTTATCACGCTCTGTTTTTCTAATCGTTTTTGCCCAGTTGGACGAGCGTCCGTTTTACCAGACGCCCGTCCAGTTCTTGCTTCAGTCGGACGAGCGTTTAGTTTACTGGACGCCCGTCCGCTGAAAATTCTTCAATCCTGTATCAAATTCTGACCTGCAGACGAGCGTTCATACTTCTGAACGCCCGTCCAAAGGAATTCTGGAAAAGCGGACGAGCGTTCATATTTTGAACGCCCGTCCATTCTGAAAACTAGTCAGACGCTCGTCCATAATTTTGGACGTCCGTCCGTCCTCTTTCCTTCTATCATCTTCTTCTTTTCTCTTTCTTTTCTTTCCTCTAGGTTTGATCTTAGATTAGATTGTAGGTCTTTAGTTTAAGTTGTTAGCTTCTTAGTCTATAGTTCTCTCTCTCTCTCTTTTCCTTTCTTTCTTGCTCAACATCTTGATTTGGGCCTCGGTTTATGCAAACTCGGAGTCATAAAGGACCACTAATCTACTCCCCTGACCCCGAGCGGACCATAGTCCGACCCAATAGGCGGAGACTTCGTTTCGACGAAGGAAACGCTCTAGATCAAGAATTTGAGCAATATCTTGCAGGAGAAATCGAAAATATAGTAATAATGGCAGCAGAAGATAGACGGACGTTGGCCGACTATGCCATGCCCGGTACAGTCACCATCAACCCGGCTATCGTCATGCCTACCATTACTGCTCCAAACTTCGAGCATAAACCCGGACTTATACAGATGATGCAGCATGCATCAATTTTCCATGGTTTCCAATCTGAAAACCCCCACACTCACTTACACACATTCTTACATATATGCGGTACTACCCGTATCCAAGGTGTAAGTGAGGACGCCATCAAGCTTAAACTGTTCCCATTTTCCTTACGTGGGGAGGCACTAGAGTGGTATCACTCTCTTCCCTCTGAATCCATCACTACTTGAAATTTGAGCTTGAGAAGGAATTTCTAAGTCAATACTTTCCTCCTTCAAAAACATTGCTATGTCGAAGAAATCTTCACATTCTACCGAAGGAAAATGAATCTTTCTTTGATGCGTGAAAAGGTTTAAGTCTCTTTTTTGCGCAAGTGTCCTCACCATGGCTTGCCAAAGGAAAGGCAAGTCCATACTTTCTTGATGGATTGACCGAGCTCACCAAGGGCATGGTCAATAGTTCCTCAGTGGGGCATTTCAAGAAAACACTGATGAGGGGTGGGCCTTTGTTCGAGGACATTGCCAAATACAATTATGCCCCTCTTATCAGTCCATCCAGGCACCTCCTCCTCCTCCCAAGGTCGAAGAGGTGACTATGCAAAGTCTTGTTGCCATCTTTGCAAAGCGAGATGGCACCTTCTCAACCGATGACCTCTCAAAGCGCCCCTATCCGAAAGTTATCAGGCTCCTTCACTTTCACAGAACTCTCGAGTTACAGATCGTGTAAGCTTTCTTTGTCAGGACCGCCATATGGCGGCCAATGTCCGCTTTTCTTCCCCCTCGCTCATCAAATCAATGCTGTTCATGACAATGGACAGTATAATCCAATCACATGCCAAGTATGTGATAGCATGGGGCATACTGCTCGCTTCTGTCCCATTATTGGGCAGAATGCGGAAGTCAATGCTTTCTCTGGCCAGACAAATCAGAGATTCAATAACCAATTCTCTGGCCAGAACAATTTCCAAAACCAAGGGTTTAATCAATCTTCGGGATTTAATCCTAATTCGAACTTCAATAGAAACCCTGGTTATAATCAGAACCCAAGCTATAATTCTTCCAATCCACATCAAAGGTTCAATCAGAATTGGCCCGCCAATTCTAATTCTGCATTCCAAAGTCGGCCAAGCCAGCCATTTCCCCAGAACTTTCAAAACTCTCAAGGCACCTCCCACCAGGACGATATAAAAGCCGAATGGAATTCATTTCGGGAGGAGCAAAGCAGGACGATGAAAAGTCTTGAGAGGCAAATCGGGCAATTGGCTGAGCAGTTAGCCTCTAGACCGTCAGGGCAGTTTCCCAGCTTCACGGAAAAGAATCCAAGAGGCGGTCAAGTCGCTCAGGCCGATTTAAGCAGCAGTCAATGCACTGACCTGGTACCTTCACCTCCATACGGTAGAGAAGAGGCCAGTGCAATGAATTTGAGAAGTGGTTCTCAAATAGGTGGTCCCCCTGGCTTCCAGGGAAACCACTAGCCCCTCCTGCCATTGATAAGGCAGGAGGGGAAGCTGAGCACCCATCATCCCCTTGGCTGTAGAAGGAAAATCAGGTGGCTGATCCCCTGATAGAAGAAAGAGTTGAGATTCCTCAAGTGGCTGATCCCTTGAGGAATAAAGAATCAATTGGAAGTCCTCGGTGGTGCATTGTTCCCGAGAAGTGAAACATTTGAGGATCCTCAGGTGGCTGATCCCCTGAGGAATGATGAGTTAAATGATAGTCAAGTGGCTGATCCCCTGACTAACAAAAAGAATGAAAAGACGGTTTGGTGGAAAGATTTGGAAGACAAGGCCGTTAGTTCGTCCTCGAAGAAAGTATTTTCCGAGGATGATTTGAAGAAGCTTCCCTTTCCACCCAGAAAGAGCAACATCCCATTGAGCGAAGATAAGAAGTACGAAAAGGTGCTTAATTTGTTGAAAAATACTCAGGTTAATCTTCCATTGTCAGATGTCTTGGTAGAGATGCCTAAGTACACCAAATTCATCAAGGATGTTGTTTCTTCTAAGAAGAAGTTGACAGAAATGGATCGGCTGATTGGTGAGGATTGCTCTATGATCAATTATGAAAACCTACCAGTCAAGAAAGGTGACCCCGGGAAATTTGTTCTCACGCTGATGATGGGAGGCTTAGTCTTCCCAAACTCTTTATGTGACCTAGGGGCATCCATAAGCTTGATGCCATTGTCTGTTTGCAATCAGCTGGGTTTGAGCAATCTTCTAGAACCCGCCACCATGAACCTTCAGTTCGCAGATAGATCTTCGAAGAAAGCCGCGGGGATTCTAAGAGACATATTAGTTCAAGTTGATAGGTTTACCTTTCCCGTTGACTGGTATGTCTTAGATATGGAGAAAAATGAAAATGTCCCTCTGATTCTTGGAAGACCTTTCCTTTCTACAGCTAGAGCCCTCATCGATTGTGATGGTGGGCAAGTGACTATTCGAGTTGGTGACCAAGAGGTGAGCTATAGTGTTTCTAAATCTATTCAAGTACCCTCCGGTTCTCCAACCGGCTGTTCCATTGAGGAGACGTCTGATGACTTCAATGATTTCATGGATAAGCAAGTCATGGCGGTAGAATCAGAATATGAGCGATTGATCGATAATCTGAATAATCATGGTGTGGTCAATCTAGATCAGTTAGCAGCTGACTTCGAGGATGAGCTAAGAGAAGAAGTTTTGGCAGTGGGGCCACTAAGTAAGCTCAGCGATATTCAGTTAAAGAGTGGAGATCTCAAATCAAGCTTAGAAGAACCCCCTGAAGATCTAGTGTTGAAGCCGTTGCCTAAACATCTTAAGTATGTGTTTCTAAGAGAAGGTGACAAGCTTCCTTTGATCATCTCTGCCAAGCTATCTCGTATAGAAGAGCTTAAACTGTTAAACGTCTTGCGCAAAAATGAAAAAGCTTTTGGATGGCAGGTAGGAGATATCCGAGGAATATCTCCCGACATCTGCATGCACAAGATCAAGACTGAGGAGGGTGCAAAGCGAGTTAGACAGCCTCAGAGAAGGCTAAACCCTCACATGCAAGAGGTAGTCAAGAAGGAGATTATTAAGCTTCTAGATATGGGTATCATATACGCCATCGCTGACAGTGAGTGGGTATCCCCAACTCAGGTAGTTCCCAAGAAAGGCGGAATTACTATTGAGAAGAATGAGAAGGGAGAAGAGATAGCATTGAGGCTCGTTACTGGATACAGAGTTTGTATCGATTATCGAAAACTCAATGAGGTCACAATGAAAGATCATTTTCCCCTTCCTTTCATTGACCAGATGCTTGAGCGTCTGGCGGGGCACGCATTCTACTGTTTCCTGGATGGATATTCAGGATATTTCCAGATACCCATTGATCCTATTGACCAAGAGAAGACCACTTTCACCTGCCCGTATGGTACGTTCGCTTATAGGCGGATGCCATTTGGTCTCTGTAATGCCCCAGCCACCTTCCAAAGGTGTATGATGGCTATCTTTGACGGGCTAGTTGAAAAGTGTATGGAGATCTTCATGGACGACTTTTCGGTCTTTGGTCAATCTTTCGATGATTGCCTCGCAAATCTTGATCAAGTGTTATCTAGATGTGTGGAAAAGAACTTGGTACTCAATTGGGAGAAATGCCATTTCATGGTAGATGAAGGAATAGTTCTTGGCCACAAAGTGTCGTCCAAAGGTATTGAGGTTGATAGGGCTAAGGTGGAAGCTATCGAGAGGATGAGTTATCCTAAGAATGTTCGCGAAGTCAGAGGTTTTCTCGGACATGTCGAGTTCTACAGGAGATTCATTCAGGACTTTTCAAAGATCGCCAAGCCCCTGTCTACCTTACTTAAGGAAGACGTTGAGTTCGATTTTGATGATACCTGCAAGCACGCGTTTGAGGAGCTCAAAAATCGTCTGATCTCTACTCCAATTCTTATTTCACCTGACTGGAACTTACCCTTTGAGCTTATGTGTGACGCATCAAACTATGCAGTTGGTGCAGTTTTAGGGCAAAAGCTTAATGGAAAGTTCCAGCCTATCTATTATGCCAGTCACACACTGAATCCTGCTCAAGTTAACTACACGACAACTGAAAAGGAATTATTAGCCGTAGTCTTTGCTATGGATAAGTTTCGTAGTTACTTGCTGGGTGCTCAAGTGATTGTGTGGACTGATCACGCTGCTTTGCGCTATCTCATGACCAAAAAGGAAGCTAAACCGCGCTTACTGCGTTGGATACTGACCCTCCAAGAGTTTGACGTTCAAATTAAAGATAAAAAGGGCAGTGAGAACGTAGTGGCAGATCATGTTTCTAGGATGGTAAGTGAGGAAAAGGGTGATCCTGATGATATAGATCTTTACTTTCCTCTAGAAAACATCATGTTGATCGATGGCCGCTCTCCAGACGTCCCATGGTATTCCTCCATCGTCAATTATCTTCATTCCCAATATCTTGACCCTGAAATGTCTTATCAAGAGAAGAAGAAGTTCTTCTCTGATATGAAATATTTCGTTTGGGATGAACCTTATCTGTTTAAGATTTGCAAAGATGGTTTGCTAAGGAGGTGTGTTCCAGAATCTGAGCAATGCGACATTATTGAGCAGTGCCACAGTGGACCCACTGGTGGTCACTTTGGTCCATGGAAGACCGTTGCGAAGATTTTCCAGTCCGGTTTCTATTGGCCTACTATCTTCAAGGATACAGAATTATTCTGTAAGTCTTGTGATAGATGCCAGAGAACCGGAGCTTTGACTAGGCGGTTTGACATGCCGTTGAAGCCCATCTTAGAATGCGAAGTCTTTGATGTTTGGGGCATCGATTTTATGGGACCATTCCCATCATCTTGTGGCAACAAATACATCTTAGTCTGCGTTGACTATGTTTCGAAATGGGTCGAGGCAATAGCCACTCCTCACAATGATCATAAAACGGTCATGAAATTTCTTAAGAAGAACATCTTTGTGAGGTTTGGATGTCCACGCGCCTTGATAAGCGATGAAGGGACACATTTTTGCAACCGACCACTGGAGAAAGTGCTCGAAAAGTATGGTGTTCGCCATAAGACTGGCACACCATATCATCCTATGACGAGTGGTCAGGTTGAACACAGCAATCAGAGTTTGAAGAAGATCCTGGAAAAGACAGTGAATAGCCATAGAAAAGATTGGAGTCTGAAGTTGGATGATGTACTATGGGCATATCGTACAGCCTATAAGACCCCCATAGGTACATCACCCTACCAGATGGTTTATGGTAAATCATGCCACCTGCCAGTTGAGTTAGAGCACAGGGCATATTGGGCTACCAAGTTTCTTAACTTCGATTCCCAATCCTGTGGCAAACACCGACTGCAGCAGTTGCATGAATTAGACGAATTTAGACTCCAAGCTTATGAAAGTGCCAGGATTAGTAAGGAAAAGATGAAACTCCTCCACGATGCGAAAATTAAAAAGCAAGAATTCAAAGTCGGAGAGCAAGTGTTACTCTACAATTCCAGGTTGCATTTGTTTCCTGGAAAGTTGAGGACACGTTGGTCCGGTCCCTTTGAGATTCTCCAAGTCATTCCTGGAGGCGTTCTAGAACTGCGCGGTTATGGTGATCAACCGTTCCGAGTGAATGGTCAAAGGTGTAAACATTACCTTGGTCAAGCCAAGGAAAGTCCTTTGATTGTTAAATTCCTCGAAATCCTCGGGTGTAGCACCCCTAAAGTCGACGAGTTTGCCGAATTTTCGCCTGACTTGTTTTCTGAGGATGACGGTGTTGGTCCATCAGAAGAAGTTCTAGCAGGTAGTTGGGATATGGAAGAGTTTTTCAAAGAGCAACAACTTAAGAGGAAGCTGGCAAAGAAGAGATCGACCATGGGGAAGTTTAAGCGGGTTTGGAGAGCTATCAAAGATTTGACCCCATGTGTTCGCTGTTGTTTCTGCAGCCACACTACTGATTCGAGCTTACACGAGGTAGTGGCTGGCAGAAAAGTTAAGTGGCCTGATCCAGGCTGAGCTTTCAGTGCGTCGGGCTGACGACGTTAATCAAAGCGCTTGGTGGGAGGCAACCCACTCTTTTCTTTTGTTTTGTTTTTTTAGTTTTTCGAGCTACTGTCGGTTTCTCGTAGGCTCGGAATTTCTCTTTTCTAGGTTTTGTATTTGAATTTGTTTCTATTTTAATAAAGGGTTGAATTGGTATTATGAATAAAATCTGCTATTTTTATTGAGAGACTGCTGTGGATGTTTTGTAATCTCGAATTCTCTTTATTTATCTCTTCTCCACGATATGATATAATCCCTTGTATCCCCCGAGGTATTTCTTTGTTTTTCATGTGTGCAGGGTATTTGCATTAGCATTAGCAATTGTGCGCTTTTAGATGAAGCCAGTTTTCCGGTGGATGGTCCACAGTCTACTGACTTCTTCGAGCATTTTTGGATCTGGATCTAGACCACTTCCGGAATTGCCACATTCGACCGGCAATCAGCTAAGTGTTCTTTTTATTTTTAATTCTGCACAACATGAGGACATGTTGTAATTTAAGTGTGGGGGAGGGGATTAGTCGATATGTATCTATACATTTGCTTATATGATGTTATTTCTATGCTAAAATGAGCTAAATTTTCAAAAATTTTGTTTTGTCTCGAGTGAGCAATGCGTGTTTTTGTTCGGTTTGTTATATTCATCGATGCTCTATGCCATATGTTCCGTAAAGTAGTTGATTCACCCGAATTATATTTCACAAGCCATAGTGAATGATGAGCTATATTTATGAGTTATACCCCTTTTGGATTAGTAATTTTTGATTTTCTAATAAGTCATGTGCTTAGTGCTACGTATATATCGTGAAATTTATGGTAGTTTGTATTTAGATCCGAAGTATGATATACTGTGAATATCTGACAGTTTGAATGTGATAAGTACAACGTAGCTATTGTTAAAGTGAGAAAGTTGAATTAATATGAAATCATTCGTGTGTGTCGAAAGCTAGTCGATGATTTGGGTGAGGTAGGGTATACCACGTATGTCCTATACCACCATGATGACCAAAAGCTCACGACAGTTAGGAAAAGCTGCCTTATGATTGGAGTAAGGTAGGGGATTATCTCGAAATGTCCTATTCTACTATGAGGGCAATAGATTATTCTAATGTGTGTTTAAATGTGAAAAGTCAATTAAATCAACTAGTGATATGAAATGAATAAAGACTTAGTTATCGTAATCTTATCCCCAGTATAAACTGTCTAGATATGCTGTAGGGATTATCCTCTGAGTATTTCAGAAAGGCCCTAGATTCATTCAATCATTCTTTTCGGGATATGTCACGTTTGTAGGGTACATCTTATGAGTGTCATTTGTTGCTAATCTACGAGTGGGGTATTAGCTAGTTTTGCTTGAAATTTTCGAGTTTGGACTTAGTGGAAGTTTTCTATGGCTATGCACACACACTCGGGTGAACTTCTGACTTATTGAGTCTATGGTATATGTGTTGAGATGTCTATATTCTTTCCGAGCCTTTATCTTGTTTTGTTTTGCTCGGGACGAGCAAAGTTTAAGTGTGGGGGAGTTGTTAAGGGTGAATTTATACGATTTATAACGTTATATTTTATAATGTTTTCCCCCATATTCGTATTAATTGCATGGGAATTAAGTGTTTAAATGAATTATTGAGCAAATGATACTTTTAATGAGTTAATCGCAAAGTTGGTGAATTTATATGTTTTAATTATGATTTTATGTTTATTGGAATTATGTTACGCTTTGTGGTGTTTTTGATGTCATGTAGGTACTTGTTTGAGGCTAAATTGATGATCAAATGTTGATAAAACTCGAGATAAATCAAGATAGAGAAGATAATGGTGAGTTGGATTGAGAAGGAAAAGAGATAGAGATGAGGAGAATGAGATAAAGATGAAGATATCTAGTCCGGACATACCGGACGAGCGTCCATGTCCCGTCCAGTAGTGGACGGGCGTCCATAAAAGTAAACGGGCGTCCAGAAGGAAAATTCAATACAGAGAGTTCAGACGCCACTCAGACGAGCGTTCACCTCCGTCCAGAAGCTGCTGGACGAGCGTTCATAATACTAGACGAGCGTCCGCCCGCCGACTTCAGCAACCGACTTCAGAAATCTATATAAAAGCAGCGCTATGCTCATCTCAAAACACACAATTCGAACCCTAATATCTTAGGGGCGGCTCAGGCTGCGTTTTTACTCTATTTTCTTCCAGTTTATGCAATCAAATTCCTAGATTAGATTAGATCAATTCATGTTTTTATTTCAATCAATTCAAGTTGCAACAAGGATGCTAAGAGGCTAAAACCCTCTTGAACAAGCGTTGTGAAGCCTTCCTTCAACAATTCAGTTTTGATTCGTGATTAATCTGTGAGTATCTATTTCAAGTTCGTTTCTTTTATCATGTTTTGTATGTTTTTGCATGTTTAATCGAAAGATGCTTGCTTTGATGATTGTTTATTTGATGAAAATCATGTTAACGATAGATCACCGTGATAAAAGAATAGATCTTTAATCTAACTAAAACGAAAGTTATTAGATTGATTGTCTAGATTAGAAATTGAAAGATTTCACGCCTAGGTTAGAAAGACGTAATCTTTAACATCGAGAGATAAAAGATTAGAGAAAGCGAACTCGTCTACGAGAGTAGGAGTTTATGCCTTCGATTAGGTGAATCACGACTTGAGTAGAGATCACGAATTAATCCGAATTAGAATTGAATGTTGTTAGGATAGGTGGATCGAATGCTTGTTCGTTCGTTATAATTTGATTTTTAATCCTTTAAACTTGAATTGCTTAGTTAGTTTATCTTTTATTTGCATCATTAGTTTAGATTAGTGTAATTGGTTCGCAACCCTGTTTTTCCTAGCATTGGAGCATATCCTCTGTCTAGTTTAATTTCTGCATATTTGTTAGTTTAATTCACTGTTTAGTATAGTCGTGACATAGTTTAGGTTAGACAAAAACTAGGAATCACATCCGTCTAGTTCCCCGTAGGATCGACCCGGCATTAACCATTAGTACTACGATCCTTGCACTTGAGGTTAACCGGTTTATAAATTTTATTACTTGTTTATTCGTATTAGATAAATCCGGGACAGTAGGTGAACCGGAAGGTAAAATCGACCTTCCGAGGCATTCGATTTCTTATCCGGGGATAGTTGGCATTGCCATTGCATTCACGTGCGTAGCATACCAAGTCATTAGGTTTAGGACACCTAAACCAAGGAGGAGGTAGAGAGTAATTCCATACACTCGTATGAGGGGGGATTGCTTGCTTAGGAATGCACCGTTTCACACTTTTGAACACGAATGGTAGGAAGGTAGGAAATCATTCCCATGATGCTACGAGAGATTTGCTAGTCTGCACATTGTCTTGGTTAGGCGTTTTATATTTTATCACCCTTTGTAGAAGTAGATTTTTGGATACAATTACCTTCATGTATTATTGCGACTTAATCAAGATAATAATATCTTTTCGGTGTTCAACCTTACAATCCTCGTGGATACGACCTTGACCACTTACTAGACTACAATTGACCCGGTACACTGCCGGTTAGATTGGACACCTAGAAAAGTACCGATCAAGCCAGTAGACCAAGTACACCCATTCCACTTTCTGCAAATGGACCAGAAGAACTACCAACTGAGCAACAAGAGGACTTCAACTATATGGAAAAATTCTTCAACCCTATGGGGAGAATGAACAAACAAGAACAATGGGGTTTGTAAAAAAATCTCAAGTTTGCTGACTCACACATTGCCGAAGCTAGGGATAGGCTTGAGAAGTATTTTGGAGAACCCAGGGCAAATGAAACTATGCCTGAGTTTAACAAACTCTTTGCTTAGAAAGTATTCCAAGGAGTATCTGAATACACTGCCATGGCATACTGGAAGTGGAAGTTTCCAGAGATCGATTGGAAAGACATTGAGGATGTTCAGACTACAAAATTTAAGAGGTACAAAGCAGAATTAAGTAAAATGTAGTTATTGTACCCTCAATATGTTTTGAGATCATATTTTCTGATTGCCCTTAATGGATGAATAAAATTATTGAGCTTTATTCTGTTATTCTATTATGAAATTTGTTATACTTATGTTCAAGCTTATGAGGGTTTTGGCATCATCAAAAGGGGGAAATTGTAAGGAACATTTTATTATGTTTTGATGATGGCCATACTAGCTGTTATAGCAAGCCTGAAATAAGTTAGAATTCTCAATATAAGTCCTTACTTAGAGTCTGACATGTTGTATAAGTTGAGTCAGACAAGTATTGTGTTGGAAATAATATTTGTGTTTTGATGATGATTCGTCACGTAATTAATAAGATCACTTATAACCCATGATGATGAAGTCATAACTAGCTATTATAGTGCATAATGAAAGAAGAAGCAAGAAACAATCTAGAGAAAAGTGTATAAGTTCTATCTAGAGTCTGAATCTTGTATAGGTTAATTCAGACAAGCTTTATAATAGATAGGAACTAGGAAAATAGCTGAGTCGTAACAAGAAAACTGAGTTTATATATGAAGAACTGAGGGAGCAGACTCAGTTATGCAAGAACTGAAGAAGATAAGCTCGCTGAGGGACACAGACTCAGTTGGCCTATCTAAGAAGACTGAAGAACTGAGGGACACAGACTCAGTTATTGAAGACTGAAGAACTGAGGTGGCAAACTCAGTTAGAAGCTGATTAAGTCGTGACTATAAATCAGGATTCAGGCAAATCTGTGGTGACCTGAAACTGAATTATAGATCATGTAAAGCTGAATAATCTTAAGGACAAAGATTATCAGTTACCAAAAGATGGAGAAAGCTGAATGGTGTACTCTGACTCAGTCAAATATACGAGGTACTCAGTTTTGAAGAAGAGTAGAAAACTGAGTTAAGGCCTTGTTAAATTTGAACTGACAAAACGACAAAAGGTCGTACATATGAGCGTTGGCTAAACGACAAATGTAACGGCTACAAGAGCTATTTGACCGTTACATCACCCCTATAAATACACAGAGAAAAAGGATTGAGAAAACAGGATCGGAGAAGTTTTGAAAATCACATATCTAAAGATCCAGATCCAGAAAATCAGATTTCATATCTAGAAAAGGGGAAGACAACAGAATTGCCTTGAAGATTTAAAAGAAAGATCCAGTAACCCATCAAGGGGGAAGAAGGCATCTTGGAGCTGCAAGGATATATCTAGAAGAATCAGACAGCTCACTGAATTAATCTTTTGATTAATTCTAAATCTAACCTTTGTGAAAAAGGGTTGGCTGTGCATAGTTTGACGAGAGCAATTTCACCTATCATCATACGGTTGCAACTTAGTTTCCACAGCTGTTGGTGCAGTCTGCGGACTGTGTGTATATCAGTGGTGTGCTGGTGAAAGAGTCATTCTACCTCCGAAGGATAAGTGTGCAGAATGAAGGGAGCAATCCTACCTTTCTTCATTATATGTAGACGGTGAAACTAGGGTGTCGTGAAGGACTGTCATTGTGCTAGGATTTTGTAACTGTTATCTCAAGATTCTAGTGATATCTCCTACACCACAGGAGAAGGGGAGACGTACGGGATTACACCACCCGGAACTTCCATAAACAAAATCCACACAAACAGAAGTGAAACACAAATCAGTGTCCACTGGAATGAAGAAGAGGAAAATCGTTGAAGAAGAAAGAAGTGAAATTTCAGATTCCAGTTCGAGTGGAACTGTAAGTCTGGATGAAAGAACATTAAGGAGACAAAGGAGAATGTGGAACAAATTTCAGGCTAAGAAAACTGAAACTGAAGATGTAATTCAGATTGATGATGAAACTGAAGGAAGTGAACGTGATGAAACTGAAGGAAATGAACGTGACGAAACTGAAGGAAGTGAACGTGAAGAAACTGAAGAAAGTGAACTTCCAACTGAGATGCATGGAGAGTACACTGAAGAGCAAAGAGAAGCCTTGAAAGATGCCGAATTTTGCGAGGCTGAGTATGAAAAGGAACTGACAAGTCATTTTTATTATCATGAAGCCGGTTCCTTATCTCAAGTTCATGAGGCATCTACAAGCAAATCTGCAACTGAAGGATCTCAGCATCAAGAAACTAAAGCTGAAAACTGAAAAACTTGGGAGAGATCTTTGAAAGCTTGATGCAGACACTGCAGCAGAAGCTCTTCAACCTGTATGACTTTATTGGAAAAGCACATTACTCAGGTCTACACAAATACTCCAACATCATCACCTTGCATAAATTATTTGAAGAAAGCTTTCGCCTATCCTCAAATAAGGGGGAAGAGAAAACTGAAGGTGATGCGGTTATTGAGGGGGAAGAGAAAACTGAAGATGATGCTGCTAATGCTGATAAAACGGGAGAGAAAACTGAAGCCGGTAAAGCTGAAGAAATCAATGCCAAACAGTTGGTGGAAGAACAAGACAAACAAGTAGATGCTGATCTACTGACCGTTCAACATAGTGGAGAAGATATTGATAGTCTGATTGATGAGTTAACTGCAGAAGAAACCTTCACAGAAACAAGAACTGAGAAAGATGAAGAAGACTCAGTCAAAGCTGTGCTGAATATCAGGAAGAAACTTGCAATCTGTGTCAGATTGAAAGAAGGTCTAAAGGCAGCAAAAGATAGAGAGATAAGAACTTAGGGGGGAAAGACTAAAGGAAAGGAATTTAGTCTTATCTCTGAAGAATAAGAGAAGTTGATGAATGAAGAAATCAAGGAGATCTTGATAAAATTTAAGAACCAGGACAAAGAAGAGGCAAATCAGTTGATCAATGAATATTTGGAGATCAAGCCTAAAGATGGTGAATCAAAAAAAGAAGGAAAAGCGAGAAGACTCCTGAGACAAAAAGGAGCATCTTTATTGGAGAAAAACTGATCAATTTGGAAAAAGAAAATTTGTAATCCTTCAGTTTATCGTGGCATAATCTTGTAATGAACTGAGCTGTTTAGTTTGTTATCTAAATTTCTTTTGTTATGATTTCTTGCATTATTCTTTTATTATTGCTTTTAGGGAGGGTTATGATACATCATCAAAAAGGGGGAAATTATTGGAAATAATATTTGTGTTTTGATGATGATTCGTCACGTAATTAATAAGATCACTTATAACCCATGATGATGAAGTCATAACTAGCTGTTATAGTGCATAATGAAAGAAGAAGCAAGAAACAGTCTAGAGAAAAGTGTATAAGTTCTATCTAGAGTCTGAATCTTGTATAGGCTAATTCAGAGAAGATTTGTAATTGATAAGAACTAGGCAAACAGCTGAGTCGTAACAAGAAAACTGAGTTTATATATGAAGAACTGAGGGAACAGACTCAGTTATGCAAGAACTGAAGAAGATAAGCTCGCAGAGGGACACAGACTCAGTTGGCCTATCTAAGAAGATCAAGAAGCGAGGACACAGACTCGATTATTGAAGATCCAAAGAAGCGAGGTGGCAAACTCGATTAGAAAAGTCGATTAAGTCGTGACTATAAATCAGGATTCAGGAAAATCTGTGGTGACCTGAAACTGAATTATAGATCATGTAAAGCTGAATAATCTTAAGGACAAAGATTATCAGTTACCAGAGGATGGAGAAAGCTGAATGGTGTACTCTGACTCAGTCAAATATACGAGGTACTCAGTTTTGAATAAGAGTAGAAAACTGAGTTAAGGCCTTGTTAAATTTGAACTGACAAAACGACAAAATATCATACATATGAACGTTGGCTAAACGACAAATGTCACGGCTACAAGAGCTAGTTGACCGTTACATCACCCCTATAAATACACAGAGAAAAAGAATTGAGAAAACTGGATCGGAGAAGTTTTGAAAAGCACATATCTAAAGATCCAGATCCAGAAAATCAGATTTCATATCTAGAAAAGGGGAAGCCAACAGAATTGCCTTGAAGATTTAAAAGAAAGATCCAGTAATCCATCAAGGGGGAAGAAGGCATCTTGGAGCTGCAATGCTATATCCAGAAGAATCAGACAGCTCACTGAATAAATCTTTTGATTAATTCTAAACCTAACCTTTGTGAAAAAGGGTTGGTTGTGCATAGTTTGAGGAGAGCAATTTCACCTATCCTCATACGGTTGCAACTTAGTTGCCACAGTTGTTGGTGCAGTCTGCGGACTGTGTGTATATCAGTGGTAAGCTGGTGAAGGAGTCATTCTACCTCCGAAGGATCAGTGTGCAGAATGAAGGGAGCAATCCTACCTTTCTTCATTATGTGTAGACAATGAAACTAGGGTGTCGTGAAGGACTGTCATTGTGCTAGGATTTTGTAACGGTTATCTCAAGATTCTAGTGATACCTCCTACACTATAGGAGAAGGGGAGACGTACGGGATTACACCACCCGGAACTTCCATAAACAAATTCCGTGTTAATTTACTTTATGCATTTACATTTGTGCTGTGAATGATTTAATTATTACTTTATCTTGTTATCTTCACACTCAGCAAAATTCAGACACTGAGTCAGCACAAAACTGATACATAGGAGGTTCAGATCTTTATTGACACATCTATTGCACTAAAGGCTAGTCTTATCCGCTGCCAGTTAACTAGACTAAGAATAAGCCAGTCTTGACTTATACTCAGTTGAGTTAGCTGAACTCCGCACAAGTTAAGGGACAGGAACAAAACTGAACTGAGAGTCAGTTTGAGTTTCTGAGAAACTCAGTTCCTGGAGTACCTTCAGTTTTGGGAAAGTTTTTGGTGACAAGTTTATTCACCCCCCCCCTCTAAACTTGTGTTAGCCTTTCCAAGGGACCAACATATTGTATGAGTTGGTAGGACGGCAAAGTGAAGCCATCCAAGTTCCAGCAGAGAAGTAATGAAGACATTATGTCTGACTTATAACCAAGGAAGTCTGTGATGACCTTGGATAAGTCTAAGTTATGTTCCAAGTAATAAAACTTAATGTTTAAATATGGTGTACACTGATCTCACACAAATCAAGGATCAGTAAAGTACAAGGATTCTCCTTTCATTTAAAAGAATGAAGGAAACAGTGAATCGGCAAAGTAAACTGACTATCGGCTGAGTGAAGACAAAGCAGTGAAGGAAGATCCAAGCGGCAAAGTCAGAAGGATCACTTGACCGATCAGAGAACGGCTAAGTAAACCTTACCTAATCAGATTTTGAAATACGATGAAGATTCAGAGGATCAAGCATTAAATGCACAATCAATAGATGATCAATCAAGGGCGGATTTTCTGATTAATGTTTAAAGAAAAACCCGATCATTGAAATCAAGGAGAATACAATTAAGGGGGAATCAAGAATAAAATCAAGGATTATTCCCCTCACTAATATAGCCAACGGACGGAAATTCAAATCAAGGATTATCAAGGCTATAAATAGAAGGCATTGACAGACAAGAAAAAGTACAAGAAGCACAAAAAAGAAACTGATCAAAAACTCTGTCAAAGTGAAAAGTCTTCTATCTATGCGAAAAGGATATATCTAGTGATCAACTCAAAACTGAGAGCTACAATTCAAACATCAAGCATTGAGATTGATCAACAAGTTGGTGAATCCAATTCACATCAATCAAGCAACTGAATCAGAGCCATCTGAGAAGGAGTTGTGTTTGTGATAGCTGCTGAAGGATTTGATCCAAACGAGCAGTGAAAGAGACTGAGTCACTGAAGCTGTTGCAGTCAAGGAGTGATAGTCTTGTAGATTGTGAAGCTTGTGAAGTCAAGGACAATCATACTATTGTATCTGTGAAAACAATAGTGAATTCCTCCAATCATCACAAGAGAAGAGTGGATTAAGGGATTACACCACCCTGAACCACTATAAGCCTTGTGTCAATTTACTTTCAGCAATTTACTTTACTGCATTTATTTAATTACTTATATTATATCCTATGTCTGTGATTACCTAAACTACTTTGAAACAACGTAGTAAGAAGGGACTTATCCGCTGCCCAAAAGCTTTTAAATACAAGAAAAGTTTTTGAAACTCCACTATAGTCATTCACCCCCCCTCTGACTATAGTTTTACCCTTATCTGGGACCAACATGTTGAATCATTAGGTCTAGGACTCTTAGACCAAGGAGGAGACATAGAGCAATTTCATACCCTCGTATGAGGGGAAATTGCTAGCTTAGGAGTGCACCAGTAACACACACTTTAAAACCATTGGAAGGTTGGTAGGAAATCATCCCCATGATGCTAATAGAGGTTTAATTGATCAATGCATTGTCTTGGCTAGGATTTTTATCATTTTATCACCCTTTTTAGTAGTAGATTTCTGGAAACATTACTTTCTTGTTAATTTACGACTTAGATCAAGATAATAATAGTTTTTCGGTGTTCAACCTCACAATGCTCATGGATACGACCTTGACCACTTACTAGACTACAATTGACCCGGTACACTGCCGGTTAGATCAAGCTTTTTGGCGCCATTGCCGGGGATTGTGTAACGGGTGATACTTATACTAGCTTAAAAATTATTGAGAATAAGTCAATCTTTTCTATTTTCTTTTTGGTGCTTACCTCTTTGGTAAGTTACCAAGTGTTATTTGATTGTTTTCTCATTGTTTCTCTCTTGTAGTGGATGAACCGTTCTCGTCGAGGAAAGGCACCCGACACTCCCATCATTCCGTATATTAAGGATTTGGTTAAAGAGAAGAAAGGCAGTCAAGCTCGTCGTACTTTGGAACTTGGTGGAGAATCTTGCCAAGGATCATCTAATCAAGAAGCAGAGATGGATGAGCACTTTGAGAATGTACAAGTGGGGAAAGAACATGAGAATGCCCAAGGCAATGAACAAAATCCCAAAAATCCAAATCCACACAACAACAATACACCACCACCAAATCCTCCAATTCCACCACTCAGCAACAACCAAAATAACCAGAAAAACAACAACAACCCCTCAAATCCAAGACCTATTTGTAATCAACCCATGAGGATAAATGCAACCAACAATCCAATCCTCCTACCCAATGTTGGTGCAAACAACTTTGAGATCAGGTCTCATCTTTTTGGATTGGTGGAGACAAGATCTCAATTTCATGGCGATGATGATGAAGATCCATATCGATATCTTTATCAATTTGAGGAATTATGCAACAACGCCAAGAATCATGGTAATCATAGAGAATTAAATAGAATGTCATTGTTTCCATTCTCTTTGGTTGGTAAAGCGGAGGATTGGTTTATGTCTCTACCTCATCACTCTTTAACAAGTTGGGAAGAGATCCAATATGAGTTCTTGAAGCAATATTTACTCTGGGCGAAATTTAGAATTAAAGGTTGAGATTGCTAACTTTGGGCAAAGAGACAATGAATGGGTAAGATTTAAGAGGATGTTGAGAGCATGTCCCGGTCATGGTTATTCTTTGGATATGAAAATCCAATTCTTTTGTCGTAGGCTAAGGAAAGAGTCATGTGCGGAAGTTGATCAAGCATGTAATGGTTCTTTGATGATGAGTGGCACAAGATGTTTATGATGCTATTGAAAAAAATTCGAAGAATAACCGAATGTGAGAAACCGGCTCAAGTACAAGGAAAGTTGCTTTTGTGGGAGAATCATCCATTCAAATGGAAGTGTTGGCACAATTGTCATCCCTTAGTAAGAAAGTTGATGAAATTCAAGCTAGCAAGAGTTCGGGGAGTGGAAATATTATTGACGAGGCTTATAAAAGAATGAGGAATGATAATGTACCGTTGGGATTAGTGAAACCCAGTGAATATTCAAAGGAATAATTGAGCTTTATGCAACAACACCGGAAGCTCAACAATGCTTAAACCAACGCATACAACAATATCATGAGAGATCATCCCACTTTCCATTGGTCCAACAATTCAACAAATCATGGACCCAGACCATCTCTTGAACAACAACAAAAGGCATCCATCAACACCAATGTGCAACTACAAGGTGAATACTAAGAAAATCCCTCTTACCAACAACCACCACCACCTCCTTTTTACCAACAAGTTCCTACTCAACATTGCCATATTCAAAAAGGTTCTCAATCAACGGAAGAGGTTTCTCATGGAAAAATTTGATTGAAAACTTGATGGGTGTAGTTACTACTCAAGCCGCTAATATGCAAACAATGATGAATTCTATTAGCGTGATGTCCCAAGATGTTGTCAATTTGAAATCATCCATTGTGGGTCAAAATTCAAGAATTGGAACTATGGAAGCATCAATGAGAGGTATTGAAGACCTTTTGATTAAGGAAGGCGAGAGAAATAGTAGTAGACCCCCGGGTGAATTACCAAGCTACACCGAGAGAAACCCAAGAGAAGTCAATGCTATTATTACTCGAAGTGGAAGGTCATATGGGCATAATAAGGGAAGCAATGAGGTCGAAGAAGATTTGAATGATAAGAAGGAGGAAGAGTGGAGTGAATAAGAGAAGAGCATCATGGATGGTTTCTTGAGTGGAGATGGTTTTGAGAAAGTGGATGAGGAATGGGGGAAAGTCCCAAGAATTTTGAAAAACCCGAGGGATAGTGAATTGAGGACTCTTTTCCATGAGCATGTCTCTATGGCGCTCACCAATGAGAAAATGGCACGTGCCAAAGTGAACCAAAGTGATTCAGAGACTTTGGCAAGAAAATGGCTCACGCCAATGATACATTGGCGCAGGCCAATTATACACAAAAATTTTCTGAAGTTTAATCAGGCAAAATGGCGCACACCAATGATGATTGGCGCCCACCAACAGCCCAAAACTTGAGAAGGACTTCTACCACTTCATCGAACCACAAATGTAAGGGAGGTATAACTTTTAATCCTAAAATTATTGATCTTGCATCATTACCCTATCCCTCTTGAGAGGAAATTAAAAAGATGAAGTTTAATAAAAAAAATATATGCACGTTTTCTTGACACTTTTCGGCACTTAACCATTAGTATCCTTTTCATCGAAGCACTCACAAATATGCCGGCATATGGTAAGTTTCTTAAGGACATACTCTCCAACAAGAAACGGTTGGAAAAGTATGAGACGGTGTGTCTAAATGAGGAGTGTTCCGCCGCTTCAACACAAGCTTCCTCCTAAACTTAAAGACCCCGGGAGTTTGACGATCCCATGTGAGAATGGAGGATTTTTGTTTAAGAAGGTGCTATGTGATCTCGGTGCTAGCATAAACCTCATGTCCTACAATGATTTCATGAAACTTGGCATAGGCAAGCTCAAGCGTACTAGTGAAGGTTGATAAATTGTACTTCCCCGTCGATTGTGTTGTTATGGATATGGAGGAAGGGTACACTACACCAGTAGGCCATTTTTAACAATAGGAGAAGTTGTGATCGATGTACGTAAGGGAGAGCTTAGTTAGGGAGTGAATGATGAGTGCGTTGTCAACATCTACACTTTATTGAAATATCCATGCACTACACTAGAATCTTGTTCTTTTATGGACACTTCGTGTCCCCTTGTTGTGGATCGTACTAACATGCAGGTAGTTGAAGAAGACGTGAGCGATAAAGTGAAATCTTGCAAACCAAAAGCTCGAAAATCAAAGGAAAATGTCAAGAATCGATGGGATTGGTGGAATTCATCTAACCTATGTTGGAGACCAGTATTGATAAAAAAGATGAATGCGGTGCGTGAGGATGACCCACCACCAGTGCATTAAAGACCTAAGTAAGGAAAAGTCTAGCTATAGACTATAAATTTAGCAACAATGAGTACTATCTTTCTTTTTACTTCTTAAGCATTATCTTTTGGTTGGCTTTTGTTCTTATTTTCTACATGCTTATGTCAGTAATTGTTAGTGGTATACATGCATGATAATCTGTATAATTTCCATCACTTCTACCGTATAATCCCGTCGAGCAAACGACATTAAACAAAAGCACTACCGAGAGGCAGCCCGAAAAAGTTTGGTATAGTATTTTTGCTCTTTTGTGAGGCCTGGTTCGGCCAATGATCCTTTTGTGTCTACATTTTGGTTGATAATTTTCTTGTATTTGGGTTGCTTGTCATTTCCTTGGTTGTCTTTCGTGTTCATGCCCACCCACCCACCCACCTTTTTATAGCATCCCGGTACTTGTTTTGACTAGTTTTGATTCCCTTTTGTTTCCTTAACTACTTTCTTACTTTTCACTTTCCATTGAGGACAATGCAAGTTCGTTAGTGGGGAGTGGGAACGTAGTTAGTCCAACAATGGGTAATGTCATTAAATGTTTGAGAAACAATTAGCCTTGATTATTTTTGAGCATTTTAAAGCATAACAAACCACCTTTTGTTGAAAGATAGGATTTTGCAATTGATAGACTGAGTACCTCAACAAAGTGGGTAACCTTGGTGAAATGTAAGTGCATTTTAATCACGAATCTTTGTTTGTAGTGTGAATTCTTTGAGTACATATATTCCGATCTTTTCTTAACGTGCAAACTTTTGTGCAATCATATAAGCCTGCTTCAATAGCAACTAGAACTTAGGCTTGATATCATTTCGAGGCGAAATAGAAAGGTGTTTGGAGTCAAAGTTAGGGATGACGGCCATGGCATTTCTTTGACTCAACCATAGCCAAATGACCTTCCCGAACATATTTTCCACCTGTCCCCATCTCAGCCTTTGTAGAATGGTGAGACCCCACTTGAAACTAGCCATTCGTGATTAGCCTCATTATATCCGACCCTTAGCCTAATTTTGGTCTACATTCCCTTGATGTCCCGCAAGTTTAGCAAGTTTCTATGTATAGTGTGGTGACGACATTTGAAGTTGGGCAAGAGTTGAATGACATTGTTTCGGCACAAAGTTGAGATGGTATCCTTTGAAGTTCGAAGTCCTTTGGCAATTCAAAAAAGAAAAAAAAAATCAAAAAAATCAAAAAAAAAGTTTCCAAAAAGAAATAAAGTTCAAGTAAGATGTAAATAAAGTTCAATAAATGGTTAGTCAAGAAGAGCAATTTTGAACGACAAGTTCGACTAGTCAAGTAACTCAAGCTTTGGGAAATTGTATTGATTGGAGCGGTGTTTCTTATCTCTTTTGTTCTTTGTTGAAGTGTCCACCTCGACGATTTTTGCAAAAGTAGAAGAAAAGATACCAATTCGACATTTTTGCAAGTGAAGGTGTAGAGGCTTGCTATCTTGCTTGTTCTCTTTGATATATCTTTTTTACCCTTCGCTTAGCCACCTACCCGGGCCTAACGTTACAAGCTTGCAAGTCCTACCCGACCTATATTCTTGACTCCGAATTCCTCGATTAGTGGAGATTGGTATCATTTTTAAGCATATGGATTGCACCTAATAAGTATTGCATGCATGATTTCATAATTGGTTTCTTGGTAACAAATTTGAGGAATATTCACACACACACTCCACAACTTTCTGAGATTGCGGTTAACATGTGGTTATATGTTCAATTGGTTGCATCATCTAGTTGAGCTCTTAATTCTTGATATCTCTTGACTTGAGTTGTTTTGTCGCTTTATTTGCTCGAGGACGAGCAAAAGCTAAGTGGGGAGTTGTTGATGTAAGTCAACTAGATGATGCATTTCATGATGTTTTATCCCCATTTCTCAGGTATTTATTGATGTTCTTATATCAATTTGGATCATTATTTTCTTAGTTTCACCCAAATGTGTAGATAGTAATAATTATATAAAATATCGTGTTTTGATTAGTTTTGTACCGGTTATAGTAACCAGAGCATCGTGTCGGGTTTACACTTGGTGTTTTTGTATTGTATTGCAGGATTATAGGTTAACCAAGACCCCGAGTGACACCATGTGTTGAGCTAAACATGTCTTTTGAGGGCTAGAAGAGTGCGCCGGATGCTAACAAGTCAAACGGATCATTTGTCCTATGTGTTTCTACCGTAGTCTATCTTCAATGGACAATTGACCCAAATTAGAGGCATTTTCTTGAGAATCCTTCTTCATAAGAGTTGTAGATCAAGAAACGATATTTCCAACGCATCTTGAATCACATCAATCAAATCTCTACAACTCAAATTATGGCGATTTTACTGAGTTGCTGTGAAATCGGCGCACGCCAACTTATTGTGGCACGCGCCGAACGTCACTGTATCTATTCAGACAGTTTCACTCCAATATTGGCGCATGCCAGACCTTTTGTGACGCACGCCAAGCGTCAGGAAAAGTGATTTTCAGCCATATAAACCCTTTTTGGATCGATTTTATCAATTATTCAACCCCATCTTCTTCCCCAAAACTCTCTTCTCCACTCTTGCAGGCACCCCATGCCCCTAGGGGCTCTCCTAGCAAAAAATTCACCATTTTAGCATTTCATTTCAAGTGTAATCCATTAGAATTCTTACCTTAGTGTTTTATATAGTTAATTGGAGCAAGGGAGCAATCTATGTACACCAACCTTCATTGTAGCTTGTGGAAGATGAAGTAAGGTTTCCTTTTGCAAATTCAACACTTGTGATTGGTAAAATTCTAGTTTTATCTTGTTTTGTTTGTTCTTGTTTCTATGAATGCTAATCTTAATATGTTAGTACTTGTAGTAATGAGTGGCTAGTTCACACTAGCCAAGATGACGTATTTGTGATAGTTTTTAATCTCTATAGTTGATTGGGGATGTTACTTCATATATTTCATAGCTTCATGTGTGTTGTTTATCTTTTCCTATTTTCATTGTATTGCTTGTTGGTGTTGGATTGATCACCTAGCACTTGCACACACACACTTAGTTGAAACCGAAAGGAGATGCTTGGTGTGGGAGAAGGGATAGGAAAACAGGAAGGTAAAATTGATCTTAATTGGAATTCGATTTCTTATCCGGGGAGTATTGACATTGTCATTGCATTCAAGTTCGTATCATGTTGAATCATTAGGTCTAGGACTCTTAGACCAAGGAGGAGACATACAGCAATTTCATACACTCGTATGAGGGGAAATTGCTAGCTTAGGAGTGCACCGGTAACACACACTTGAACACCATTGGAAGGTTGGTAGGAAATCATCCCCATGATGCTAATAGAGGTTTGCTTGATCAATGCATTGTCTTGGCTAGGCTTTATATCATTCTATCACCCTTTTTAGTAGTAGATTTTTAGAAACATTACTTTCTTGTTACTTTACGACTTAGATCAAGATAATAATAGCTTTTCAGTGTTCAACCTCACAATCCTCGTTGATACGACCTTGACCACTTACTAGACTACAATTGACCCGGTACAATGCCGGTTAGACTGGACATTTAGAAAAGTTCTGATCACTCTCTAAGCAATAATCTCATGAATTCTTGCTCACAGGTTTCCGCTAAAACCTCTCGTTGCCTATGCCCTTCCTTCTCTATCTCTATGATTTCCACTTTCCCTGAACCATAAGTCATTTTGCAACTTTCCGGCCTATTATCTAGGGGCTCTAGGATTTTCATCGATATGGCATCATTGTTCAGCCTTAGAGTGATTTCCCCATTATCGAAGTCCATGATTGCTCTGCTGGTCGCTAAGAATGGTCTACCGAATAGAACTGGGGCACTCAGATCCTCAGGTACGTCTAAAACCGTGAAATTGATCGAAAATAAGAATCCTCCTTCCATAATCGTACAATCCTTTAGCAGGCCGGCAGGCATATCTCGGGTTCGATCGACAAAAGTCATGGACCGGGTTTGATCCATGACAACCAGAGTCTTAATCTTCTGGCAGAGGGATAGAAGGACAATGTTACAACTTGAACCAGAATCACAAAGGCCTAAACCTATAGATATACCATTGATAGAGATCGGGATTCGAAATATTCCAGGGTCTCCTAACATTTTTACTATATCAGAGTCTGGGTAATCCTCGGACTCTGAGAACATAGTGTCCGGATCCTCCTCCGGGTCATCGGAGTAGTAGTCAGACGATATATCAATTAGCTGGATAGGAAACGTACCTAGACGATAGGTCTCGTACTCTTTCAAGTTTTCCTCGGCTTCCTGTTTAAGCGTTTCAGTCTCCTTCTCCACACGCTTTTTGTCCGCTTCATATTTCTCTCTAGCTTTTAATCCAGGATACATAGAGATTGGCTTGATGTTCAACACGGTACGTGGCATATCATTTGACTCGTCGACTTAATTACTTTTGCTTGACTGAATTTCCTAAGTGTCCTGACACTCCTGCAAAAGAGGCAAAATAAAACAAAAAAAAGGTTAGCAACTCCCGCTTTAGTTGGGGATGAACCCAACTATTGTGGACTTACTAACTAAAATCAACTGGGAATAACACAGAAGAACGAAGGCTATCAGAATTCGATTTTCTGGACCTCGGTAAATCTAGGGTAAACCTCGGTAAACCAGGCCAAGAATTTCTTATTCTGGCAGTTAAAAAGTGCAGGTTTTAGTCCAGGACGACTCAAGACTCAAAAATAAAATAATAAAAAAAAACAAATTCTTAATTAGAATTATAACGATTATCCTTGAAATTGGCCATTGTCCCGGGCAACGGCGCCAAAACTCTTGATCGCGTGTAAGTCACTAAAGTCGATATTACTAGGAAGAATACTAGGTCCATCGTAGTATAGTAAGGGTGAATCAAGGTCGATCCCACAGAGATAATGCAACTTAAGTATAAACGATTCTAACCTAACTAAGAAGCTATATTTATGGTCTTTGACCAACAAAGTACATAAAAGAAACTTGGTATTCCTCCCCCTCTTCCCACCGATCTACTAACTTGGATTAGTTAATCTTTATGTTTACTTCCCCACATAATTTCCCTAAATTAATCGAGCGAGATTTTAATTCAGTTTTAAGCTACGGGTGCAACTCCTAACCCTATCTACTTCGACCATGATAGTAGACAATCTATACAGCAGCTACCCTCCTTAATTTGTCCGTAAAAGCCCATACGCATAGAGAACTAGAATTGCCGATATCGAGCGCTAACTCATACCGCTAACCCGCCTAGACAGCTGTCGACACTGCTCAGCACGTTCCTAGGGTCCATCAAGACTATGTCGAAACTAACACTTCACTATCAGTACTTCATGTTAATTTATGAATTACGAATACTAGATTGGCCAGAACTATTACTCGTCTTAATTAATTCTGTCGATCAACGTAGCTGACGCTGAACCGCCAGATTAAGTTTCCTAAATTTTGCCTCGGTAAACCGGTATAGACCGCCGGTTTACCGGTGGTGACTTTTCTTAATTCTGGATCTACATTGCTCATTGTTGATTAATCTTAGTAAATTATGGGGTCGTTAAACATTTAGATTAACTAAAACACGTAAATACATATAGATCTACCATATTGAAGAAAAAAGGAATGTTCAAAGCTTCATACCTTCAACGATGGGGATCTAGCTCGATCCACTCAAGCTAGAGATGGTAGAGAAGAGAAGGAACCCAGAAAATAAACTTCAAAAGCTTAGGAAAACTTATTTCATCAAATTGTTTAATAAAAGATAGAATATGCAAAAAACTTATGTAATAATCAGTGTATGCGGCTTTATATAGATACAATAGCTGACTTATGACTCATAGAAACCCTAACCAACCTAGTAAATGCGGCAGATTCGATTTCGTGTCCCACAAGACTCTCGGTTTACCAGACCTAGCCCACAGTAAACTGGGCTCACTTTTCTTTTTTTTCTTCAGCAGATCTCTTCTTGGACTTCTTTTACTCGGCCCAACAATCTTCCATTGATCCAGATCCGTTCCTTTAATGCTCCGGATTTGATACATCCTGAAAATACAAAAAAACAGGACAAAATAGTACCAAACCTTCGGGAAAATAACACAGATGCAAAATTACGAACCTAGGAACATACACATATCATTTAACACATATTCCATATAATAAAGAGCCTATCTATCCTCTCTTTGAGCATAATTCAGGGTGAATAAATGTATAATTAATTGTACTATTTAGGGCATTATCAGAGCTCATATATTGATCCTGACCTGTGGAGCTGATCGTTAAAGTGTCTATCCTGCAGACTTAAGAAGTTTTCATTTGCAAACTTTTTGAGTATGTCCTGTAGATCACAGACTTGAGTCTAACCTGCAGAGCTCAACGTTAAAGTGTCTGTTCTACAGCCTCAGGAGGTTTTTCCTTTGCAAACTTTTTGAGTCCATCCTGCAGAGCTCAGACTTGAGTCAGACCTGCAGACCTCAGACTTGAGTCTGACTTGTAGAGCTCAACATTAAAGTGTCTGTCCTGCACACTTAGAAAGTTTGTCATTTGAAAACTTTTTGATTCTGTTCATCAAAACTCGGACTTGAGTCTGACTTGCAGAGCTCAACATTAAAGTGTATGTCCTATAGACTTAGGAAGTTTGTCCTTTGCAAACTTTTTGAGTCTATCCTTCAGAGCTCAGACTTGAGTCTGACCTGCAGATTCAACATTAAAGTGTCTGTCCTGCAGACTTATGAAGTTTGTCATTTGCAAACTTTTTAAGTATGTCCTACAGATCTCAGACTTGAGTCTGATTGGCAGAGCTCAACGTTAACGTGTCTGTCATGTAGACTTAGGAAGTTTGTCTTGTGCAAACATTTTGAGTCTGTCCTGCAGTGCTCAGTTCGGTGTCTGTTAATGCAGACTTGGTAAATTTGCCCTGCAAACTTAAGTAAACCAAGCACATAATAATTGAAAAAAATCACTTTTATTGAAAATAAATTTGTCACATTACATCTTATTGAACGAAAATTACAAAATTGGGAATAACTCATAAACATCTGGAACCTGTCCTAGACATAGAATTTGCGTAGGTTATCTGCATGTGATGACGCTCTAAATGGTACCGATAATTATACCTATATTCACCCCGAATTCTACTCAAGAGAGGATAGATAGGCTCGTTATTATGAGGAATATGTGTTAAATGCTAGATGAATGTTTCCAGGATTGTAATTCTGCATCTATGCTATTTTCCTAAGGTTTTGGTAATGTTTTGCCTCGTTTTTCGTGTTTTATAGGATGTACCAAATATAGAGCATTGGAGAACAGATCTAGACCAAAAGAAGTACATTGGGCCAAGTGATTGAAGTCTAAGAAAAATCCTGCTAAAGAAAAGGAAGAAAAGTAGGCCTGGTACCCGAAGGCTAGGCCCGGTAAACCGGCGTCTTGTGGAACATGAAATTGATTCTGCCGTATTATCTAAGTCGGTTAGGGTTTTAGAGAGTCATAAGTCGGTCATTGTATCTATATAAGGCCGCGTTATCAGATTATTGTATAAGCATTCATAGTTCATTATCAATTCTTCAATTACGTTATACATTATTATGAAATAAATTTTTCTTGAGCTTTGGAGAGTTATTTCTGGTTTCCTCACTTCTTCTATCATCTCTAGCTTGAGTAGATCGAGCTAGATCTCCATTGTTGAAGGTATGAAGCTTTGAACATTCCTTTTTGTCTTCAATATGGTAAATCTGTTCGTATTTATGTGTTTTATTTAATCTGCATGTTTAAAAACCCCATAATTTACTTATTTTAATCGTACTGAGCAATGTAGATCCAGAAATTAGAAAAAGCCATCCCTGGTAGCCCGGTGGTCTATACCGGTGTACTGAGGCATGTTTTAGAAAACCTAAACTGGGATTCACTACAGCTACGTTGATCGGCAGGAATAAATAAAACGAGTAGTAGGTCTGGCCAACCTAATATTCGTAATTCGTAAATTAACATGAAGGACTGTTAGTGAAGTGTTAATTAGGAAGTCTTGAATGGACCCTAGGAACGTGCTGGTCAATGTCGACAGCTGTCTAGGCGGGTTAGCGGTATGAGTTAGCGCTCATACCGGCAGTTCTAGTTCTTTATGCATATGGGCTATTACGGACCAATTAAGGAGGGTAGCTTGCGTATAGATTGTCTACTGCCATTGTCGGAGTAGATAGGAGTAGGAATTGCACCCGTAGCTGATAATGATAATTAAAACTAAAGCTCACGATTAATTTAAGCAAATTATATGGGGAAGTAAACGTAACGATTAACTAATCCAAGTTAGTAGATCGGTGAGGAGAGGGAGAGGAATACCAAGTTTGTTTTCTTTTACGTTATTGTTGGTCAATGACCGCCTCTATGTTACTTCTTAATTAGGTTAGAACCGTTTATACTTATAGTTGCATTGTCTCTGTGGGATCGACCTTGACTCGCATTTACTATACTGCAATGTACCTAGTATTCTTTCTAGTAATATCGACGTTAGTGACTTACATGCGATCAGCATGCCAACTTCTTGCGATAGTCTTGCCATTAGAATCAGCCAGTTTGTATGCTCCTTTGCCGTGCACCTTGACAACTCTATAAGGGCCTTCCCAATTCGTGTCAAGCTTGCTTTGAGGACCCTGTCGGCTGATTTCATTCTTCCTCAGTACCAGATCTCCTTCTTTGAAGTAAGAATGCTTTACTCTAGAGTTATAGTACTAAGAGATTTTCTGCTTGTACTTGGCCATTCTTATGAATGCCACATCCCTAGCTTCTTCCATATCATCTTTCGAGTATCTGAGCTCGGTTTCTCGATCTATCTCTATTTACAATTCTGACCGAGGTGAAGGGAGCCCGATCTCTACTGGAATCACTGATTCACTTCCAAAGGCCAAGGATAAAGGTGTTTCTCCTATTGCTGGGTTCGGCGTAGTCCTATACGCCCACAGGATGTTGGGTAAATGTTCCACCCGATTTTCTCCTTCTTCTTCAAGTCTCTTTTTCAAGCATGCTTTGATCTACTTGTTAGTCTGCGCAACTTGCCTATTTTCCTGCGGATGACCAACAGATGTAAAATGCTGAGTGAGGCCTAGCTCAGTGTACCAAGCTCAGACATATTTATCTTGAAACTATGTTCCGTTGTCGGAAATCACATATTTGGTAATGCCATATCTGTAGACTATATTCTTCCAGAGAAATTTCTGAATGGCCTTGGCCGTGATTGTAGTTAGAGCTTCATCTTCCACCTATTTGGTGAAATAATCAACTTCCACAACCAGGAACTTTAGATTACCTGGAGCTCGGGGAAGTGGTCCGATCTAGTCGACCCCCATTGATCAAAGTCCATGGAGATGCGATTAGGGCCAATGTCTATGAATCTTGATGAGAGATGTTGTCATGCACCTGGCACGATCTACACTTCTATACAATCTTGAGCATCTCGTTCCATAGTTGGCCATAATATCCAAACAGTCGGCATTTTCTAGCTAGAGTCCAAGCTCCGGCATGATTTCCACATATCCCCAGGTGAATTTCACAGAGGAGATAGTCTCCTTCATCTTCCGAAGCACATATAAGCCAAGGTGATATAAAAGACTTTCTATAAAGGACTTCATTAAAAAGTGAATACATGTTCACCGGAAATGTCATCTTCCGAGCTTAAGAATTTTCTTCTGGGAGGATGCCATTCTTTAGATAGGAAACTATAGAGTCCATCCAAGTGTCTTTTTGTGGAACCAGCTGGACAACCTTTAGGTCATAGCTTCATTCGGTTAACAACTCTAATACTTTCTTATCAGATAGAAAATTGGATGCTCGGTTTGCGAGTGCGTCAGCTCTTCTGTTTTGAGATCGAGATACCTACCCGATCTTTATATCTTCAAAGTTTTTCAGCAGTGCATGTGCCACAGCTAAGTACTTCTTCATCGGTTCTTCCTTTGCCTCATACTCACCCTTAACATGATTTACCATAAGCTGAGAGTCGCTGAAGAATTACAGAATTCTTGCCCTGAGCTTTGCTGCCAAACTGAGCCCACTAATCAGGGCTTCTATCCCACCTCATTGTTTTTATCCTGGAATTTAAAACGCAAAGCATAGAGAAACTCTTCCCCTTTTAGAATGATGAGTAAGAGACCTCCCCCTGCTCCCTCTTTTCTCGAGGCTCCATCGACGTACAACGTCCACTGTTCTGTTTTGCAGCTCGGCTGGTCCTGGTCAATGGTTATTTCTATTCCCTCTGCTAAACAATCAGTTAAGGCTTGATCCTTGATCGAAACTCTTGGGCTGAAGTCCAGGTCATACTCCGCCAGCTCTACAACCCACTTCGCTAATCGGCCTGAAGTGTCAGGTCTTCCTAATATCTGCCAATGTGGTTGATCAGTCACCAAAACTATCAGGTGGGCCTGAAAGTAAGGCCTCAACTTTCTAGAGGCATGAACTAAAGCTAACGCTAGCTTCTCTGCATTGGAATATCTAATTTTTGGTCCATGTAACACTTTACTCACAAAGAAGATGGGTCTTTACACTATCCTGGTCCCTGACCATAATTGCACTTAATGCTTTCTCACAGATCGCCAACTATACATACAAGACTTCTCCTTCCTTAGAAGAAGTTAAAGTAGGCAGCTTGGCCAAATAGAACTTCAGCTCCTCAAATGCCTTTTGACACTCCTTGTCCCATGCATCTTTCGACCTGTTCATTGAATATCTTGTTTACTACGTGCTGATATGTAGCACCAGCATTTTTTTAACCCAACCGGCATTGTTATGTAACAGTAAGTGCCAAACTCCGTTATAAAAGAGGTTTTCTCTGCATCTTCAAGGTCCATAGCAATTTGGTGGTACTCTTTATAAGCGTCATGAAACACGGACACTTCAAAACCCATAGTCGAGTCAACTAATCTGTCAGCTTTGGTAACGGATAGCAATCCTTTGGTCAAGCTTTGTTGAGGTCGGTAAAGTCTACGCACATACGCCAACTGCCATCTAATTTATTCACTAGAACTGGATTAGCTTGCCAGTTCGGATAAACTACTTCTTTAATAATGTATGCATGTAGCAACTTGGTTACTTCCTTTTCAATTGCAGAAATCCGCTCCAAGCAAAGTTCCTCTTCTTCTGCCAAACAGGCCTCATGTTCGGATCACCATTCAATTTGTTTAGGACCAGCTCGGGAGACAGACCTGGCATGTCCTCTGTCTTCCAGGAGAAGACATCTCTGAATTCTTTCAATAGGTTGACAAGGTCTTGTTTGTGAGTATCTAGGATCCAAGAGCCCACATTGATTGTTAATTCAGCTTGTTCTTCCCAAAGACTGACCGACTCAGTCTTATCTTCTGAAGACCATTTCTCTTCTTCATCCGGAATTGATTCCTCTATAAGCACTTGTTATACCATTTTTTTTCCCATTGACGGTGGCCGTGTAGCAACTCATGGCTGCTTCCACATCACCTTTGATTTCTACCACACCTTCACCTGTAGGAAATTTCATACTAACATGATCTGGGGAGATCACAGCTCGGAGATCGATCAAGGCTGGTCTTCCTATAATCACATTGTATGTAGAAGGAGCCTTGGTCCTACCCTTTGGTACTCTGCCAAACGTTGTGGGTAGTCTGATCATCCCAACCGGGTGGACTGAAGGTCCAGCAAAGCCAAACAGCTGAGCCGAGACGTGTGTCAGCTCAAAATCTTTCATCTTCATTGACTGGAAAACCGAGTAATACAGAATATTTACTGCACTCCCTGTATCTACGCAGATGCGCTTCACCGTGTGACGATTGATGACTGCTTCAATATCCAACCCTTCATTGTTTATAACCAAAGGGAGTGAATCTCATGGCCCATAAATTACTTCTCATGAGAGACTATGTCTTTTGTTTGAATTATACGGGGCTGCAGACCTACCGCTGCCTTTCTCCTCAGCTCGGGTAGAGCTGCTCGGCCCTCCTGAAATGGTGTTAATCGTGTTAATTGGACGATTATCCACATGACCATCGAGATTAAGGGATTGTTCTCTTCTTCATTTCGGCTCATCTCGCCTGCCTCTGTCTTGGTTTTAATTCCTCCACTTGAAGTCTTTTCGGCCACGGGGTTCTGAACTTTTAGATCGATCTACGACCTCATCCAGCTTTCCTTCCATTACTGCAATGTCTATAACTCTTTGTAGCTCTCTATAGTTGATAGGAACCAACTTTACTGTACATTTCTGTACAGTTTAACCCACGGTTATCATGTTTCTAGCATGTTTCGGGTGAGTTTAGACCCTATATTGAGTGTGAATGAGGTTTTCCTTGCACGGCGAGTAACTGTAGGTTTTTCCGTAAACTCGGCCTACTTTTGGCACTTTTTACTCATTTCCCGAGAACCCGTAGTTTGCGGGTTATGCGTTTGCTTGTTGTTTCCTTGTTTATGCAGGATTTGGGTGAGTTGGGAGCCCGGAAAGCGAAGATTTATGAGTTTAGACGTGTCCGAGGCGAGAAACGAAGGCTAAGTATGAAAAAGTGGAATTTTTGGAAGTTAAGGCATCTATCCGTACGGACAAATGTCTGTCCGTACGGATAACTCTTAGCCAGGATCAAAATTTGAACAGAGATTTATCCGTACGGATAGTCATTTTATCCGTACGGACATACCAAAGCAGCAGAGATTCATCCGGACGGATAGAAAGCCAGCCGGACGGACAGACACTTGGGAGCACAAAACAGAAGATGTGATCAGAGACGTATCCGTACGTATCACCCTCCAGCCGTACGGATAACCTGGAGAATCAACAACCATCCGTACGGATAGCCTATTGTCCGTACGGACATGCTGAAATTTTGCCCTAGGCTATAAAAGGGCACCTCAAACGTTTTATTCATAGACTTTTTTACGATTTTAGATAGTTGTAGCCTCTTTTGGGCGATTTCCTTTTCGTCCGGAAGCGTAGAATTAAGTGACTTATATCGTTGTTCTCGTCTTTTGATCCTCTATTACATTAGATACATTACAACATCAATCCGTTACATTTCGATTATCAAGATTTGATCTTTGTGAGCACAACTTTGGTACTTCATCAATTTTCAATAAAGTGGGTATGATTTCTTGTTTTCTTATCGTTTATATCATGAATTCCTGTACCGTTTATTGATTCAATTCGATAATGAGTAGCTAAATCATTTGTACGGCCGAATTATGTGAAAGCGGATGAAACGCCAATAGAAAGATGAACCGGGAGGTAGTGTAGAACGTAATAACATGTCCTAGTCGATAATTTATATCACAAAACCTACTTTAATCGTAATAGATCTAGCTTGATCACCTAGTTCACCATCACACACACCTAGCTTATAAATGTATGTTGCGGCGAAGTGTGGGAACCGGGGTTTCGGGACCGTAGACGTTTTGGCTTAAAAGGTAGTTTGACACCTACCTGTGCACTAGATTGACACCCTAGTCATTAGGTCCATTTCCAATACAGAGTTTTTATCGTTCAAGCAAGGAAGGTAGAGCACACTCCCGGGGTAGTTTGTTTGAGGGTAGAGTAATCCGTTGGATCGTAGTTCGGCTGTACCTCTTTTAATCGTTAAGAAATCCGATTAGTGTAATCCTTCTTTTATGCAATAGTATAACGTCCTATTTTTCTGGTTGACCTGAACTGAGTGCTAAGTCAGCTGTGGTACTTAAAGCCAATCTCTGTGGGTTCGACCTCGGACTCCTCAAGCACTACCTACAATCGATCCGGTCCACTGCCGGTTAGAAAGTAGATTTTACTAAGGTTTCGAGTTTTTACTTGATTAGCTGGATTGCAAAAACATCTTTTATCAAGTTGGCGCCGTTGCCGGGGATTGGCAATACTTTGATATCACAAAAGTTGACCGAAAGCTTGGGCTTAGGTCGTTTTATTTTTATTTTTTTTATTTATTTATTTTTTTCTTTTCTTTTCTTGATGGAGTTCGTATATTGAAGCGTCACACCACCTATTGCTGTGGTGCTGAAGACGAGATACTTTGATTGTGTTTGTGTTGTTTCCTGAGATCTTGCAGTTTGAGCTTAAATGGATGGATTTTCCAATCAATACTACTCATCTGAACAACAATTATCCTACCAACTATAGGCACCTGAACAATATTATCAAAAACAGTATATGCATCAGCCTCAGTATCAACAACAGAGTAACCAGGATTCTTGGGCCTATCAGAGCCCTAGTGCATACCTGAATCAGAACTTTGGTTATTCAAGTAATGAGCCACAACATTATGAGGGTTATCAGAACCCTTATTCTTATCATGATTATGGTTCTCACACTCAGCATGTTGACAAATTTGCACAGAATCAGCCGTTTGATCAGAATCCATCTTGGCAAGAAGCCTACTACCCACCTCCGATGAATTATAGTCAGTATGATCAATTTGCTCCCATGCCACAAGAGAGCTTCACCGACAGTCAAATTGAGCTACTAGAGAAAATGAACAAGAGCATGGAAGAGCAACTGCGGGACATGAAAGTGTTCAAGATAAGTACTGACTCCGCCATAAGAAATCGTCAAGAGAGGGCGGTGCAGTCAATTGAAATAATGGGGTTCGAGCAGGAAGAAAATTCATGTGCAATAGAGGTGGTTAAGGATGATAAGGTGCTCATTGAAGGAGTTCAGGCGGAGAGTGAGATTGAGGATCCAATTTGCTATAATGAGGTGTCTGACCGAAAGATAGAGCATGAAAAAGAAGCTTGTGCATATAAGGTGAATAAGGCAGCAGAGAGAGCAAGAAGGCAAACTGAGTTGGAAGCTATGAGAAGACAGTTAGCTGCTCGTAAGAGAGACCTCGCGATGGAAAAGGAGGCAGAGAAAGCCGACAGTGAAGAGGTTTAGGTGGAGAGTGAGGTTGATGATTCGGGTTACCATGATGAGCTATCGGACCCAGAGAAGCAAGAGCTTGAGTTGGGATCACCCATTTCTCCATCACTCCCAATTGAAGAGATGAAAGTTGATACTTTGGTGGAGTGCGCAGGGGAACCGACCATTGTTATGAGCGAACAAGAAGTCTTTGGTAATGAAACGCTCTGGGATGAAGAGGAGCTGCAGGACTTGGGGACAGCAGAGGTGCAACTTCTGTCTATTACACAGCCTCCCGATGAACCACAAAATAATGATGTGGAGGGGTGTGTGATAGATTTGAGTGCACTCTTTGATGAGACAGAGTTAGAGGAGCGAGAGATTGATATGGGATCGCTCATTTCTCTATCACTCCCAATTGGACATTTCCATAAGGAGTGTATGAGGAAACCTGATGAGATTGATAGGCCATCTTTGGTAGAGCAACCGGGAGAGTTGGGAATATTTGATATGTCGGTCCCAGATTACTACTCTCATCCACTCTATGTGGATGAATTTTATGCGGTCCAGTTTGTGTACCCCCCGGTGGATGAACTTTATGCAATTGCGAAAAAGGGGGAACGACTATGGAGTGGTGATTTTCAGAAGAAGATGGATCGACATACCGATAAAAGAAGATTCTCCGGCTGGGAAGAGGTAGCATCGAGGACCAAAGAAGGTACGTTTCTAGTCAATTCAATTTCAATGGTTCTTGCATTGTTCACTTTTCTTAAGCTATTGGTCGTCTTGAGTTTAGATTTTGGTTGATGGTTTTTGGTGTTACTTATTTGAAATAAATGGTTAAAAGTGATGTTTTGAGTCTTAAGTGATTTGAGTCTGCTTAAGTGCCATATGGTCGAGCCAACGACATTAAACAAAGGCGCTCGGTGGGAGGGAACCCACCATCTTGTGTGTTTTGTTTGTTCTTGAGACCCACATGATGTGTTTTTTGGTGTTTTGGTTGTGTTCGGATGGTCACGAGGGGGTTTTTCTATCTAAAACTTCATTTTCACTTTGCCTGCCTCCATCCGTACGGATAAGTTATCATCCGGACGGATAACTCTCAGTACTCAAATTTTTTCAGTTTCAGCCATTCATCTATACGGATAGATTCTTATCGGTACGGAAAACCCCGAGCACACCAGGGACTGCCCTAGCCACTGCTACCACTGCTACCACTGCTACTACTTCTGCTTCTGAGCCCACACTACCTCCTCCCGAGGACCGGGATCGGAGTTTTAGAGTCGATCTTTGTTCTTTCGAGTTGGTCCTTAGTTATCCTTTAGGTCAGGGTGTTGGTGTCTTAGTTTTCCTTTAGGTCACTACTTTTTCTTTCTTGACTTGCTTTCTGGATTATTCATGGATGGTTGATGTTTTTGAATGTTTTATATATCATGTTTGATGCTTTATCCATATAGTACTCTCGTTCGAGTTTTCTGACATAACGAGGTCGAATATTTTCATTCTGCCCGGATTTCCCCCTTATTACTTGCTATGGCACGTGGACCATGTCCCGTGCATGTATGTCTTGGATATGTTTTTCTTTATATATGGATTCAGGATACTTTACCTCACGACCGTTATGGGACTCGATCACGCCGTTTTGCCGGGCTACTAAGCTAAGTCTCTTTTTCCTTTTCGTTCACACACCGAGGATGGTGTTTCACTAAAGTGGGGGGTGGGACAACTTAGCTTATTCACATGTTTTCATAGTTTACAATGCCGCAATGTGATGAACTTAGTTTTACTCGGTTTCGAGTTGATTTCTAGGCATTTTCAAATTTTTCCAGGGTTTTAACACCGCGATATATGCATGTTTTTCACGGTTGAGTTAGTAAACGGTTTTTAGCCTTGTGAATGTCCTGCAGTGAGTCCATTATATCACGATACGGAACACTTTTAGTACACTCTTGACGACGGTTATACTTAGTACGATTGCTTTACACACCTGTACCCCTAGTTTTGAGGCGAAATAGAAAGGATTCACCTGGGTAGGTTCGGGATGACGGAAAAGGCATTTCTTTGAAGCGACCAGAGCCAAAAGCCAACATCCCAACATTATCCCTCTAAACCCTCCTCAGCCTTGATAGGAACGGTCTGACCCCCGTCCGAATTTGAGCCGTTTTTGGTTACTTAGCTTATAACTCCTAGCCCTGATCCGATAATTTGGTCACATTCCTTTTTGACTACCCCACGAGTGGACTTAGTTGTTTCCTTTAGACACACTTGCCAAGGCAAGTGTGGGGTGGGGGAGAGTATGTGAAATGATACGAGGAGAGAGTTTTGAGCTAACATCTAGAAGGGGAGGAGCTCGAGGAAATCTTCGATGTGGCCTTTGGTTCGAAAGAGAAGTTTGTTCAATTAAAAAAAAGGAGTGAATAAAGTCGAACCAAAGAAAGCCGGAAAAGGGGTATGCGTATTGGCTAATATGATGTGAGTTTGGATGTTGTTCTAATGGAAATTTGAAAGAAGTTTGGTGGTTTTCTATGTTCGAGTTGAGGGAGTACACGCAATGATTAGGTTCACTCGTGCCTTCTTTTCTCCAGTCCCAAATTATCTTTCGATAACCCCCGTCCGAGCCTAACTTTATAACCTTTCAAGTCCTACCTGACCAGATCTCTGGCCCTGGTGAACCTCGATTAGTGGAGACTCTAGGAAGGGCAGGATTGTGTGCAGTCGTTTGTCCGGTATTCCAAGCCGGTAACCGTATTGAGTATAAGTCGTCGTCATTCACCACACGCTCACTCCGTTTCATGATTTTGTGGAGTCAAGGTATTACATTCACTTGTCTAAGCCCCTTTTACTTTGATATTTTGAAATGCATGCATGTACCGTAAAGTTGATTCCTTGGCATTGTTTGATCGCCTGATTTACACGAGGGCGAGTAAAGGCTAAGTGTGGGGTGGTGATAGGAACCAACTTTACTGTACATTTATGTACAGTTTAACCCATGGTTATCATGTTTCTAGCATGTTTCCGGTGAGTTTAGACACTATATTGAGTGTTAATGAGGTTTTCCTTGCACTGCGAGTAACTGTCGGTTTTTCCGTAAACTCGGCCTACTTTTGGCACTTTTTACTCATTTCCCGAGCACCCGTAGTTTGCGGGGTTATGCGTTTGCTTGTTGTTTCCTTGTTTATGCAGGATTTGGGTGAGTTGGGAGCCCGAAAAGTGATGATTTATGAGTTTAGACGTGTCCGAGGCGAGAAACGAAGGCTAAGTATGAAAAAGTGGAATTTTTGGAAGTTAAGGCATCTATCCGTATGGACAAATGTATGTCCATACGGATAACTCTCAGCCATGATCAAAATTTGAACAGAGATTTATCCGTACGGACATACCAAAGCAGCAGAGATTCATCCGGACGGATAGAAAGCCAGCCGGACGGACAGACACTTGGGAGCACAAAACAGAAGATGTGATCAGAGACGTATCCGTATGGATCACACTCCAGCCGTACGGATAACCTTGAGAATCAAGAACCATCCGTACGGATAGCCTGTTATCCATACGGACATGCTGAAATTTTGCCCTAGGCTATAAAAGGGCACCACAAACGTTTTATTCACAGACTTTTTTACGATTTTAGATAGTTGTAGCCTCTTTTGGGCGATTTCCTTCGTCCGGAAGCGTAGAATTAAGTGCCTTATATCGTTGTTCTCGTCTTTCGATCCTCTATTACATTAGATACATTACAACATAAATCCGTTACATTTTGATTGTCAAGATTTGATCTTTGTGGGCACAACTTTGGTACTTCATCAATTTTCAATAAAGTGGGTATGATTTCTTGTTTTCTTATCGTTTATATCATGAATTCCTGTACCGTTTATTGTTTCAATTCGATAATGAGTAGCTAAATCATTTGTACGGCCGAATTATGTGAAAGCGGATGAAACGCCAATAGGAAGATGAACCGGGAGGTAGTGTAGCACGTAATAACATGTCCTAATCGATAATTTATATCACGAAACCTACTTTAATCATGATTGAGCTAGCTTGATCACCTAGTTCACCATCACACACACCTAGCTTATAAATGTATGTTGCGGCGAAGTGTGGGAACCGGGGTTTTGGGACCGTAGACGTTTTGGCTTAAAAGGTAGTTTGACACCTACCTGTGCACTAGATTGACACCCTGGTCATTAGGTCCATTTCCAATACAGAGTTTTTATCGTTTAGGCAAGGAAGGTAGAGCACACTCCCGGGGTAGTTTGTTTAAGGGTAGAGTAATCCGCTGGATCGTAGTTCGGCTGTACCTCTTTTAATCGTTAAGAAATCCGATTAGCGTAATCCTTCTTTTATGCAATAGTATAACGTCCTATTTTTCTGGTTGACCTGAACTGAGTGCTAAGTCAGCTGTGGTACTCAAAGCCAATCTCTTTGGGTTCGACCTCGGACTCCTCAAGCACTACCTACAATCGATCCGGTCCACTGCCGGTTAGAAAGTAGATTTTGCTAAGGTTTCGAGTTTTTACTTGATTAACTGGATTGCAAAAATTCTCTTATCAATAGTGCTCCAAGTCGTGCCCAATATCTTTGTGATATATACAATACTTATTTGGATCTCTCTTCTCCCGAGATCCCCGCATAGGGGGTGGTACTCTTGCCATACCCTTCCTCTCCATGATTGCGAGTACCTGCTCACACGATCTATTCAGCGGGATGAAATCTTTTTCCTGCAGAGCTCCATTCTTTCCTAGCCGATATGTGACTGGCGTTGCCATGCGATGCCAGACCGGCGTCCCGCTCTTCTCAGTTTTTTCTTCATGTTTGCCCTTTTTGGGCTCACCTCTTTCGGATTCCCTTTTCAGCCCATTGGCTTCTAATCCTTAGCAGTGCTTATATGCTGTCTCAACGGGAGCTTGTTGTTCAGCTTGGCATATACTCTCTCTTCTCATAGTCCTGCTACGAAGGAAGTTATCAAGATGTGTTCGTCTGCGTCCCGGACCTGCCTGGACTCTTCGTTAATCCTCTTCAAATATTTGCAGCGCCATCTCCTCTTTTTTCTGTTTAATTGTAAGGATATGGGTCACGTTCCTTTGGAATTGTCTAGATTTGAAGAAAGCATGCATGAACTTCCTCACCAATGTTGCGAAATCATGGATCGACCTTGGGGGCAGCTTCCCGAACCATTCATGAGCTCTACCCGTGAGTAGAGCAGGGAAAGCTCTGCACTTTATCTCATCAGCAGCGTAATACAAATTCATGTAGGTGAGGTACTGATTCATGTGGTCGTTGGGATCCTTAGTCCCATCATACGGCTCTATCGTAGTCACCTTAAAACCTGAAGGTCGCGGAAAGTTCTCGATTTTCTCCAAGACCGGTGATTCGAATGAAAATCCGTCCGTCCTTCTACCCAGTATAGCATCAAGCTCTACTCGAGCTGCGTCCTACGCATGGGTGTTGACTTGCTTCTTCCAGGCATTGGACGTAGATGATTGGTCGTCCTGCTTATCATGCTTAGGAGAAGGAAGGGCCATCCTGGGTGAATCAACATCCGTTTGATCTTCTCCCCCTCTCCCTTCGATCGTGCCTCGCACAATTGCATGAAGTTGAAGCATCTAAAGTAGCTAATGCCATCACCAGTGCTTGCTGAGCCGGGTTCACGGCCGGTGGATCCTGTGGTTGAAGCTGGCTGGTGGTGGGATCTGTTTCCTTCTCCCCACCAGCGTTTTGGCCACCATCCTGGGTGTTCTTTTTGCCAGTGTTCTTGGCCATGATCGGTTGATAATGATCTTGATGAAATTGTCAATATAAGGCCCTCCTTCTAGTGTCAATTGACGAGAATGGGTTTCGTCTATGACTAAATCCGGGCCATGATTAATCTAATGACAATTCAACAAGAATAAAATGTAATAACAGGGTGGTGTTTGTGTGTTTTTTAAGACCGAGCTTGAGATGTTTAACCCCAAGTTGCCTACGTATCCTGTGTATGAATCAGGAATCAAGTCTATTCATAGTTCTTGGAATCATTTATATAGAGGGCCTTATGTCCTAGGCATGCTTGTGCCGTGTCCTTCAAGGACTCGGTTTCTTTTTAATCAAGGATTATATTATGTGAATCACGTAATTGTAGGTGATAATCTCATATATATTTAAATATAGGATCAGAGCCTTAATGAGTGTGGATTCTTTCCATATTGATCCTATAATATAGGAACATGTTTAAATATCGGATAAGGAAAGCTCTAGCCAACCTGCGTCGAGCTCCTTAGGCCATCTCGACCTGTGTTGTGCTACTTGTCCTTCATTATGACCGAGTCCACCTGCGGTGGTCTATTCGGAGGGACAGGTCAGACCTCTCTTCTGGGGCTTTGATATGTTCTGTATTTCGGCATGAGGCTCTTGGCCTTTAATGCTATCGATCATCTCTCTTCATTTACTACTTAGCCATTCTATGAATGGCACGTGGCAAGGGCTAGTCTAACCCTCGTCAGTCCGCCACTAAGTTGATGTTGCTTCGAAAATGTAAAGTTACATCATCATATACCATTAGTGCAATTTTACACGTTACTGTATCTCTTATTACCAAAAGAAAAGAGATGTCCGTTGTCTCATATGTAGTTACTTCACCTCAAAATCTCTCTCCACACAAGCATTTCCCTTACTTCACAGTAAGGGTGTACACGGATACGGATAATCCGAAAACTGAACCGAACCGGGGTAATTCAGCATGGTTCGGTTAATAAGACCTATGGTTCGGTTTTCGGTTTTCAAAATAGAAAAACCGGAATTTTCGGTTCGGTTACGGTTAGTGCTGTAAATTATCCGAACCGAACCGAAAACCAAACCGAAAACTGAACCGAAACTGAACCGAATCCAAACCGAAAACCAAACCGTTTATATCGGAACCGAACGAACCGAAACCAAATATAAAAATAAAACCGTTTATAACCATATAGTGAATCAAACTGTTGTAACTGTATAATTTGGATGAAATTTGGTTATTTCGGTTTGGTTTTTCGGTTAATCAACCGGTTATTTCGGTTCGGTTCGGTTCAGTTATTTACTATTGATTTTTTTTCGGTTTTTCGGTTAACCGAACCGAACCGGTTATTTTGGTTCGGTTCGGTTCGATTTTCTTTTACAAACGGTTCAGTTTCGGTTCGGGTTTTCAATTAATCAAAAATTTCGGTTCGGTTTCGGTTACGCCCATTAACTGGTCTGAACCTACACCCCTACTTCACAGAATGTTACGAGACGTGTCTCTTCACTGGCAATAATATCGCACATTGACCGAGTTGATTTTATTGTTACTACACATGTATACCAAAGTGTCATTGTGATAAGACATCTATAACACTGTTGCAGGGAAGTGCGTGACTTATTCTGAATTATGTTATTTATGGAAGTACTCTCAATTTTCATTAACAAAAAAGAATGAAAATTTTAAACGGGCGGTGGGCCTAAAGGACAAAATAAGATTCTAAATGATGAAATAGGACAGAAAAAAATAAAATTTGTTTGAGAAGGACAAAAAAATAGTGTTGTACAAAAAAACCCTTAATGATAATGAAAGATATTTTTTATTTTCTGAGAGCAAAATCAGGTAAATAAATGCACTGACTTTTATTGCATTTATTCTTAGAAATACGGGGAGTTTTGAAATAAGTGGATTCTAACCTAAAATCATTCCAGAAAACGCTGAATCAAAATTGTTACTGCATTTACTAAAAAATCAAGCCGATCAAAAAACCAAAGGATGAAATCATTGAAAAGAAAGTTCTGTGAAAAATCGATTGAAAATTGTCAGAAAAAGGCTATTTTAGCACCATCCAATCACGAATATGCAGTGACACATCTAGATGAAAAGAATGGGAAGAAAAGCAGGAACGATGTGTAAGTGTCCATTTTTTTATTTATTCTTTCCATATCAAGCACGTATTGTGAGTTTATTTTACAATTGATGTGGATGTATATAGGTTGAAATTTATGTGCAAGACTAAAAAATTAGGGAAAATTTATGGAATTCTATAAAATAGATGGTGGGGATGTAGAATGGAATTGGGTGTACGGTAAAATGTTTTGCATAAATGAATTTGAGGGCAACTAGTGTTAGGTTTAAGTGCTTATGATGATGAATAACGAGTGTTACTGCATTGGGCTTTCTCAGCTTGTCACTGCATTAGGTGTTGCTACATTATACGGTGCTGGCTTTCATGGGTGTACTGCATATATATCCTAGTTATCCTACTTGTAAGGAAGATGTCACTGATTGACTATGCATTAACACTGAATGTTTTCCCTATATAAATGCATATATCAGTCATTCAGTTGTATGGAATTGGCTGGGGATGTAGAATTAGGGTTATTTTATGAAATTGATGGCATCGGACGTTGAATCGAATCGGGTGAAAAGTAAAATATTTTGTGCAAATGAAATTGAGTGCACCTGAATTGGCTGTAAATGCATATGATGTTGCTGAATAATGAGTGTAACTGCATTTAGGCTCTTCCACCTTGTCATTTTAGTGTGTACCTATATCGTATGGTGCATGCAACTTGTTGTTACTGCATATCCTTATTGTAATAACATACATCTTGTGTTCCTGTTGCATCATTTGTATTAACATGTCTTAGTCGTTTTTGTGTTAATGCAAGTGAACGAAAAAAAATTGTTTGAAAGATTTAGTGACCCTTACTAAAGTTATGTAGTAACACAGTGTAATGAATATGCAGTAACATTACTTTCATGTTAGAATGTGTGTAATAACATGCATCTTGCTTTCATGTTACTACATGTGTAGAAACATGCACAAGTGAATGGAATAAAATGGGATTCCCACTGTTGTTTGATAGTTGCAATGACTATTGTTAAAAGAATGTAGCGACTGTTCAATGTTCAAGGGAATGCAGTAACATTTATTCAATATTACCGCGTGTGTAGTAAGATGCATCTTGCGTTCACGTTACTGCATGTGTAGTTAAATGTCTTAATCGTTTATTCGTTTTTTCTGTTTATGCAATTGAACAGAAAAAAAATGGCGCACCAATATTTGTTTGGCTGTTGCAGTGGCTCTTGTTAACAGAATGTAGTACCAAAAGCTCTCTCGGCAGCTGGTAACTCCATTGACCCTACAAAGGAAGAGATCTAGAATTAATTCACAAAGGAGAGAGAACTCGATCATAAGGCCATGACCGAAGCAGCTGTGTACCGAAAGCTTCTTGCTAGCAGGCTTAAGGATCAACGTGATAAGCGTAGTAACAGCTCTTTTTATTAATTCGGCAGCATCTTCTCAACAAAAAATTTAGCAGCATTAATTCATACTTATTATTGGATATAAGAAATTAGAAGAATATTAAATTAGGGTATTATTGGATATTCACTTGTTTTTTGTCCTTTAAAACCACTATCTTATTTCATTGTCCTTTTTACTCAAATAAGATTGAAAACAGTCCTTCTCAACCATTTCCTAAATTTTCAATTCGTATTTTTAACACATGGCATAATCAAGGGATTAATTTCCGTATGATTAATGTTTGCAATAAATTGTGATTTATTTTGTGTTAGGTACTCCCTTCGTTTTTTTTTAACTGTCGCAGAGAAAAGAATCAAACAGATTAAGAAAGTAATTAATATGTCTGAAATATAATATAAAATGACTAAGTTGTCTTTTAATTTTTTGAAAATATGAATGGGTAATAGTGAGTCAAATTGACTTTTGGAGTTTTTAACTTGAAAATATATTTTTTTTATTGAAGATGTAAATATTTTGTTGGTAAAAAAAATAAAAAAAAAAAAAAAAAAAAAAAACTAAATGATGCAATGGAAATATAAAATGACAGATAAATAAAAACAAAGAAAATTATGAAATATGACTATTAAAAAAATATAGGGAGTAAGCTTTAATTTAGACAGTAATATATGTCTGGTTTGTGGACTACATCGGTTGAAAACATTGAAAACATTTAATGGAATTGAAAGTTGGTTCAATTCTGAAAAAGAAAAGTGCACAAAGAAGAAGAATCTACGGTCAATTATAAAATAATACTTCGTGCGTTTATTTAACGGTCATTTTTAGAATTCGTTTTATTTTTTTATATATATGACATTTTATAATACCAATACAACATTTATTATTTATTTTCCCATTTACCAACAAAATATTTACATCTCCAAAAAAATATATTTCTTTCTTTTCTTGAAACCAAAAAAAAAAAAAAATTCAAAATCAATTTGGCTCACTATTACCATTGCATATATTCAAAAAAATCAAAGGACAACTTAATCATTTTATACTATATTTAAGATATATTAATTATTTTCTTAATCTGTGTGATTATTTCTCTCTGCGATGGTTAAAAAAACGGATGGAGTAGAAGGTAGTTTCATAACATTTTTTTTTCGAAAAAGTGTTTCATAACATTAAAACATGAGATTCACGAATTTTTTAATGATTTGCCTGTTACATATACAGAAGCAAGAAATTGATCAATAGGTTGATTTAGGTATGAAAACTCTAATTTGTCCTTGTTTTATCAAAAAAATAAAAATAAAAATTTTGTCCTAGTTGCCAACGATCTTATAATTGTGTATGTCCTATTAAGTTAGTAATTGATTCTTTTAATATAAAAACGGAAAAATCCGTATTATACCTTTTTTTTTCAAAAATTAATTTTACATTCCTTGAATTCAAAAACGCCCGCTATCCCCCCGCCTTAAATGGGCGGCAGGGACGGCTCCAGGAATTTAGTGACACGGATCGGAAATTTATCATATTTTTCAATTACTAAGTGTAATGTTACATATTATAGTTCAATACGGGTCAATAGGGATCAACATATAAAAATAAGGGGATCGGTACACATGTAAAATGTGTATATAAAAAAAAATTCACTGTAATATTTTTTTTAGCGGGTCCGGTGACCCAAATCAATGTACATGGCGCCGCCCCTGATGGGCGGTTATGCTCATATTACACCCTTCAGCCCGCCCACAGATGGGCGGTTGTGATTAAAATGGGTCCCTAGGACAAAATCTTCTTAGAATTCACTAATTCCTAAAACGAGAGCCGAGGTAAGAGCTTTGTATAAATGGTATGGATAGATGTCGTTTCCTAGGTCTCACAACCAAGGGAAGGATATTAATCCGCAAATGCGACAAGCCCACCTCATATAGTGCTCAAGGGGTCAACATCTGGCGACCCAAGAAGGATAACGGACAAGGATACTTTTTGGAAAGTCGAGCTGAGGACTTTAAACTCAGAACTACTTCTAAAACCCTTAGGATTTCTTTTTAGGATTTTAGGTTTTTTTTTCTTTGAGTCAAATATGAGTAACGGGACATATGTTGAGGTTTTTATTTTGCCGTGTTCCGATGGCCATTAGGCTAAGGGTGTGCAAAACTTTTTTACTCAATATAGGCCACGTGAAGTAGAGTTCCGTAGGAGAGTCGAGAAATTGCTAAAGAAAAGGAAGTTAGCAATCAACCTTAAGATGGAAGCATTAAGAGAACTTGAGAATTACTGAAAATGTAACAGAGAATGATTGGTGCGAACAAGAACGCTTTTTGGTCAACTCCCAAAACTTTATAGAATGGATCCAAAGTTGTGTGCAATTCGTTCTGCAACTACCCTTATCCTTTCCTTTGTACCTTTTCACCCTTCAACCTCTCTATTCTCTCACCAATTTGCCTCATAGTTCAAATTTCTAACCATTCTTTCATCCCCTCTCTTTCTTTCCATCTATTTCACTCTCCCACCCTAACCCAATCCCTTAACCAGTACCCACCCAACACACAATTTCTTACCCACCCTTTATCTTTTCTTACCATCCTTATGTATATCTTTTTCTAAACCCATCATACTCTCAACCTCCATTTTGTTTACAAAATACCTTTGTGTTGCGGAATTTGAACATTGCTAAGTTTTAATATCATTTTGGTAAGTGTAGCTCTGAACCTAGCTAGATTTTTAAAGTTTTTGGTTCGATCGAAATACAACTTATCTTTCTACCGGAAGTTTTAAAATTTCACACTTTTCCACCTATCCCGGCATTTCTGGATGATGAGTTTTGTTCTAAAATATCACACCGATCCGACCTTGTTGATGACGGTTATGACTTTTACGTGATACATTGGGTTATTAGTAATTTCGAGGAGAAGCTTCATCTCCCTAAGTTGTTGATATCCAATCAAATCGTGAAGCGTCTGCACTGAGTTTCTGATTTTATCTTTAGCCAATAGGTCATATTGTATCTGTTATACCTTACCAAGTTTCTCTTAACACTGGATTGAATACATGGTTGATCCAGTCAACCTCGTGTTTTCCCATGTGGGGTAATGCTTTTTTTTTATCTTTGTCTTCTCCACCGAGTTTTAAGAATATTTAAGCGGTGGAGATTATAGATGAAGACTTCCATCTTTAGTTGCTTGTTTATTTTTCTTTCTATTTAGTATTTTTCTTTTTGCGTCTATATGTATCCTTTTTAGAAATCGTGTCTGAACGAGTCGTTTTAACTCTTTGGTTTTCCTTGTCATTGGTTGTATGGAATAAAGTGGCTTAATTTTTTTTTGGATATTTTATATCTAATTACTGCCACATTATTTTGTAACTTCCATTGACATGTTATTAACGGTTTCGTGGAGTTTCTGTTTGGTTTTCTTAAACAGGTTTTTACTTGCTTCTCCACGACGTGCTTGGATTACTCCGATGTTCTGCATCTACTTGAGAGCCGTTTCCAGAGCTAAGTCTTTTTCTTAAAATCTCATTTTTATTTGTCATTGGGGACAATGCCATGTTTAAGTGAGGGGTAGGAGACTTAGCTATGATGTACTATAATTGAAAATTGAATGAAACGGTGAAAATTTGAAAAAATTGAATAAATGCCATATTATTTATCTCGTACCCTTAGAATTGTGAGTTCCTAGCTAAGAATTGATAGGAAAGGAACCGAGTTGCATGAGTACGTGATCATTTTATACTTATGTGAATGTAAATTTAAGGATATTCATGCCGATTGTTGCAAGTAGTTATTTATTATTCGATTACTCAATCTTTGAATCGAGTTTTACCGTACGAATTATAATAACTGAAGAAATTATGTGTACATTGCGTAGATGATTGGTTATGCGAACTTAGTGTCGATATTTATCTGCTGATGTATTCCTATATTCTGGCCATTAAAGTGGAGTAATAAGCTTGAGATTTATCTGTGTTTTAACAAAGCGTTAAACATTGTGCTTGTAGTAACATTACCAAAGTAGCCTCGCGCTTGTGGTAATATTCATGCTATTGACTCATCCGTGAGAGAAGACTTCTTGCAATGCATACTTTACTTTTAAAGCAAGTTTCTTTCTTAAGAAGTGTTAATGCTTGAAAATATGAAAATGTGAGAAAAAATTCAACTTTTAAGAGGCTTCGAGTATTTTTCTCGGTCTCCAAGTCCAAAAACCTCTTGGATGACGCTCTTGCTTATTGCACCATGTCTTTACCCATTGCGAGGCTTAAGAAGTGGGAATGCTGATGTTGGTAGGTTGAGATTGCGAAGTTAGCGTAAACTTTAATCTTGCCACGAATAGATAAAACCAAATGCACATGCACACGTCACTTCGATTCATAGCGAGTAGTGAATAATGGATACCTTATGAGCATGAATGGTATAAGTTGACTCGAGTTTCTTGTGTAAGTATGATTTGACCACGGGAAATGTTGTCTTGGGGAATGACTTATTGATGCTTTGTTCGGGACGATCAAAGTCTTAGTAGGGGGTAGTTGATGACGGTCAAATTATACCCGTAAAAGTCATGAACGTTGACCTTAAATCGAGATTAATAATATATATTTTATATTAAATTACATGTTTATATTTATTATTTAATGTTATGTGATTTATATTATAAAATTTGGTATTTATCCGTTTTTATTTAAATATGATTTACTTTGGGATAAATATCTATCTTGTAGATTGGGATAATTTTTGGAGGATAAATACAAATGGAAGAATTAAATCTCAAGATAAATCAAAGAAAATCCGGAGTGCATTGAAGATAAAGATCGGATAAGCACGAAAAGAGGAGTAAGGAAGAGTTGGCGCCAAAGAAGGGGGCGCATGTGGAGTGGGGCGCATTTTGCCCTAAGCTTCCGGATCGACTTGGAATTATCTTGACACGTTTTCATACTTCTTTTGGATTTAGGAAAACTATTTCAGATTGGTTTAGGCTTATCCTATGCAAATTTTTACTCCTATATATTTGTACATACATTACACACTCCATGCACACACTTTACACAACTTTTACACAATTCATAATTAAATCCTCAGATTTTCTTAGAGCAGTTTTTACGCAAGTTCTGCAATAATGTAAGTTCTTGTATTTATTTTTTTCTTAGTTCTTTGTAATTAAGCCCTCAATTATTGTTTATCGTTTAAGGTTGTTCGTTCTTCACCGAACGATGTAGATCTAAGGATACGATATGAGGCAGTGGAGATTCCTTGTCTATAAGGATCCACACGCCCAGATCTGTCATCCGGTGACCTATAGATGACTTTGGTATGATCGAAAACCGTGTTTTTAGTAGATCTATATAATTTCTTTATGAATCTCTATTTTATCCTTTACGTATGTAGAAACGCTAAGATTTAGGTTTTCGCCGTGTCAATCTAGCCACGTCTTTATGGTGAGATTGTCCACCTAGAATTTCTTATCTTAGTAGGTATGGCTACAGCTACGTTGCTCGTCTGTTTTAATTAGCGTATGATTAGGAAATACCAATATAGGGCTCCTAGGTCGGCTCATGAATTGATCTTCCGGGACTTTTCAAATGAGATCTAGATCTGCTCAGTATTAGGGAATTGAGCTCACCTAGTTATACGTAAATCGTAGATTAACATGAGACCGTGCAGGTAATTGTTAATGGGACAGAGACTGATGCGATCGCTTAGGAAGTACGCCTAATCATAGGAATGTTGCCTAGGTGAGCAATACGGTTAATATCGGCATCCCTAGTTTTGTAAGCGTGCGAGTTATATGAGATGGAGGCCGAAAAAGCGAAGTCACGTAATGTAGCATATTGATCTAGATGGCCTAACCGGAGCTAGATCTAGTTTAGGGGATGACTCCCATAGCCACTATAAAAGAAATACAAATCGTATTAATAGTTGTCGAGTCTAGCTTAATTATATAGAATCTCTAGATCCAAACGATAACATAATAATTGGGGAGGTTAATTATGTTGTTTATGTGTTGTGTCGAGTCGTGTCGTTTATCTTTTCTTGTCTTTTGTTGGTCGTAGACCGCCTTCGTGTCCTTGATATGAATAATTAATTTTTTGTATATAAATGACCCACAATTGGTTCCCTGTGAGATCGACCTTGATTCGCTATAGCTGTACTACGATGGACCTAGTCCTCTTGCTAGTATTGGTTTATGGTGGTCAAGTATTTTATCATCACTTGATCTACATCATCAGCTAACGGGAATGAGATAAATGCAGAAAATAAACTAGGTCACGTTCTTCATAACGGCCTAGGACAATTTTTAAACCAACAGAAAAATTAAATCATTCACATCTATCCTATCGGTCGAGTCCATGATCAATCGGGGTCCATATAATCATATTATATCTACTCCATACAATAACATCTTATGAAAAAGATAAAATTAAAATTTAACTACTTGCATCTTAATTAATTAACACTTAATCTATTAAATAATTTTATCCAATCAATTAACTAATTAACACTTAATTAATTAAATGATTTTAATCGAAATAAAATTAACTATTAATTTTAAACGATTTTTATTTTAATTTTAATTAATTAGAACTATTCCAAAATAAATCAAAATTAAAATTATGTCTCTTTTGTTTCTTTCCTTTTGATTCGTAATCAAAAGGGATGTCTTTGGTTTCCTAAACCAAAAGACATCTTCCTAAAAACCAAATTTGGTTTAGGCCTGGCTACTTTCCAAAATCAAAATTTTGGAAGTGCCCTAGGCCTAGGCCTTTTATAAATCAAATGTTTGAAAAAGGGGCTAGGCCTATTCCAAATCAAATATTTGGAAAGGCCAAATAATTTTGGTTCAGGCCTGGTCACTTTCCAAAATCAAAATTTTGGAAGTGGCCTAGGCCTAGTCATTTTACAAATCAAATATTTTGAAAATGGCCTAGGCCTATTCCAAATCAAAATTTGGAAAGGCCAATATTATTTTAATGCCATGTGGCATCCCAATGGCCCAAACTATTTGAACCATTGGTTAGCCACATGACACAACTAGACAAAGGAGAAATTACCAATCACAACTATGAACCTTATTGAATCACAAAATACACAAAACAAAAATTTGGAGATCCGCCAGCATTGACCGGTCAACCGACTGCCGGCAGCAGGGTGCCCTGCCGCCGCCGCCGCCGTCCAACTGCTGCCGGTGGTGATGCCGCCGCTAGTCGGCCGAGCACCACCCGATCTCGTTTTTTTTCCTTTTCATGTATCACTTTTGTGAATCTAAAATCTTTCATCTTTTAATTACGTGATTAGAACGATAAAATTAACTACGCAAAATAACATGCTTATTGCTTAAGCTCGAAGCTGTCTCTGATACCACTATTAGGAAATGTACGCGGGAATGCAGCGGAATATAAAATTTTATTTCCTTTTAACCAGGATCGACTTCGTTGAAGCAATAAAAAAATAAGCTAAAGATGGTGGTTACCTTGGTTGATCTAAAAGATCGACGTTTTGACCGTCTAAGGAGAGTAGTTCTGCATAGGGACGCCCAAGTGTTCGGCCTCTACCGCTAGTCCACACGAACAGCCCGCCGGATTCCCATCATGGATTGCAAGTGGAAAACTCCGGTTGCTAGACCGGCCCTTTTCCCCTCTCTCCAACTCTCTATAGAATTCTCTCTATTTTTTCACAAGAACTATTAACTCTTGGAATTGTGATGTACAAAAGAGATTGACACCCCCCTCTTATTTATAGTGAGAGGGGCGTCCCATCTAGGTGTGGAGGAGAAGAAAACATTTTCCCAATAAAATAACGAAAATATAATTGATTGATTTATCTCATTTATTATAATATCTTATATTAAATAAATCTAGGATATTGTCAATATCTTATACCAAAGTGTGACCATGATGTACAAATAGGACTTATTACAAACTAAGAATTAAAAGCCCGTCAAATATTAGGGATGGAAGTTTTACAAAATTTCAGACCGTCAATAATCAAAATTAGATTAAATCCATATGTAGATTGCCAAAAACCCTTAAAACGCCATTCCTCGGCTAAAAGCGGGTATAAACGGCTTACAGTAGGATTTAATCACAGATTATGCCATTAATCAATTTAAACCAGATTTGTCCCTTATATTGCCAGAAATATTTTTAATTCATGTTCAACCAGGTACATCATAAAATCCAGAAAATACAAGACCATACAAGTATTACATATCTCCTGATTATATTTTAACACAAAAGTGCTTAGCCTATCATTAGGCTAACCATAAATATAAAATAAAATAAAATACAAAACTAAAAATAAAATAAACTTACAAGTGTTAAGTTGTGATCAGAACCAAAAAGATTTTTTATTCAACAATAGAAATATTACAAAGTAGTAGTGGGAGAAAGAGAAGGCGAGACAAATCTCAAGCGTGCCTTCAATGGAACTACGAACTAATCTATTTATAGAGAAAATCAAAAGCAAGCCAAAACAAGTGGGCTATTAAAATAATAAAAAGAAAAGTAAGTGGCGAACATTTTGCCACTAAATTCAAAAGTAAAAGCAAAAGAATATTACTTTTGCTATTCATTAATAGTAAAACTTTATTAAAGTTGGGGTCGGCACAAACGACAAATTTGGAGGACTCATTTTGTCCTTATTCTTCAATAATTATCTTTCATCTTGAAACTCTGATAATTTTGCAATAACTGTCTGAATGTCTTCATCGATCTCTTGATTGGGATCTTGAGATTCTCCTGCTAAATTTGCTGATGACATGGATGTATCTGATTTATCGTCTCCAATTTTGTGACCAAAATTCTTTAGTAAATCTTTCTTCATTTCTAACATATAATGTTGTAGTATTTCTTTCTTAGAAACTATTCCCTTTATCTTGAGTTTTCCTGAAATATTCTGGAAGGGACTCTGACTGCAATCTGTTGTTAAGATATCATCTTCAAGTTCTTCAAATTGTTGAATCTTTTGTTTTATTTCTTGGAATAAATCCTCGCCAAATAATTGACCTGTTTGTGGGTCTTTTTTAGACAATTTTGTCCAAAATTTAGAGAAATATTTTCTCTTGATACAAGGTATATTATCTGTAGTTATGTCTACAACTGGAGTCCATTTGAGAATCCATGGAATAGAGAATTCCAAAAAGAAATATAACGATCCAGAACAATCTATTAGATGTCCTTGATTGCTTAATTCAGAAATCTTGGGAGATATATCTACCCATTGAGAATATAATTCTTTAAATTCCTCTGGCAAAATTTTTACCGATGGCCCATGTAATAACCACCAATTTTGAAACCAATTTGGTATGTATTCCAGATGTTTATATACTTCTGGGCATACTTTAATAAACCAAGTATGCTTTTGTTTTCTGTTTTCATATAAAAACACATTAGTAAAAGCTTGGATATAATCCCAATAATTATATTTTAGAGAAATATTTTTCTCTTGGAAAAGAAATTCTTTTTCCTTGAATAATGATATACCCCATTCATTTGGAAGATATATTCTTTTAATCACAATTTTGGAGAAAGTATATTCTTTCTGATCATTAGCCATGAAATGTGTTATTCACATTCTGAAGCTTTTAATAAATTTTCATAGTAAGAACGCTGCTTATATGCAGTTGCTGGAAATGGATTATTATCCAAATACTTATCCATAAGTGACCATGGGTCTTGTTTCTTTTTCAAATCTTCATATTCAATTAGGAATATTATTCCTTGTTTCTCATTTTCTTGGTAAGAAGTTATATCTTCTTCTTCTTGTATTACTACATTAGCATAAGAGGGTATTTCCTCAACTGCTTTGCCTTTTCCATTCTTTTTCCTTTTATATTCAAGGAATTCTTGATATTCTTTATCAGAAATATTATTCTGATCATTTGAACTGCCAATTCCGGATATATTGTCCGAATACAAAATTCTGTTTCCCTGCTGGATGAGGATATTTCCTCTTCCACCTCTTCCTCGATAAGGAGTAAAGACTCCTCCTCGACCTCGAGCACTCATGCCTGTAACCATTAAAAACATTATTAATGTAATTTATTAGTACATGACCAACATTTTGGAGGTAATGAAACCTTTATAGGTTTCCCTGATATTTCTCTTTGTATTATCTGCTGTTGCACTTTCCCTTTTTTACTTTCAACAGCAATACTGACATCCCTCAACCATTTGTGCCAGCAAAATCTTTCAATAAAATAATAATTTGCATTATCGGAAATATTATCTGAATTGTCTGTCATTATTCCTGCAAAAATTCCCTAGTCAAGAAATCAGGAAGACTATTTTCTTCACCTTTTATATGAATAATATCAAAATCAAAAGGGGCTAAATGAGCTTGCCACCTTGCAAACATTTGTTTAGAAACATCATGTTTAAAATCTTTATTGAACATAAATTTTGCAGATTTGCAATCTGTATAAATAAGAAATTTCTTATTGTATAAATCATCTTGGAATTTTAAAACACATTTGACAATAGCTAAAAATTCTTTTGCAACTGCTGCATAATTTTTCTGACTATTGTTCCATTTACCAGAATAAAATCTAACAAGATAAACTTGTTTAGTTTCTGGACAGATCTGTTTTAATATGCCGCCATAACCAATATCAGAGGCATCTGTTTCAATAATTTTATCCCATAAAGGATTTGCTAACATTAAGCAAGGAAGATTTAAAACTTTACTTTTAATTGTTTTAACAGCATTAGTATGCTGATCATTCCAAGGACTAGGAGATTTCTTTAATCTATCATATAAGATAGCTGCATCTTTGGCTAGATCTTTATAATAGGCAGACACATAGTTTAAACTACCTAAAAATCTTTGTAATTGTGTTTTATCCAGAATTATATCTGGAAACTTATATGCAAATTCTATACTTCTTTGTATAGGAATTATGTTTCCTTTTTCTATGTTATGACCTAAAAATCTTATTTTGGTCTGAAATAAAGACATCTTAGGTTTGGATATAACTAAACCATTTTGTATTATTAATTTTCTAAATATATCTAAATGTTTAAAATGATTTTCAATAGTTTTTGAAAATACTAAAATATCATCAATATAAACTATCATAAACTCACTATAAGGAGTAAAGATATCATTCATAATCTTTTGGAATTCTGAAGGAGCATTCTTTAAACCAAAAGGCATAACTCTCCATTCATAATGTCCAAAAGGAACATTAAAAGCTGTTTTATACTGGTCCTTTTCTGATATCTGAATCTGCCAGTATCCAGATTTTAAATCAAATTTAGAAAATATAATAGAATCATATAATCTATCTAATAAATCCTTTTTATTAGGAATTGGAGATCTTATCCATTTTAAAACTTTATTTAGAGGTTTATAATTTATTACCATTCTTGGTACACCTCTTTCTATTTCACTATGTTTATTAAAATAAAAGGCGGTACAAGACCACGAGGATTTAGATGGTTTAATTAAACCTTTTTGTAATAAAGTTTCAATTTCTTTTTTGCAATATTCTAAATATTCTGAATTCATTTGACAAGGACGAGCCCTTGTTGTAATTTTTCTTTCATCAAAATCATCTTCATAAGGAAGATCAATAATATGACGTTTTCTATCCCAAAAAGCATTAGGATGGTCACTACATATTCAATTGAAAACTTATATAATAAGTTATTTATTTTTTCTTTAAGCTTTGGATTTAAAAGCTTTTCCTCGATTGAGAAAGAATTAACTTCTTGCTTTAAAAAGTTTAAATGTAAACTCTTTTTATCTATCAAATTCTTAATCTCATTTAAAAAATTAGGTATAGGTTTAGTAATGAAATCAAAGGTAATTTTATTACCTTCAAAAGTACCTATTATACCTTTATTATCAATTTTTATTATAGGATACATTTTTTCGATAAATGGTGTTCCAAGTATAACTTGACTAGTAATATTCTTAACAAGTAAAAAACTTGTAGGAATACAAACATTATTTTTACAAATATAAGCTTTTGGGAGTTTAAACTTTATATCAAGTTTCTCACCACCAGCATGACTAAGAGTCATAGTAATTTTTTCAAAATACTTAGTAGGAATTAATCCTTCCTGAATAACATTCATATCTGCACCACTATCAATCAACGCAGTCAATTCTTGTTTATATGAATTATTAATAAGTAAATTTATTTTCACATACCATTTTTGAGAAAATATAATACTCAAATTATTCAAGAAATTATCTTGCTCAAAACCTTCTAATTCTGAATATATTTTAGATATATCAGAAATAGGTTTTTTACCCTTTCCTTTCTCATCATATTCAATAAGAGAAATCCTTTCATCTAAGGTTTTATTAATATTTTTTAAATTAACTATTTCTTGTTTTAAATATATTATTTCTTTTGACAATTCTTCAATTGTGGTAGGATTTGGATTTTTCCCTGATTGTCTATCTTTTAACATTCTCAAAACATTATTCATTGAATAAGGTTCTTGAGAGGTTTTAACATTAAATTCAGCATTTAAAGATGATGAACCCTCACCCATATTATCTATTAACTGAGAACGAAGCTCAGGGTTCTTAATCATTTTAAGAAATTCAATTATATTATTATTAGATGTAACATTTACCTCTAAATCTTTAAATTGAGAAAGAATCTTGTAAAATTCTTCTCCTTCTTCTTTATCATGTTTATTACATGTAATATTCTGAATACAGGCCTTACAACAAACATCTGATTCCGAAGTATACACTGATTCGTTATTTAATTGTGATAAATTCCTTTCTTCTATTGAATTTTCAGAAGTATCAGTATCAGAAGAAGATTTTTCTGAATCAGAATTAAGGAGTATTTTTGATAAGTTTAATTTTAATTCTTCATTTTTAATAGAATTAATTTTCTTTTTCATTTTGCATCTATTTGCATAATGACCTATTTGTCCACATTTAAAACATTTTTTATCTGTCTTATATTTTTCTTTATTTATTTTACGTTTTTCACGTTTATATTCTTTTTCTTCTAATTTTTTCTTTGAAAATCTTTTCTTTTTCTTTCCTTTATAAAAAGCATCAGAAGATTTTTCTTTTCTTTTATCTTTAAAAGATTGTTTAGAAGATGATGGAATATCCATTCCAAATTGATCACAAAATCTTCCTAATTGTGATTTTTCAGACAAATTTTGTCTCTTAATTTGTTGATTTAATTTTATTTCATTACAAAGAGCTAACCCTTCATGAATAATAGTTCCTATTAACTTACCATAAGTATAATCTGCATAAGGAATATTAAGGAAATCTTTTCTTAAATTTTTCCTGACTCTTTCAGCAAATAGATAAGGTAACCCATCTATAAATTTAGATTTCCAATGAGAACTATTACTCTCAGGTAATTCCATAACTCTATTAAGGAAAGTATCCTTATACCATCTAAAATCTGTCAATGTTTTACATCTAAGATTTTGTAATAAAGTACGAATATTTTCGCAGTTATCTGAAATTCTTCCTGTGAAATGTTCAAGTATAGTTGTTACCAAAGTATAAACTACATATTCTACAGCAATATTATTTTCTTGTTTAACTGTATTCATTATATGATCTTTATCAGTTAAACTCAAATAATTATCCCACCAACCTTTTAATTGGCCAGTAAATCCTGAAATTATCATTTTAGCAACACTCTTATCAGTGTTCCCTGAAGTTTTACATATAGAACTATACATAAGCATTCTATGTATCATATTATATATTTGCTTATCAGCATAACCATCAAGATTCCATTCATAAATACATTTTCCTGAATAACTATTATTAATTTCATATTCATGTTCCTCATGGAGAGTATCCATAGGTGAAGGTCTTCTATAATAATAATTATGCTGAGTAGGCCGATCAGCATATCTTCTAAGCCTATTTATTTCAAATTGGACTGTATCATTATGATTACCAGATCCAATAGTATTAGAGATATCTTGATCTAAAGTATTTAATTTAAGATTCTTAAATTTTTCTTCAAGAAATTTTTCTAAGTCTCCTCTAGGTTTTAAAATAAAATCCCTAATATCAGGAGGAGGTTGAAGATGTGAAGCTATCACGATATTATCAATATCTTTACTATTATCTCTAATATCTTTATCTTTAGCTATATCTTTTATAGTAGATAATATTTTTTCTGTTCTCTCAGAAATTATTGATATTTGTTCTCCTAATGTATTTAAATATAAATTAGTATAATTTTGATTTGATAATAATAAATTTAATTCTTTAATAGTAAATTGTAAAGAATCATTTTCGAGTAAAATAGAAAATGCATTAAAGTTTAAAATCTTACCACTTCTTTCAATTGTGAAAGCCTGTTGAGGAGGGTATATACCCTTTATTATTTTTCCCCCTTCTAATCGAAAATCTCTTTCAATTATATATAAGTATTGTGGAATATAAGTTGAAATAAACCAAGAAATAAAAGTAATCATTTTATTCTCAGTTGTAACATAATTAAAAAATTCTTCTTGATAATAATCTCTATCTTCTTTTGAAATATGTTCAAAAAACCAATCACGGAAAGGTTTCCATTTTGGAAGATTAAATTCATTTTTAATTGTTTTTCTAGCCAGAGATCCTGGACTAAAATCAATTTTAGGTGTAAAATCCATTTAAATACTATGATCCATTTCTGATTCAGTGATATCTGAATCCATTACTCCTTTTACAATATTATTCTTATTTATTGATAAATTTTTTACATAATTTTCTCTTGACACCCTACTGGGTTCAGGAGTATGAATATTTTCAAAAGGAGATATAAAAGATCTCATAGATATAGATCTTGACAACAAATTTCTATGATTATTATTATAACCTGAATTCATACAAATAGAAATATTACCATCTGTACTTTGATCTATATCAGTTATATCCTGACAAATAACAGGAATTCTTGGAACTGCATTAGCAATTTGCCAAGTATCAGGTAAAGGAATTTCTTCCCATTTTATAGATCTTCTAGTCGTAATAGTAGACTTACTAAAATTTGTTTCTATTAGAATATTTCCAAGATATTATCAATATCTTATATTGACTATATTTATCTTATTACCATAAATCTATTTTTTCAAAATCAATTAATATCTAATATTAATATTATGGTAATCTTATTAATTAAATTGCACAAACCAAATGTATCCAAAACATTAAAGATTGCGCCAATCATTAGACAATATACGTGTGTCATACACACTTAAATTTTGGCCATATATATTTAATTAATAATATAGTACTATGATTAATTAATTTGCAAAATACATGTGTATCATATACATAAAATAATTTCGACATACATACATCATATGTATATTTAATTAATCAACATAATTAATATCTTGTATTTAATTTATTCATAATAAATAAATACCACCATATTAATTTACCCCTATAACCTTTATAGTATGAGATAAAACTTTCCTTATTTGGTTATCAACTATAACCACATTTTAATCCAGCTAGATGTTCATATGTGTGTGACCCGATAGGCTTCCGAATATGTTGGCCGTAGACACAAAGTGCAAATTACGAAAATGCCCTTCATGACTAACGATCACGGGATAGCCTCTAGCAACACACCGTGACCCCCAATCATCGGAAGAGTCAAAATGCAATGAGTACTACCTTTCATGTGAAACAGTTACCATGTAACTTACAATCCTATCGCTGTAATAATATCCATACAGTCGTTAGTTGAGTGTCAAAACATCAACGACCGTATCTTATAATCTGGATATCAAGCTCTCTCGAAGTAACTCATTTACTCCCACTTTGCAAAGATTCACGAGAGTAAGACATTCCTTATAAGAAGGCCATTTCGGATATTCGATCCCAATCATAGGATACGCGATTCCCAGACGACCAATCATGTATACTCCGCATGCTTCAATATCATACCCAATCACTACCTCATGATCGCCTCGTGGCTTGGGGAAACCTCAATAGTGTCAAAGCATGACAATCCACACCGTGATGCCATGAAGACTCCGGTCTTAAGGATAATTACACAACCGTCACATAGTGTGACACTTATCCGTGTAAGTGGGTCAGTCTAACGTATGCATTCTCTAATACACGTCCACGTACAGTCCAAGTGTCTCTACACTTCGACAGACGAGATCTATCCCTGACCTTAAAGACAGAAGACATCTAATACATGCTAGTCTGTTTATACTATCAATGCCCTATTTAATAGTACATCAGCCTAGAGACATTTAAGTATCAAACTCATTAAAGTGATTAGAGATCTCATCAACCATAATCGCCTATCCTGGTTTCTCTATCACAGTTTAATACTAAGGACGTTATCATATTACAATTCATAATTGGTGCTTTAAAATAACAGATATATGACAATAGAAAAGCCATTTAATATATGTATAAACATAAAGAAATAGTAGAAATGATCCAACCCGGTCGGATCCGGTCCAACCCGATTGGGTTTAGGACACTATTCCAACAGGTCGAGACTAGGCAGCACAACTTTCGAGCATCTTATGGTTGTATAGGACAGCTCCAAATTCTTCGACAAGAGAAACACCCTTCTCTCTGGTCTATGGATGCGATGCAGTAATTCCCGCGGAGATTGGTATTCCCTCTCCTCGAGTTCTAGCATACAATGTCGATACCAACGCTCCTGATCTTCGACACGAGAAAGATAATGTTGAGGAGCAAAGAGAAGTAGCTTCAGCTCGAATGGCGAGATACAAACAGAAGATCTCGCAGTATTACAACTCAAGGGTCAGGTACAAGTACTTCAAATTCGGAGATTTGGTCCTCAGAAAAAATGAAGCAAGTCGACAAGAAGCGACTGGCAAGTTAGACCCGAATTGAGAAGGGCCGTATCAAATCCTAAAGGTTCATCCCAAGGGATCCTACCAACTCGGACGAGCAGATGGAACCATGGTTCCCTGGCAGTGGCACACCAATAATCTGAGGAAGTATTATGTTTAATTAAACTTTGTCTCAATTCGTTCTTGTTTTTATGCTTTATACTAAGTCTATTTGACAGTTTCATGAATATTCTAATAAACATGTCTTTTCTCGAGATGCTTTTATGTTTGTTAGGATCTACATCCTTAACATTATAAGTCTAATACGATGAAAAGTGTCAAAGGCAAGGCAATCGACTACGAGAAGGGAAAACCCGCAAGTCGGACCCCTCAATATAGCCTAAAGCAAAACGAGCCTACAAGGGCAAAAAATGCTAAGGCAAAGGGAGAGTTCTCAAAGTCGGACCAAACGCCTATAAAATCGACCAGCCAAAAGAAAAACGAGCCTACATGGGCAAAAAATGCTAAGGCAGATGGACGGTTCGCAAAGTCGGACCAAACGCCCAGAGCCTCGACCTGCCCATAGCAAAACTAGTCAATGTGACAAAAATGCTAAGGCAACTAAGTCGATCTCAACTAGACTAGACTCACAAGTGCAATAAGAACCAAAGGATCATAATACACTTGGGGGGCAACACGACATCGATAAGGCAAACAGCAAACAGGGCAGAGGCCCGACAAGCGAAAAGCTAAAAGACATCGAGATACAAAAGATGAATAATAAAAAGAAGAGAAAAACACCATAAAAATCAAGGCAGAATCGAAGCAAAATAGGGTCAGCCCAACAAGACCAGCCAAAGTATGATAAAAAAAGGTTACACAAAATAATCCAAATTATACAAATCCAAGTTCAAAAGATCGAATAAAAGTTTGACAAAAGTAAAATTCAAAGAACAACAATCAAGAGGAAGCTTCGGGAGTCGGCTCGGTGATAGCAGGGGACGGCTCTGTATCAGAGGTCAATGGACCATACTTTTAGGCAAGAGATTCCCCTCGTTGGAACTCCTCACTGTACTGGTCGTACAGCTTCTCTGTCTCAGTGTTATGGAATTACGGCGCAGCAAGCCTGGATACATCAAACTTTGGATAAACATCTATAGCCTGATTTACCGCCATTGTAAATCCGCCCATCATAGCCCATACGCATCATCACGGTCAGATCATCGTCAAGCTCCTTAGACTTGCGATACTCCAAGACTGCATCTTTTTTGGCCGCCTCGACCTGGGAAGGAACTCGATCCAGCTCGCTCCTCAGAGCATCCCTCTCTTCTCGAGCCTCACCTCGGCTAAAGATGCATTGTGCGCTCCCTGCATCTTCTCGTAGTCCACCGCCAGATCGGTCAGTTTCTTCTCCAAGACCTGCCAGTCGCTTCGAGTTCTGGTCAGTTCATCGGCAGACTTAGACAGCTCGCCCTTCAACTTTCTTATCTCGGCGTCCGCCTCCTTCGCGTGAGTCTCTAACTGGGACTCCATTCCGGCTATGGCGGCGCTCTTCTTGGCGCCCTCTTCGATCAACTTACGGATCTGCCTCTTCAGATCCTCTTCCGCCTTGACTGGCGTAGCCAATCTCATTGCAGCCTCCTTGCCTAGGAAGTTTGTATGTCAAGAAAAAGAGATGCGTCATCCTACAGAAGTGAAAGACAGGCCACGATAAAAATATGAAAAAGGAAGTGAATTACCATGCGACACAGCTTCCAAAGTGCAGACGATAGAACCGTGTTCTCTATGGTTGCGCTATCTTCAGCAACCCGGTTCATATCAATCTCGGGTTCGGTAAGGGCTTCACTGACTTTGGCCTTTTTGGCCTCTCTGCGTTGATCTCCCACCAATTCGGGCAGAGTTTAACTCTTCCTCGGTTGTTGAGTGACTTTCTCGATGTTCCCGCCGACAGATGGCGGTATCTTGACTATGGCTTCGTCCTCTTCATCTCATAGTGAGCCATAGTGAATAAGCAAAAAATCAGCAGATTGAGGCCAGGCGGGGGAACGAGTAGGAATCGCGGCCTCGCCATCAGCAGTATGTCCTTCAGACGGCTGCGTGGGAATTACCTCGACTCGGGAAGAGCCTCCGACATCAGCAGTTGTCCTCTTCTCGACAACCTTGGCGGAAGAAGCCGCCTAACCCCCGGGCGGCGGAGCCAGCTTACCCTTTGACTTGGAGACTTGAGTAGGATCGGAGATTATCGAGAACTTCCCCACTGTAAAAAGAAAAGATAAAGTCAGCAATAGCAATAATAACAAGTTACAGATCTCGACAAAGAACAACAAACAGAAACAACAACAGAAAAATATCCTACAATTCTCTTGGTCTACTGCATGGAGTGTCGAGTAGGGCATCGGACCCGCATCCTCCAGTTTGACCAACTCGTACAGAAGGCTCAGATCTCGGGTGGACACCTCAAAACCGAGGTTATCCATCGTATGGGCCTCTCGAAGGGAGGGATCACCACCCAGTTTATCCGACTTCTTTCCCCTCGACCTTCATTGCCCTATGTATGGGTTATCCGAGCCGTGACGTAGAAAGAAGAATTGCGGTTTCCAGTCACCATGTGATGAGGGCCCCTTGGACACAAACTCATGTCGGTTTGTCCTCCGTTGGAAGGTATACCACATTTTATCTGGCATACCCACAATCTTATAGTAGTAGCGGAAGACAGGGATCGAAAAACAAACTCCCGCCACTCGGAAAGCTATTACAAACCCCATCAGAATCCTAATAGCATTGGGGGCTAACTGAGATATGCTTATCTCATAATGATTCAGAACTGCTGTGACAGCTGGGTACAAAGGAAACCTCAACCCGCTTGAAATTTGGGCTTCGTAGACGGAGCAAAACCCTTCTGAGGGCTCATCAGTATATTGGTGTTGCCCCGATGGAAGTCGAACTTCAAATTAAGGCCCCACAATACAAAATTTGCGGCAGATTTTGGTAGCATCATCTAAAGAAAGGGCTGTGAGACAACCTTTGGGACCCTTTCCATCCATCATAGTAACTAATTTCTAGGATTTATTTGGGATATATGGAGATGATTCTACAGGCTCACCGGAAAGCAAGTGGAGGGGACGATCGGAATGGGTAGGCGATGAGGTTTTGCTAGGAGAAGGTGATTCACTACTCCTATCAGATTTGTAGCACTACTTGAAATTGATAAGTGCAGAAAGAAGAAGAAGAATGCAAGAAAATGCTTACTTGGTGTTTGGAGTTTTGTAGAGGAAATGGCAAAATGTACTCGGCTCCGACCTTCTCTCCCTTTTTATGCTTGCAAAATGTTTGAAATGAGGTGAAATGACATGATTTGATGGGTTATAATCCCACACAAATCACGATAATCAATGTGATGGCGTTACGGTTAACGAAAAAAGATGCCTCGTTCATTGTGCTGAAGATACGGAGGTAGTGCGCCATGATGTCACGCCATAATGCCACGATTGTCTAGGGTTACAGGTGGCAGTACAGCTATTTCCCGCCCAAACCATGATCCAACTCGAAGACGATTCAAATGGCAGATTTGATCTCAGACAACGGGAGTCGCCTCTCTCAAGTCTGGGGGGCTTATGACGATACAGGGTTTCACCCCTCTATGTGTCGCCTTCCAGTTGGTCCCCATGATATGAATAAGAATCAAGATGTGCATGTCGATGATGGGACTCGGGGCTACGATGCTCAACTCTTAAGCAGTGTAGGACGATGGTCTCATCTCGACCACCGTAAGTCGGTTGAGTCGGCGTAAAGGATAGAGTCCGCACCGGCTACGGAGGCCCATTATCAGCATGATAACTTGGGCAAGGGGCAAGGCCCATGAAGGTCAAATATGACAATAGCCTAAACCGACTTAATATTAAGGTTAGGGCATGCATTATCATTATAAATACCACGTTTCAGGAACTACGTAAGGCTTGATTCCTGGACAAATACAGGATAACGTAGGCAATCTAAGACAAGCTCTTAGACTCAGCCGCAAATCTTAAAACACAAACACATTCTTAAGGCATTAGGGTTTTGAGTATTCATCACTAGATTCATTCAGGCCCGGATTAATAAGTGACATAATTTGTCATCGTCACATAATATGATAATGATTAGCAGGGGAGGACTCACCTTCACAATCACGGGATTATCTTTGCTCGATAAGTTAACTGGTAAGAAATGAATATTGGGCATTGAAGAGAGTTTGAGAAAGTAATAATACTTGAGTAAACTTCAACTTATGTTTATTCATCATAAAAGAAGAGTATATATAGATACAAGTATGGAGAGAAAGGTCCTAGTAATGTCATGAGTGCTATGGGTGGCTTTGTGATAGGACGGTCCATATGCGGCTGGACATAAAGGCTAGGACAAAATAAGACAAACTAGAGTTACTTTATGACATATTAATTGTTTATATCACACAATTAATATGTCATGTTACAAATAATGTGTACAAGTAAAGTGTTACACGAAATACAAAGGTAAAAAAGAAATATTCATAATATTAAATATTATGTAATATTAATATTATGTAATATTTCCACACACCCTCCCTCAAACTGGGTTGTATATGTTTATACAGACAAGTTTGCTACTCAGTCTGCTGAACATAAGAGGTGGAATGGCCTTTGTGAGAATATCAGCATTCTGGTCGGCTGAGGGAACATACTAAAGTTGAATGATATGTGCATCAATCTTCTCTTTAAGAAAGTGTCTGTCAATGTCCACATGTTTTGTTTTATCATGATGAGCAGGATCCTCTACCATGCATAATGTTGAATTATTGTCACAGCAGAGTATGATGGGTTGCTGAGGAGGTTGCTGAAGTTCAGTAAGGACTCTTTTCAGCCACAGTGCTTCACAAATGCCCAAAACAAGTGCCCTGAGTTCAGCTTTAACACTACTTCTAGATACAGTAGGCTGTTTCTTGCTTCTCCAAGTGACAAGATTACCCCATACATATGAACAGTAGCCTGTGGTAGATCTTCTGTCTATGTGGAAACCAGCCCAGTCAGCATCACTGTAGACCTTAATGGATCTCTCAGTAGACTTAGTGAAATGTAAGCCTTGGCCAGGAGTTGACTTTAAGTATCTCAATATTTCGTGAGACTGACATCCCAATATTGCTCAAGTAGGGCAATGCATGAATTATTGACAAGGCTAACTCCATATGCAATAGCAGGTCTTGTATGAGAGAGGTAAATGAGCTTCCTACAAGTCTCGATATTGATCCTTTCTCGACAAACAAGATTACCATGCACCGTAGAATTACTTGGGTCTCTCTGGAGAGATAGCGAGTTTGCACCCTAACATGCGATTTCTTCAAAGAGTCCAAAGACGTACTTCCTCCGTGAGACCGAGATACCCTGGGCAAGCTTTACGGCTATTTCCATGCCAAGGAAGTACTTGAGATATCCCAGATCTTTAACTTGAAACACTTTTGCCAGAAGGGTCTTCAATTGTTGGATCTCAGCAGGGTCATCACCAGTAAGGATGATATCATCCACATAGGCAATAAGAATGGATCTTTTCTGGTTGGTTGTTTTGATAAACATAGTGTGATCTGAGTTGCATTGATGATATCCAGCAGCTTTAACCACGTAGTAAGTTTGCCAAACCAGGCTCGTGGGACCGCTTGGACCATATAGAGATTTCCTCGTTTGCAAACTTTCCTTGAGTGTGAGTGTTGGCAAAACCAGAGGTACATTCATATAGACTTCCTCAAGAAGGTCACCATTTAGGAAAGCATTCTTGATATCCAATTGGTGGAGAGGGATCAAGTTGGATGACAAGTGAGATCGATTACCACTGGACGGTGTTTAGCTTTGCCACCGGTGCAAAGGTCTCTTTGTAGTCAAGTCCATATGTTTGAGTGAATCCCCGTGCAACCAGTCTAGCTTTGTATTTGTCAATAGTACCATCAGCATTGTACTTGATAGTGAACAGCCATTTACAGCTGACTGTCTTCTTTCCATGTGGGAGAGTGGTGAGGTCCCAAGTATGGTTGTCAAGAAGAGCAGTCATTTCAGTTTTGACAGCTGCCTTCCACCTATCATGTTGAAGAGCTTCCTATATATTCTTAGGAATGAAGTGAGAATCCAAGTCCTATGTAAACATAGCAAAAGAAGGTGACAAGTGATAATAAGACACATAAGTATGAATAGAGTGATTAGTGCATGATCTCTTTCCCTTTCGGACAAACAATGGGTCCGCATCATCAATATCGATGGAATGAGCAGGTCGATGAGGCTCGGGAGGTCTTGAGGTTCAATGGGTTCAGTAGGCTGCTGAGGTTTAGTAGGCTGTTGGGGCTCAGTAGGCTCCTGAGGTTCAGGAATCTGTTGAGGTGCAGTAGGCTGATGAGTATCAGGAGTCTGCTGAGGATTTGGTTGAGGAATTGGGGTGATCTCAATTTCAATAAGTTTTCCATCTGTGACTGTCTCAGTCGGTTTTCTGTAGTATGGGGTTTTTTCAAAGAATTTTACATCCATATAATTGTAAAATCTTTTGTCAGTGGGAGAATAACACTTGTAACCCTTTCTGTCATTGGCATAGCCTAGGAAGATGCACTTATGAGCTTTGGGATCAAGTTTGCTTCTGTGTTGGACATGGATATAGACAAACACAGTACATCCAAAGATCTTTGGAGGCAAGTCAGCAATGAGATGAGGGCAGGAATGAGTTGTCAGCAGGGTTTGGATGGGAGTCTTGAAACCTAACACTCTACTGGGTAACCTGTTGATCAGATATGTGGCTGTTAATATAGCTTCACCCCACATGTATTTTGGCACATGAGTGGTGAACATGATTGATCTAGCCATCTCTAATAAGTGCCTATTTTTCCTCTCAACAACCTCATTCTGATGAGGTGTCTCTACACAGCTACTGATGTGAACAATTCCCTTATCATTCAGGAAGGTGCTGAGGTTGGACTCATAGTATTCCAGGGCATTATCTGTTTTTAAGATTTTAATCTTAGTATCAAATTGAGTGGATACCATGTTATATAATTCTTGGAAGATGGTTCCAACTTCGGATTTATCTTTCATAAAAAACAGCCATGTGATTCTGGTGTGGTCATCTATGAAGGTGACAAACCACCTCTTCCCTGTTATACTTTTAACTCTTGAGGGACCCCATACATCACTATGAATCAAAGTGAAAGGTGTATAAGGTAAATAAGGTATTTTAGTATACACAGATTTAGTAAGTTTGGCAAACTGACAGATATCACATTGAAGATCACTGAGGTTATATTCTTTAAACAATTCAGGAATTATAGACTTTAAATAACCAAAACTTGGATGACCTAGTCTATAATGCCAGAGCATGATATTATCTAAGGTTTGGTTGCAGGCTGCTGAGGCTGTTTCAGTATTTGGTCTTCTGTCTTCAGCAGGGTTGACCATAAACAATCCTGAGCAAACTTTAGCTCTCCCAATCACTTCCTGTGAAGAAAGATCCTGGAATATACACTGATTGTCATTAAACAAGACTGTCCAATTTAGGTCCATAGTAAGTCTCTTGTGAGATATAAGGTTCTGATCTAATTTTGGAACAAACAGGACATCATGTAAGAAGATCTTATCAGTAAGTTTAACATTTCCAAAACCTTGTGCACAGGAAATAGATCCATCAGCAATCTTAATATTGTGGATCTGATGACAGGGTTTAAGGTGAGATATAAGCCTTTTGTTACCAGTCATATGTGAGGATGCCCCAGAATCAACAATCCAAGTATCACTACTGAGAGGTGAGTGGAATGTACCTGTTTTAGCATGAATAGCTGTGTCTGTGATGGAACTACCTTCCTTTTGCTGAGCAAGGAAGGCTTTGAAGGCAGCAAACTGAGCATTCAAAGCAGTGTCCTTTTTCTCTTCTTCACTGACATGTCTGCCCTGGATTTCCCTGGTTGGTTTGGAGGAATTTGAGGGGTTAGGCTTACCATGTAGTTTTCAGCAATTGTCCTTTATGTGATTTATGCGTTTGCAATGGTCACAGAACAACTTTCATGTCTTCTCAGTAGGCCTTCTGTAGACCTCAGTAACCTCAGCAGGCTTCCTGACAACCATCAGTGCTGAGCTCTCCAATGGGTGATCAGCAGGGTTGCTTTGCAGCATCACTTTTCTCCTGCTTTCCTCATGTTTGACTTCAGCAAACACAGACTTGAGATTGGGATGTGGTTTAGTAGCAAGGACTCTTCCTCTAACATCATCAAGAGATGGGTTCAGTCCAGTGAGGAACTTGAATACCCTCTTTTTCTCAATGATGTCCCTGTATAAGGTAGCATCCCGTACATCATTCCATTGGTGAGTTTCTAACATATCTAGGTGTTTCCATGCCTTAGATAGTTGGTTGAAGGACTGAGTTGCAGACAGATCCCCTTTCCTGCAATCTTGGATTTGAGCTTCAAGATCATAGACCTCAGATGTATTGTCCTTTTTTGAGTAAAGGTCTCTGGCATTGTCCCAGATTTCCTTTGCAGTATCATACATCATGAAGTTCTCACTGATCTCTTTTGTCATTGACCTCGTGAGGATGGTCATGACTTGGTTATTTTCTGTATCCCATGCTTCAAACTTGGGGTCAGTTTCAGCAGGGGCAGGTTTGGAGCCAGATAGGTATCCCATCTTGCTCTGGCCGGAGATATACATCTTCATAGACATTGACCATAGCATGTAGTTGTTGCCATGAAGTCTATGATTCGTAAATGAAGATTTTTCAGTGACCCCAGTCTGCTGAGGCTGCTGGGACTCCACTGAGGGTGAAGAAGTTTCGGATATGAAGACATTCTTGATATGAGATGAGATTTTTCAGCGGATTAAGGAGATATTGTAGCGGATTAAGGAGTTTCGCGCTCTGATACCATGAAGAGTGTTTGAGAAAATAATAATACTTGAGTAAACTTCAACTTATGTTTATTCATCATAAAAGAAGAGTATATATAGATACAAGTATGGAGAGAAAGGTCCTAGTAGTGTCATGAGTGCTATGGGCGGCTATGTGATAGGACGGTCCATATGCGGCTGGACATAAAGGCTAGGACAAAATAAGACAAACTAGAGTTATTTTATGACATATTAATTTTTTATATCAAACAATTAATATGTCATGTTACAAATAATGTATACAAGTAAAGTGTTACACGAAATACAAAGGTAAAAAGAAATATTCATAATATTAAATATTATGTAATATTAATATTATGTAATATTTCCACAGGCATACTTAAGTGGACTTCAGCTACATCAGGAAACCTGAAGCATTCAATGACCTTTACAATTGCATCCGTTGAAATAAAAAACAAAGCCAAGCCAATGATGCACTAATCCTAAATATGCACATCCAACAGGATCTAGCTAGGCAATTAAATTTTTAACATACATGCTACCGTCTTTCTTAAAAACAGAAATATCTATACATTCACAGCAGGCCTCAAAAGCAATGTTGAAATCATCTAAGTCAAAGTTGCGCATCAAACCCGACACTTGAAACGTAAAGACCTATAACAAACGTTTCCATTATAAATAACGGGCACTATTATTGGCACCACAATGAATCTACCGAGACACCACACCTCTCGGGCAAAATTTGATTTCACAAAGACTCGATCTATAGAGTGAATTCTGAGAGCCGAAATCTAACCCCAGCCTCTCGGAAAAAAAACGATTTTCTTGTGCACATAAGGAGTAATTAAATAAGGAGGATGAATTAAAAGATGAATTAAATAAGGAGGATCAAATGTAACCTTTTTTGGGAGGGATTCATTTGTGCACATATTTGTGGTCATAAATTTCTTCTTTCCGAAATCCAATTAGGACAAAACTGAGCCATATGGTCGCTAACCTCATGTTCCTTCATCTTCTTTTCCTCAGCAAGTTCACTCGCCAAGGACTTCAGCTCACCCTCTTGAGCTAGGAGTTGAACTTGCAAAGCCTTCAACTCCGCATCCTTGAGTCGAGAAGCCGCCTTAAGTTCTTCCCGTGTTAGCCGCAGCTCAACAATCTTGCTCTTCTGGGCGACCAAGTCGGCGGAGGCTTTCCCCAATCTCCTGAAAACTTCCTCATCAATCGTGGCCCCCTGCACATACAGATATAGAAGATTAGGATTATAAATAGCTCGGCTTTAAAGCAGAAAGAGAAGGAGAAATTGCTTACCAGTTCTACCGTCTTACAACCTATAATGGCCAATTCTTCATCAGACATATTGGCGACCCGCTGTTGCTCAGATGCAGCTTCCTCTTGGGCTCCCTCAGAAGCATTAGACTTACCTTTTTTCGAGGGGCGACTTTCGTGTGGAATCGGCCTCGGCGCCCCTTCTTCCCATAAGTCAGGCTCTTCTCCGTCACCTCCTCGGCATCTCTTAGATCGACCTGCTCCTGAGGAGGAGTGGACGAAGAAGTACTGGCCGCATCCACGGGCGTAACCCGGACAGACGGTGTCGGCTCAGGCTGACGAACCACCACTTCTCTCTCTGCCCCAGCCAAAAGGTCGTCAAAATCGGCCACTTCAAGTACAAGCAAAGCATCAGATAAACAAGAGCATAAGTGTAATATAGAACTAAGTCGTAAAGAAAAAAAAGGTCCTACAGGACTTCCACTCAGATTTAGTAAATTCCACATAGGGGTCGGGCCCCGCATCCTCTAACCGAGGAGCTGTGATTAGCTCATCATACAAATTCTGCCACTCGACAGAGTACCCAGACTCCCAAATCTTCTCCACCAACTTGTCCGGTAGCTCCGGACGATCATCTTTGTCCAAATCGAAAATGTTCCATACACTCAGCTCGGGGTGGTCCTCGTGACGTACATAAAATAATCTCTCCTTCCATCGTTTGAAGGAATTCTTGCCTTTAGGAAGTATGGGAATGGCCGTGCCTCCTGGAAAAGTAGTACCGGTAGGGGTGGCCCTTTACCCCCACACGGTGGTAGAAGTACCTAAACTTCTTTACGCTAAACATTAGGTTTAGCAGTCGGCAACAGTTAGCAAACCCAATGATGGCCCTAATGCCATTGGGGGCTATCTAGGAAATCCCAAGCCCATAATGCCGGAGTACGGCGAGAAGCGCCGGGCAAAAAGGTAGTCTCAGACCACTCGAAATATTCCTAGTGAACGTACATAAAGCTTCTGGTGGGTCCGGAGCAAATAAGTGTGGCTCCGACGGCAACTTTGGGGAAATCTTGCTGTATCAACCCCATACCGCTCACTTATCTCGTCCAGGTCTTCTTTTCCCAAAATAGACCCAACGTCTCTACTATCCACAATAGCCATCTCCACGAAATCGGACTTAGGGTTCAGGTGAAATAAGGTTCATATTTAAGGACAACGGAAATCAAGCTACAAAGCTAAAATGTGAAGGAAAAGCACTTACTTGCAAAATTAAATTCGAAAAAGGAGAGGAGAATAGAATGCAGCAACGGGAGGCAGATCTTATGCTTTAATAAACTGGTGAGGTGAAACGATTGATATGACGGGGTTATAACCCCCCACTCTCCTCAAAAAATGGCCTTATTTAGTGTTAATAGGCAGCGACACCTCGGTTTCCGGTACAGCTATAACAACGTCACAGCTAGCTTTGCCACCTGGACATCCGAATTCAAAACTTACCAGTTAAATATCCAAGTTGAGCTGCCACACATGCAGATCCGAGCCGACTGACCAAGTCTCGGCTGGATCTGGGGGCTTATGACGATGCCAGAAATTGAACCTGCCCATGTGGCACATCTGCAGTAGCCCAACATTAAGTAGAGAGAGGGTCTAAAGGGTTGGATGTCCGAGAAGGACGACCTAGAGTAGTTTGACTACTCTCCCCAGCCTCACTCGGTCGGACAATGCTTAGGGCCGACCTCCGAGCGATATATGCACAAGTGCTATCCCGACCCCCGTCGGTCGGCCAACATTTGTATTCAAACCTACCCATGCCTGACCTTACCATAATCCGAGCAAACACCAGCTCGGTTGTCCTCCCCGACCTTTGTAGGTCAGTCGAGACATAGAAGGGTTCAACCAGTCTAGCTTTGGCCATCTAAATCGACCAGAGTCAATCCTTAGTCATATTTCCCACGTGTGTAATAAACAGATAATTGTGGAAGAAATCTCGAGTCATAAAGGCTCCAATCTTTATCACTTAATACGAATATTTGAATATCACAATTATCTCCTAAAATCAAGGAGATCAACTAGTCATAATCTTTTCCTTAGGGAACACGCTAATCAGTGTCCACTACAGACACGCCACCCGCTAACTCTAGGGCACAAGTCCCTCTATGCAAACGATCCCGAAGGAACTATGAAGACTTGATTAATTCCAATCCAGGCATTGGATACGTAGGCAGCTTGATCACTATCAAGTGCAGTCTAAATCATCCCCAAAACACCCCCTCTTTTTACTGTTTTCTATAATCAAGGAGCACCCTTAGGTTATCATCAGGAGAAAGAACCCTAAAGTTTATACCGATGATTTTTGGAATCGTCAAAATCATAAGATTTTTCTCTTGTTAAGTCTTTTGGATTGTGTTAGTTCTTGAGTTTTTCGTCCGATTGAACGATATCAATCACCCTCGTCCATTCGTACGATAACGAACTTGATTCTCCAAGTCCTGTCCTACATCATTCAGTATCTGAGCCATAAGTTTCGTATCAACCTGGACATCAACTACATCACTTTCACCATATTCTACTAATCCGCTTTCCACCTCAATTGAATCTGCCGCATCATTATTCTCATCAACCTATAGTGTTATTTCCCTGAGTCTCTAGGTTCACAATAAGGTTCAGTCATCTTATTTTTTTCTATTGTTGTAACATCCCAACTTTTCGTAAAAGGGTAAAATAGTAATTGCATTTAATCACTACGACCTAATTATTATTTGTTCTTTTTACTTAATTAAAAAGGATTTAATTAAGGGACTTTGTTATTCAATTAATAGATTTAATTAATAGCTATTTAAGGAAGATAATAGCCAAAATCAACTCTTATTATGTCACGCAAATTCAGAAAAAAAAAAAAAAAAAAAAAAAAAAAAGAGAGAGATGCAACGGCAATCTGAAGGAAGCGCAAAAGATACCAGAAAAAGGGAGAACGTAATCTTCAACCGTGTGACCAATCCGTTCATCTGTTCAAGATGCCGCATGAGAGAAAAGTGATCAGTGTGAGGAGACGCAACTTTGGAAAATAACATCTCTCAATTTCGTAAGTTTTCAGTTTAGCCCTAGTTTTCGGTATTCGTAGAGTTCGATTCTTGAAAAATTCGTATCTTTCAACCCGTAACTCTATTTTTCAGCCATGAGTAGTCGAAACGATCATCTTGGAGCGTAGATCATTATAAAAATAGTTATGCAGTAGTTAATCCAGGTAATCAGTAGTTTTATGGACTTTTCAGTTTCGGTTTTCTGCAAAGAAATAGGATTTTAGGGTTTCTCGTTGATCAAATAGGTTTTGGGGTTGAGGATCAACAGTTGTTGCAGTTTCTTGACGTTTTGCTTTCGGTTTTGCTGGAAATTAAGGTAAGAGGCTCTTCCTAATGAGTAATTATAGTTTTATAACGATAGGTTTAGTTTTGGTGAGTCTTGGTGTTATTTGGTGATAGAATTCATGCTATGTTGTAATTATTGAGTTGTGATATGTTTTGGTATATTTGTGTTGAGTTTTAGATTTCTAATTTTTTTGATTCAACAACATTAATTAAACATAAACAAGCTTCGATTGAACTTCTGATTCGTTCAGTTAAAACACCGAATGTGCTCTTAAAGGGAGTTGAAGTTCGGATCCGTCGGAAGAGCATGAAAAGGCTTGTGCTTTGATGAATTAGCATTCATCAATGTCTGTGTATTTGCTAGGCCTTGTCCGTGTCTAGTGGTATAGGAAAGAGAGTAGTGTATGTGAGGGAGCTTACTTGAAAACACTTAGGTGACTAGTTAATTCACAATAATAATTACATAAGTGTAGTAAAAGCTAAAACGTCACTTATTCTCGGTCAGACACTGATTCAAATCGACGATGTGATACGTTCATAAAAGGTGGACAACGCTACTGGCTCAAAAGGCTAAAGGGTAGTGGAGGAAATCCATCGAACTTATATGCATACCGGGGAGATCCCGGGACTACCGGTGCTAATCACCGTAGTTGGCAAGTATATCTCGTGGTGGAATTTTCACCATGCATTGTGTCCTTGAGTAATGATGTAACCAAGATAAGCTAAGCTAGAAACGTTTAGTCATGACATGTCGATGGGCATGGATTGAACCCTAGATTGAGTCGGTCTCATAAAGATAATTAATAATCATAATAATACCTTTTCGTTGTATAACTTAGTTATTCATTAGTTTCTCACTTTTACTAAGTACTTTGTACTTACCTCCTTTGAATTTTCTTTTGTATTCATTGTGGGGTGAGAAGACGAACAGGTTGATCAGGTAGATGGCGACTTTTGAAGGCTTTGAAGTCTTGACGAAGTTTCTAGTTCCTTTTCTTTGTAAAGGTTGTACTAGACTAGTTGTATTTATTTTCTTAGACTTATTGTATTTCTACTTTTAAGACCTCGTATTGTATAAGTCTTTGGGTTTTTCGTCATTGTAATTTAACTATCCATCTTTAGTATGGTTAATTTCTATTCTTAGTAGCATTTATGTTTTACCCGAGTCTTTTTAGCTTCCGTTTGCTTTTATTTGATACGACGATATAGAGGCTTGCGTATAATATTAGATTTATTTAATGTTATACGCGCCGAACGTTTCTCTTCCGGATAAGGTCTCGGTATCCGGGAGCGGGGCGTTACAGTTGGTATCAGAGAGAAAAGCGTCCTTTCTGTTCTAGGCTTCTCTTCCTCTAAGATAAGACTTTTTTTAGATCTTTTTGAACCCTTCTGATCTCTCTTGAACTTGGTGGTAAATTCTCGTAGGATTAGGAATCCTTAGAACGTGGTTAAGTTGCACTAGGACCAAGTGAAAAGTCTCCTTAGGCGTAGGTTGAGTTTAAGCTCACATCTCTTATATGATCCTCTCAATTTTTTTTCTTTCTTTTTGAGGTTTTAATTGCTTTCGTAATGCTAAATTTGGTTCAAATCACTTCCTTGTAACTTGGTGTTTTGCAAAATGAGTAAACAATTTTGTTCACGTTTCTACATGTCATGTTATATCATTTTATTTGTTCCAAGAATTCTGTAAATTTTCAGCCACTTAGAAATTTGTCTTATCTACAATTTCTCTCTTTACATCAATTTAGTTTTCAATATGGATTGTTCACAAATTGTTTAACAAGGAGGGGTACTCTGTTCAGAAAATTCTGCAGTGGTACTCTTACTTATCATTATGTTTTGAATAATCTAAACACCTCCAAATGACTTGGATTTTTGGTATGTTTTTGAAAACATCATGCACTATAATTTGTGTTTTGGAACCAAGTGCAAATTCGTTTTGGTTTGAGCACAATCTGCAACACACGACAGTTGATGAAGTCTTGGAAATTTTGGACAGCTTATAGCAGTAGATGAAAAGAATTATTTTGACCGACCTATGGCTTCCCAAATTTTTTTGATTTTTGAGCATCATATGTAAAACTTATATACTCACAGATTTTCTCTTTGCCTCATGTTCAAAATCAGCTTAGTTTTTTTTGTGCAAATCAATTATTTCATGGCTTATGTATGCACCCGAATTTCTCAAAACCATTTAAGTTCTCTGGTCAAGAAATGATAGATGTCTTTCTTTCACCCTATAAGCTATAGTGTAGTAGGTTATAGGAGATGATAATACTTTGATTTATCTGATTCTTAAGCTAGTTGTTACCCAGGATAAGAAGTTTGGTAGGTAGAGACTAGGTGTTGTCGTTATGGTGCTCCTCGATGGCAAGAAACGATTGCGTGGTGATTTTCCAATCTTATGTCTTCATTAATAAGATTCTCTTTTATAATCATCTAGTTTCCTACTTGGTTATCCCGATTTCAATGTTTTCCCATCCATACTGATTGTAACTCATGCTCTGGTTAAATCCTCCATTTGAAACTTCTGAAACTCGGTAAAAGTCTCTTATTACGAAGTTTTATTTTCCAAGTGTGTACATTCATTTGATGTGCCTTATTTCTTTTAAAGATGTTTTCATCGTGTCAAATGCTTGATTTAAGAAAAATAAGTTTTTCATCCTTCGAACTATTTGAACTGACAATTGCATATCCTTCCAACTATATCATGTTTAGCTATTTTGGAGCAACACACTTTTGCATCCTAGTGATTATCCTTAATGCATCCCCTACAAGATGTTTTAGTACATACAAATTTTTGTTTAAAGACTCGACTCTACAAATCCTCCGTTTTCTCTTTTGCTATCGCTTGGTTTATGTTTACCAAAATTCTATGACCTCTGATTTGCTTGAGATGGTTCCACACCAACTCCATATGTAAATTTTATCCTTTAAAAGTACTCCTCAGTCGTTTCAACTAATAGTGTTAAAGGTCTCTTACTTTGGCACATACTTTTCATCATCCTCATGTTTGGCTTTACCCAACATGAGTGAATGCTTTTGTTTCCGTGTTTTCCCTTCAGGTTAAACAACTTACCGTGTTCCAAAAATTCTGCAAATTTTCAGCAAAGTAGATTACTGTCTTATCTACAACTTCTCTTTTTACATCAACTCGATAATCGTTATGGATTATTCAGAAAATTCATGTTTATGCCGGACACTCTGTCCAGAAAATCTGCAGCAGCACCTTCACTTCCTCTTCTGTTTTGAACAGGTTAAACACCCTTAAATGACCTGAATTTTTGATATGTTGCAGACAAAACTTTTTTCTACAATTTCCCTTTTGGAATTAAGTTCAGATTCTTTTTATTTTGATCTCGATTTGCAATTCAACTCAGTGTTTATGAATCTGGAAATTCTGACAGCTTGTGCAATCGTCAGAAATAACTGTGTTTGACTGACCTTATCTCATTCGAAAATTCCAATATTTTTATATCACCTGGAAAACTCCAGTATCTAAATAGTTTCTCTTTGTATCGTGCTCAAATTCCTCTTCGTTTGTTCTTTAAAAAATTGATAATGTCAGATCTGGAGTAAATATCATACACAACAAACTAAAAGGGATTTTCACCTCTTTGACTTGGGGTTTGGGCTAAGAGGGTAGTAAGTTACGACTGTTATGTATAGGAGTTCCCCGAAGTTTGATCTCCTTCTGAGTTAAACCTTTTAGTAGGAGTTTGTAAAGCTAACGTTATAATTTCTTTTGCAGTTTTAAACAAGAACCAATATGCTATCCTCAAGCATGCCATGTTTGTTGTTCAGACCCTTTTCGTGCCCTTTTGTAATTATACTTTTTCTGGTAATTTTTTCTCATGTAATCCCTCACTTGAGACCTTTAAACTCAACTTGTCCTCTCTGTTTGGTGTCATGAATTACCTCCAAAATATATCTCTATAAGTCTTTTCCTCTTAACAAGTTTATACTTTCCTACTTTTCAAATCAACAAACAAGTTCTCTTCAAAATTCTACATTTTTGCACTCCATTCATTTCAAATTCAAATTTGACTAAGCCTTCTGATGTCAGAATATTTTTCTTATTTGTGTTCATTCTCAGCTCCCCTCCTAAGGGTAGTGTCGATGTTGTAACTATTTCACCTAATGCTGTCTGTTCTTTTAAGGTATGCATATCTCCTTTTGCCGGTCGAATTTTTAAGCCTACCATGACATTCCTTTTTAGTTACTTATCTTTAACCTTCTAGCAATTTATGCTAAACTAGTTTCAAGCAGAAGGTAGACCTTTTCAAGATGCCTTCCGAACCTATCTAGCCAACCAACATTTGAACTCCAAAACTTCTATTGAATTTCAATCCAGATAAATGTACCTCATACCATTCAGTTTTAACTCTCTTTCAGGCCATTTAGAGCCATGAACCTCCAGATATGCCTTTTGATTTTTCCATCCTCTGTTTGGCGTTTCTATTGCAATTTTGTTACACCGGTTGAAAGTCTATTTTATTTTAACCTTGAGCATTTATTCCTTGGCAGTGTACTATTCCTTTCGAGTAGTGCAACCTTGAATCTTTGATTTGAATCGTCAATAATCGTTTAAACTTCCTTTGAAACTTCGAATTAATTCTTGGAAATCAAACCTTATCTAGCAATTCTTAAGTGTCGTTTCCTCTTCACTTAAAAATCTTGCTTACCGCTTACTTATTCAAACTTTTGATATTCCCTTACAATTCCTTGAGGGAATTTCTATTTCTATTAAATCCTAAAATAACCTCTCTTTGACTATTGCAAACTTGGACACTTCTTGACAAGTGTTTAATTTATTCTGAGACCTTTTAGTGTACTCGTTTTGTCCCCATGGCTCCATCATGTTGAGATTCATGTTCTCTTTTGATTTCTATCTTTATAGTCCTTCTGGTGCTCGACCTTGCACCTTTACCTTGATTTATGTTGTGTGATGTTACCTTTAACGTCTCCACTTTCTCAAGGCTTATATGAAAGCTTATTACCATCCTTTCAAGTTACCTCTGAAGTCTTTGCAGACCACCGTATCTTGCAGAATTCCTCTCTTTCAAAAAAAATTCATCTGCAAGGTGTCCTTTTGTTTTCCTTTTGGTGGCTATCCCTTATATTATGATACAATGTCTCATTCTTCAGTTTGGAACCACCTTCAACTTTTGCCCAACACGAAATCATCTTGTTTTGCTTGTAACCCAAGCAACCTTTCTTATTTCAAGTGCATTGTATCGTTCCTTGGCTTACCTAGTTGACATGCCACCCTGGTACCCAACTTGTCACTTTTCAATTTTATTTATTCTCCAAGCTAACTCTTTTTGGCATAAGGATTGGATCAGACCGTCAGAGAGAAAGTATGGCAATGCATGTTCTCCACCCATAGGGAGTCTCAGAAGTCCTTCAGCTGGGATCCTTGCAGTTCTTCCTCAAGCTTGGGGTGTCATGATGGAAGTTGGGATCGAAAGAAGTCAAGTGTGCCAGAAGTGTGGTTTCGGCTGGGAAGATTCAGCTTTCCGGGTATAGGGCAGCAGGAGCAAGCAAAGAGTGTTGAACTAATGATTTCAAGATTCGAGGCAGTTGATGAGTTTGTGAAGAAACAAGACAAAGTCCCAATTGTCTCCGGTTACAAGTGAGTGGTTGGAGCCAAGCCAGCCATTAGTCATGAGTTAGATGAAGATAGCAACCGTCGGCATCGGAATCAGCTTTGGGTTCCGAATGCGGAAGATTGTGAAGGACAATGAAGAATGAAAACCTCGAGATGGCAATTGCAGGTCATCTCGGAGTGACCAAGATGTACAAGAGTTGGAACAGTACTGCTGATGATCTTTCATGAAGATAGAGATAGAAGAACGTGAGTTCATGGGATGAAGTGGAGCGGTAGAATACGAGACCAAAGTTGATACATCAAGGCGACGTGAAGATTGAAGTGGATCGTCGCAACCTCAAGTTGGCTCAAGACAAGTAGAAGAGTTGGGAAGATGGAAGAAGAAGAATACTGTAAGAGTTAGAAGACGAAACGCTTCGCAAAGTCCAGAGTTCAAGTACAACCGGTTACATTCGAGTTTCGAGGACGAAACTCCTCTTAAGGGGGAAGGAATGTAACATCCCGACTTTTTGTAAAAGGGTAAAATAGTAATTGGGTTTAATCACTACGACCTAATTATTATTTGTTCTTTTTACTTAATTAAAAAGGATTTAATTAAGGGATTTTGTTATTCAATTAATAGATTTAATTAATAGCTATTTAAGGAAGATAATAGCCAAAATCCACTCTTATTATGTCACGCAAATTCAGAAAAAAAAAAAAAGAAGAGAGAGATGCAACGGCAATCTGAAGGAAGCACAGAAGATGCCAAAAAAAGGGAGAACGTAATCTTCAACCGTGTGACCAATCCGTTCATCTGTTCAAGATGCCGTAGGAGAGAAAAGTGATCAGCGTGAGGAGACGCAACTTTGGAAAATAACATCTCTCAATTTCGTAAGTTTTCAATTTAGCCCTAGTTTTCGATATTCGTAGAGTTCGATTCTTGAAAAATTCGTATCTTTCAATCCGTAACTCTGTTTTTCAGCCATGATTAGTCGAAACGATCGTCTTGGAGCGTAGATCATTCTAAAAATAGTTATGCAGCAGTTAATCCAGGTAATCTGCAGTTTTATGGACTTTTCAGTTTCGGTGTTCTGCAAAGAAATAGGATTTTAGGGTTTCTCGTTGATCAAATAGGTTTTGGGGTTGAAGATCGACAGTTGTTGCAGTTGCTTGACGTTTTGCTTTCGGTTTTGCTGGAAATTAAGGTAAGAGGCTCTTCCTAATGAGTAATTATAGTTTTATAACGATATGTTGAGTTTTGGTGAGTCTTGGTGTTATTTGGTGATAGAATTCATGCTAAGTTGTAATTATTGAGTTGTGATATGTTTTGGTACATTTGTTTTGAGTTTTAGATTTCTAATTTTTTTTTATTCAACAACATTAATTAAACATAAACAAGCTTCGATTGAACTTCTGATTCATTCAGTTAAAACACCGAATGTACTCTTAAAGGGAGTTGAAGTTCGGATCCGTCGGAAGAACATGAAAAGGCTTGTGCTTTGATGAATTAGCATTCATCAATGTCTGCGTATTTGCTAGGCCTTGTCCGTGTCTAGTGGTATAGGAAAGAGAGTAGTGTATGTGAGGGAGCTTACCTGAAAACACTTAGGTGACTAGTTAATTCACAATAATAATTACATAAGTGTATTAAAAGCTAAAACGTCACTTATTCTCGGTCAGGCACTGATTCAAATCAGCAATGTGATACGTTCATAAAAGGTGGACAACGTTACTGGTTCAAAAGGCTGAAGGGTAGTGGAGGAAATCCATCGAATGTATATGCATACCGGGGAGATCCCGGGACTACCGGTGCTAATCACCGTAGTTGGCAAGTATATCTCGTGGTGGAATTTTCACCATGCATTGTGTCCTTGATTAATGATGTAACCAAGATAAGCTAAGTTAGAAACATTTAGTCATGACATGTCGATGGGCACGGATTGAACCCTAGATTGAGTCGGTCTCATAAAGATAATTAATAATCATAATAATACCCTTTCGTTGTATAACTTAGTTATTCATTAGTTTCTCACTTTTACTAAGTACATTGTACTTACCTCCTTTGCAATTTTTTTTTGTATGCATTGTGGGGTGAGAAGACGAACTTGTTGATCAGGTAGATGACGACTTTTGAAGGCTTTGAAGTCTTGACGAAGTTTCTAGTTCCTTTTCTTTGTAAAGGTTGTACTAGACTAGTTGTATTTATTTTCTTAGACTTATTGTATTTCTACTTTTAAGACCTCGTATTGTATAAGTCTTTGGGTTTTTTGTCGTTGTAATTTAACTATCCATCTTTATTATGGCTAATTTCTATTCTTAGTAGCATTTATGTTTTACCCGAGTCTTTATAGCTTCCGTTTGTTTTTATTTGATACGACGATGTAGAGGCTTGCGTATAATATTAGATTTATTTAATGCTATACGCGCCGAACGTTTCTCTTCCGGATAAGGACTCGGTATCTGGGAGCGGGACTTTACAATTGTTTTCTTTTCGTTGTTTATAAATATATATATATATATATATATATATATATATATATATATATATATATATATATATATATATATATATATATTCAGGAGCATACTATTATTCTTTTTACTATTACTGTTGATTTCTTTTTCTTGGAGTATATTGTGCGTTGAGTCAAATTGTAAAGCATCAAGGAAGAACCAGCATCAGCAGGATTGACGAGAGGAAAAAAAAAGGCAGCATTCCAGAAGTATTGAAAAACAAAGGTCAACAGCATAGGAAAAAGCAAGGTGAAAGGCAGCTATCTACCTGGATCGAGGAAAAAAAAAGCAGCGAAAAAAATTTAGGGAGATTGAAAAGCAGGAAAAAAAGAGAATTTCCATCATTTCAAACAGCGCTGCATTCAATCAACATATCGACGTTCTCACCCATAAGTGTGACAAGATTCTTGACACCGCAGAGGAATGTCATGTTAGAATCAAGCGGTTACCGTTGTACTAAGACCAATTGATATTAGTAAATGTGCTACTATATTTCTTTATATCACGCCCCTCAAGTGTGGGCCTGTAAGTGTGACAAGATTCTTGACACCGCAGAGAAATGTCATGTTTGGATCAAGCGCTTACCGTTGTACTAAAACCAATTGGTGTTAGTAAATGTGCTACTATATTTCCTTATATCACGCCCCTCAAGTGTGGGCCTATAAGAAGGGAGAGAGGCCCAACACTTGACTTGTTTTTTTGTTTTTTGTTTAGGAAGTGTGGGCCTATAAGAAGAGAGTGGGGCCACACTTTTTTTAATTTAATTGTGCTGGAAGCGGGGTGTGAACTCGGGATCTCCTGCTCCGATACCATGTTAGGATCAAACGCTTACCGTTGTACTAAAATCAATTGGTGTTAGTAAATGTAGTATATATAAGGAAATATAGTAGCATCTTTACTAAAACCAATTGGTTTTAGTACAACGTTAAGCGCTTGATCCTAATATGTCATGCATTATGTCGAAAGCTTCTTGCAGTCATTCCTCCACAAGAAGCACCCCAGTGGCAACACAACACCACCTACGTTGTGACTCATAATCAACTTCCCTTGAGAGGTATGTCTCAATTGCCACATCACATCCCTTCCGCCATAGCACATGATCAGCCAATTATCCATATATTGTTGCTGCCTCAGACAAGACACCCAATAATATCGGCTCCTATTGAAGCCATCAAGCTTCTGTCAATTCAGGAAAGCCACAAGAAAGAAGAATTTGATGATCCTATTGAAGAAGAATGTGAAGATACTGAAAAGTTTCGGTTAATGTATTTTGTATATCTTCAATCAACCATAGAGTACAATATCCATAGGCGCTTGTAGGGCTTCTATGTCTATACAAAAAATCCAAATTACCCTTAAAAAATCAATACACAAATCACTATTTTCTATAATTCTATTTCTCTACATTAATACTTTTCATATCGTAATACTCCCCCTCAAGTCGGAGCGTGAAGATCCCGAACGACTAACTTGCGCAATAAAAATTCAAACAGTTGTCCCAATGCCTTAAGAAAAATATCTGCCAATTGATACTTCATAGGTACGTACGAAGGAAGAATCAACCCGTCAGTGATAGCGTCGCAAACAATGTGACAATCAACCTCGATGTGTTTCGTCCATTCAATGAAAACCGGGTTCTGGGTGATATACAAAGCAGACTGACTATCACAGAAAAGTCGAATCCCATGAGGGTGCTGAACACCAAGATCGGCAAGCAACTGCCGCAACCATTTCAATTCACACGTCAGAGAAGCCATCGATCGATATTCGTCTTCCGCAGAGGATCGAGATACATCGGTTTACTTCTTGGACTTCCAAAAGATAGGAGAAAGACCAAGAAAGACGAACCACCCACTCAAGGATCGCCGAGTAAGTGGGCAACTCGCCCAATCAGAGTCACACCTGTTAGGTGTAGTGCCCGAAAGACAATTATGTAATTGTTTTAGGACAGAATTAATAATTCATCTTATTATATGCATGTATGCTTATAATTAAGACACTACTGAAAACCCTAAGTACCTCGTTTATGTAATCACACATCTCAGTGTATGGCTATACACAAGAGGATTGAGTTAGTGAGATGTACTTAAAATTAACTTAGTCCGTAGTGTTTATTAATCTGAGTACGGGTCTCATGATTAATTTGCTATTAATGCGCCCAGAACACTTTAGGTGTGATAGTCTTATCCGGACTGTCGGTAATAGGGTACCTAGTAGGGCATTTATATATGATGATAATCATATAGGGCTGGACCGATTTGATTTGAGTTCTCGATATAATTCCGTAATCGAGAAGTCTTATCGAATCACAAGATGATCATATATGGATTAATCTCAATCCTGAGGTGATCACAGAAGACTGCTTAGACTAGGGTAAAGTTTGATGTGTTAGTAAGGATCACTTCATAGTATGTGGTCCAACACTTCTCGTTGGCTCTATTCTGAAATGAGTGAGTAGTCTGTGCTATCACAGATATGAAATCCATTCCCTCCCTCGGGAAGTAGACAGACAGATCCCTTATTTATTAATCCTAGAAGCTGATCGATCCCAGGAGTTCATATTATATTAGTTATGAACTAATTGATCACTAGGGGGTTAATGGTAAATAAGGATAAGAGGTTTCGAGAAGGGTTTACGGAGATATCCCGAATCGAAACGAACTGTCTATGGAGGATTTATCCGTATGTAATGATTACATCAGTGGACGTTTATCAACTCATGGTTGAGTGTAAGTTATCTATATACGGCAGAGTTCAGTTTCGGGTTTATGGTGGTGTAATCCCGGAATTAATAGATTGAATATTACTGTTCGGTCTGACGAATAATTTTATTTAATTTATTGTAGCTACTGAATATGGGTCTATGGTCCCCGACGTGGCTCCTAATATAGCATATAGGTTTTCTCGCTGTTTCACCTCAATTAACATTAAATAGTTGGATTGGACAGTTTAATAGATATGTGGATTAATTGTTTAGTTGGACTAGATAATTAAATACATGGAAAAGAAATTTTTCGTGGACTCGGCCCAATGTGATGAAAAATGCGTGTGGCCTATTTCCAATTAGGGTGGGGCGCATTTGAGTATTATTTAATTAGAGAGAAATTAGTTTTTTTCTTGGATAATTATTTAATATGTGATTTAATCATTTATTTGTTAAGTGATAAATCATGGAATATTAGATAATATATTTATTTATCCTAATTTGTTTGGGATATATATTATATTTATCTTTTATTTAAAATAAGGATTAATCTAATAATTATCTCTTAATTATTAAATCCTTAGAGGACAAGGATTACTCTCCTATATAAAGAGAGTTCTCCCAAGCCTTATACAACATCACAAATTTCGAAATTATTGAGAAGTATTAGGCTTGGATATTTCGGCCTAAATACTAGGGTTTCGAGTTGGGATAATCCTTGGGATTATTCCGGTAGCATATCGAGGAGGTCAAGCGGCTTGAATCGCCATCCACTTGGTGTTGCTTGGAGATACACGTCGGAAGACGGTGGCTTCTCAATTCTTGGATCTCGGATTGTACTTGGTGTTTATTCACAATAAACAGGTAAGCAATCTAAACCCCCTCGTAGGTTTAGATCTACTGAATTTATGTATTTTGATTGATTAGATCTAGATCTTGTATCTTCCGCTGCGTAATCGGGTGGATCTATGATGCATCCGGCGATATTACATCCTACAACACCAACCTTCGAGAAGAAGAGAACTATGAGAACTCTCTTCAATACAAGGCTTATGAGAGTTCAGGGGGGGGGGGAGTGAATGAACTCTCTTCAATTTATGGAGTTTCTTACTTTGAGAACAAATCTAGTTAGTAAGAACAGACCAGAAAGTAGCTCGTATGGTTTTACTACTCTGGATACTGTCAGAAAGTAAGTGCAGCGGAAAATGATATGTTTCAAATTAAGCCTTGAGCTTGGTTTTTAGTGTTGAGTAGTGTGATCTTAATTATGCAAATACTGTAAGCAAAGTGCTGAAAGTAAAGAACATAAGAAATGCTATCGATCTTCGGAGTGGCGTAATCTTCTAAATGACCGCTTCTCTCATGACTCATGAGGTATCACTATTGTACTCTAGACTAATACAATAGGTAAGTGTCCATGACACCCCGCAGATGCCCCACACCCCACATATGCTTCACACCCTAAGTATCCAATCTTTGACACCCTGCAAATGCCGCACACCTTGCACATGCTTCAATGGTCTACTTGCACGCAGCTCGTCTGAAGAACTTCATTTCTCCAATAGCTCGTCTGTCTTCTTCGCTGTTCCTTCACACCCCACAAGTGCTTCAACAAGTTCTCCATTTCCTTGTGAACTTAGTTGATGTAGTTAAGTTGGTGATGTATCAAATTAATGATACAAAGATGAGAGCTTTATTCTGAATCTGTCTTTGAAGATTTGATGGCAGCTCTCTAGATCAAGTAGATCCTGGATGATTACCGTTTGAGCACTTCCTGTTGATCTTCTTGATTTTTAGATTTAGATTTGGATGCTTCTTGAGATGAAGATCTTGTTGAGAGAAGACTTGCTAGATTTTTCTTTTCAAAATTGCTCTATTTTTTTCTTCTCAACACCCTGTTTTCTTGGTTGTTCTTCTTCATCTTTATATAGTCTTCGTAGGGTAGGTGTCCTGTTGGAAGACTGTGTGGCTCTGATTGATTTGCTGAGTTGTCCATTTGATATTTTCAAAATAGTTCCGTTTACCTTTTCAACCGTTGGAGCCTTTGTACTAGATGACTTCTAGAAGATAGATTTATAGCATCAAATGCTATTTCTCCACTTGTATGAATTTGTAGCTGTTAGATCAAATGTTGATCTGATGGATGGATACATGCCCTTTAATTTATCACTTCATTTTTCTTTAAGTCACTTGAGAGCATATGGTAGTCTCTAATCTGATACTTTACTCGTCTGGATTCTTAGCTCGTCTGCTCTTCAATAGTTCAACTCATCTGCTCTTTTCTTTGCTTTCTGGTCTGCTTTGCCTCTGCTGATTCTGTCTTGATGGATGTTTGGACAAGATTCTGGTCTTATAGTCGTCTGGTCTTCTTGTCTTCAAGTCTTCAAGCCTAAACTATGAATACATTGGCAAAGTCTGACTAATCCTATGTAATTCGCATGTCAGACTACTAAGAAAGCTTATACTTGGTTTCTAAATCAACTATTTTGGTATCATCAAAAACTTCTAGTCCATGGGGACCTAACAACTTTGAAAGCTCCTCTATTGTCAGGGGTATTATTTTGCGGAACAAAAATGATACATACACAAAATTATTACACATAAATTTAAACTCAATAATGAATTTTAAGAATAATAGGAAAGAAAATAAAAAATAACAGCCACAAGATTCACTGAGGCGCAGGTGGAACGGGTGGATGAGGAGGGATTGCAACCTATTTTATGGAAATCTGAACAAGCAAGGAAGGGAAGCAAACAATTTTTTAATTGCTGGAGCACTACCCGATTGAGAACATTGCAAAGCTCCATACAAATGACACATCAGCACCTCTATTGTTTTCAAGCTCCATAAAAAGGCCACATCAGCACCTCAATTGTTTTCTTATTACAAGGGAAGGATATATATATATATATATATATATATATATATATATATATATATACAGTACATAAAAGCAATAAAGGATACACGTTTTGTTGTAGGTGAAGAAAACGTCGAAGGTTTGTCGGATAACGGATATAAATCATGTCAAGGTAAGGGGTTGTTCAGCCGTCTTTATTGTGTTAATTGATGCATTGTGATTTGTACTTTATACTTGGTTGACGTATGATATGGGAAGAGCCTTATATGGTATATTGTAAGGTGAGGTGATTGGGTTCTGATGACCTTGGCTCCGCATCGTGCCAACCTCCTCCGCGGGATAAGCACGAGAGCATCGGAACACACCATTTTATCTTACGGGACGTTGACTTAGTAGTCAATTATCTCCTTACAACGTGCTAGGTAGTGTAACTAGAATGTCTAGGACAAGATGCCCATAGAAAGCCTTTTTAAATGAATGAACCAGGTGGTTAAACTTAACTCGTAAATTACGTATGTGTATGTCTAAAAAATAAAACATCTTTATCATTGGTGAGGCACGTCTATTCTTCTTAGTATGGGACTATTACACATCTTTACTTGGTCTGATGCCAAAGAACTCGTGTAACTCCCACGTGGTACTGTCCGTGCCCTTGAGGTGCTTCCCGTGTTGCGGTGCAGTTGTTCACCGTACGTAGTGTCCTTTGATATTGATGTAACAAACCTACTTGTGATCTAGTAGAGGGTGAGTGTGATCTTAGTACAACCTATCTGGTAATGTTTGTAGATCTTATTCTGCTGTATGTATATATATATATAAATATATATATATATATATATATATATATATATATATATATATATATATATATATATATATATATATATATTATGTAACCGCTTGTTCTACCCATTGCTGAGTATAATTGTACTTACCCCTTTTATTGTTCCCACCCCGAGAAGGTGACTGGCAGGATAACGATGAGTTTGGTTATGATGATGGAGTTGATGGATCTGATGTAAGCTCGAGATATAATGATGACGTGGACTTCTTATTTAAAAAAATTTATTATTCAGTTTTGAGAGCGAGAGAGAGACTTTTATCTTTTCAGTTTCATTTGGGATGTAATAAGTCCACAAAATTTACTTCGTTGTTTCAGTTTTCCAAGACGTAGATTGGGACGGGTGATCCTTTTGTTTGTCGTTTTCCGAGTTCTCTTTAGTTTTTATTTTATTCCGCTTTACTCCAATCAATTATAATGAGAATTATGTACATATTACTTTTGTGATTTAAAAAGTTAATAGATGCATGCCTAGCGTTCTTTCCGTATAAGTATTCGATATCCGATATGGGGCGTCACATAAACGCCAAATTTGTTTTTTTTTTTTAATTTGAGAAAACCCCAAATTTGTTTGAGAAGGCTATTTTCGCAAGTATGTTGGTCAACCTAACTCAAATAACTAAACTCTCTATGTGGAAGATTTTTTTTTTAACGAGACCGAGAACAGTTTTTTTAAAGAAATTAATTTAAGTTTTCTTGTTTTTGAGACTGTCTTTTCACACTAAACATATTTCACACATGCCAAGGGCAAGAGTGAGCTTCTTTTTGACATTTAACATTCATATCATTCTGACCCTAAATGAGTCAGGAATTGTATATTATTCAGACCATATTATAAGCCAAGAACATTATGTTTTCCGGACCAATGTTTGGTTTGAATAAAGACACATTGTTATGTATACTTGGGAAACAATGCAAACTACTTTACAGGCCGAAAAATTACATTTTCCGCTCCTATTTCAAGTCAGAATATAACCACGGCACCTTGAAAATTTCGAAAACCTATCGGAGAATTTTAAAGGCCGAACATGTAATGTTTTTCTGATCACGTTCATGTCAGAATAAACTAAATTGTTTTGACTATATTTTGGTAGATATAATCTTATTTCAATTCAGAATATAACTACGGTGCTATAAAAATTTCGAAAATGTATCGAACCATTTTAGAGACGAATATGTAATGTTTTTATGACCATCTTTGGTTTAGAATAAACTAATTTGTTCTGACCATATATAAATAAGTATAATGTTTTTTATTCTGATCGACTCCCGTCAAAATATAGACCTATAAATGGAAACAAATTAAATGTAAAATTTAAAATTAATTACAGACGGTATCAAAAGACAATTCATTTTTTTGGAGTGGAAAATTAAAATTTGCTGAAAACGACAAAGGCGAGAGTGACAAAATGGGATTAAAAGGGAGTAGAGTGGGGGGTATATACTAGTAGTGGATGTAAAGTCAAAAAGTCTCGTGGAGGGGGAGAGATATGGGGGAAAAGAAAGCAGTGTTGATCGGATGCAATTATCAAGGTACTAAAGCCGAGCTCAAAGGATGCATCAATGATGTCCGCCGCATGCATCGCTGTCTTGTTGATCGTTATGGCTTCTCTGAGGAAGACATCAACGTCCTTATCGACACCGATCCTTCCTACACTCAGCCCACCGGCCGCAACATCCGTAAAGCCCTCACCGATCTCATCCGATCTGCTAGACCCGGTGATTTCCTATTCGTTCATTACAGCGGCCATGGTACCCGTCTTCCTGCCGAGACCGGCGAGAGTGATGACACCGGCTACGACGAGTGCATCGTCCCTACAGACATGAACCTTATTACCGGTTTTTCCCCCTAATCCCCCTTTTTCCTCTTTAGAAATTGTGTTTTTAATTTGATTGTTGTGTCATTTTATTAGATCATTGACTGACTTGAGGAGCCATTTTTTGTAAGATCTAGCCCCGATCTGACAGACTAATTTATGTCTGATTTGTGGGCAAACTGACTGAAAAAATGGTTCTTTTAAAAGATTTTTTTTATCCCACCATGTCATAGATCTTTGGGATACAGTAAAGTCTTTTGTTTTTCTAAGAATAGAGAAAAATTAAAGCATGACCTTGTGTGTTGTTGTACAATGCAGTGAAAGGATCTGGTTTAATAGATATATCCATTCCTATGAAATGCTGCAATCTGTAGGACCTCTGTTTCATTGGGATGGTCTATTATTGCAAATCCAATACCAATAGACACAGAATGATGAAAAATATATAGCATGATTATCTCCGTTTTTAACTTTGAATTGAGAACGGACTTCGTCTTTTAATTATGGTTTTTAATGTGTGCAGATGATGACTTCAGGGACCTGGTTGATCGCGTGCCTCATGGTTGCCGCATCACCATCGTATCTGATTCGTGCCATAGCGGTGGACTCATTGACGAGGCCAAGGAACAGATTGGAGAGAGCACAAGGAAGGAAAAAGAAGAAGAAGAGGATCACTCTAGCTTCAAGGATTTTTTTCATCATACTGTCCAAGATGCTTTTGAGTCCCGAGGGATTCATGTCCCCTCTGGATTGAGGAAACATCGTGGCCATCAGGAACAAGAGGAGGAGGGGAGATCGGAAGAAGTCCAGCCTCTTCCCAGTGGTAATGGATTCATGAAAAACAAGTCATTGCCTCTGTCCACTCTCATTGAGATATTAAAGCAAAAGACGGGCAAGGACGACATCGACGTGGGAAAGCTCAGGCCTACACTCTTCGATATTTTCGGTGAGGATTCCAGTCCAAAGGTGAAAAAATTCATGAAGGTTATCTTCAATAAGCTTGGACAACAGGGCGGTGGTGGTGGCAGCGAGGCTTCCGGCGGCTCGGGCTTTTTGGGGATTGTAGGAGGTTTGGCTCAAGAATTTCTAAAGCAAAAACTCGACGAGAATGATGACTCCTATGCCAAACCTGCCTTGGAAACACATGTTGGTAGTAAAGAGGAGGCGTATGCAGGTAGTACAAACAAAAGGGCACTGCCTGACAGTGGAATTCTGATTAGTGGCTGTCAATCCAACCAAACTTCTGCAGATGCCACACCTTTAGGTAACGCGGCTGATTCTTATGGGGCTTTCAGCAATGCAATACAAATTATACTTGAGCAATCAGATGGCTCCATCAGCAATCAGGAGCTTGTCTTGAAGGCTAGGCAACTGCTTAAAAAACAGGGCTTCGCTCAGCAACCTGGACTCTACTGTAGTGATCATCATGTTGATGCTCCTTTTGTGTGTTAATCGTGCCTGCTACGGTATAATCTTTTTTCCTGTTAACGCTTCAATTCTGTTGAATTCACGCTAGCTTCGCCTTTCTACTTTTACCCTTTTCCCTCGGTGACATCAAAGTCCCTATGTTTGATTTGCTTTGCGTGTGAGATCGATCTTCTGAGATTGTGTTTTGTTGATATGAATGTCATGTTTTGTGACTGAAACAATAATTATTGTCATTTTTCTTTAATCTGAACAAAGGTATTGTTGTCGACACAATTGTCATGCAACTGTTTTACATTTTTGCATATAATTCGACTGCTAAGAGCCTTGTTGATTATTATGAGTATATGGGAATAGACTCAATCATTGAGAATAGACTCAACCAAAATTGCAGGATTGCGCAAGTGAGCTTTTATAAATTGCACCCTTTATCTGCACCCTAGAAATTTCACTTTGGCATCCAATATGAAGCAAAAAGATTGGCACCACACTTTTTTATTTTGTAGTTAAATGTGAAAAAGGACGAAATAGATGTTATATTAGGCATTTAATCCAGTGGATTCTTTTTTATGTCATTAAGGACAATGTTGGATTTCACTGGACCATTTTGCCCTTTCCTCAGTTTATGCTTACCGTAACCGCTATTCATGTACGTGATTTGTGGGAGTTGTTACTTATCATCCTCCGTTGCATGTTTGGAAAATAGTACCGAAGAGGATAAAACAGAGGATAAGGTTGCTGCAAACAAATTGAAAACAGTTGGAACTCTTCAAACAATTAGATAAGTTTGAGTTATATAGTCTATATCAATTTATTTATTTATTTTTTTTTGCTTAAAGCCCCCGGTGTCCGGAACCCACTGGTCCGACTAATCCGGAGTTCGGCCCAGGTTGTGCCTGTAGAGTCTGACTCTTATTCAGGGGTAAGGCCTGGTCAAGAGCTCTTTCAACATGGCGCGTCAGAGAAGAATCAAACCCTGTGTCAGTAAGGTGACTTAAGCTCTACATCTGGTGGAACCAATCTGAAGACTCAGCTGTGTGATGGACAGCTGAGAAGTGTATTCAATTCTGTGCATCAGTAGGGTGGAGTCTCATCGAGGCTTGGCGAGGTGACTATCGGCAGGTGTGATCTGTGAGTACTTGAATACTGCGAGGTCCCACATCCGCTAATTCGTTATGTGACAATGGTATCTGATGTCATTAAAAGGAGGACACGTGTAGGGGTATTTATGGTGCATCAGACAAAGATTCCTTGCGGCTAGGGTTTAGGGATTTGTGCCTATAAATACAATTGTTGTCTCATTATCTGTGCGTGTTGAAATCAGAAATTCAAAGGTGCATAATAAAATATCTCTTTTCGCCCGTGGTTTTTACCTCTCCCATCGAGGGGTTTTCCACGTTAAATCGTGTTCTTCTGTTTTTGTTTTCTCCTTTGATTGTTTATGTTTGATTGCTTCATTTTCGCTTTCTTGCATCCGAAGTTATCTCCATCCGTTTTATAACAAGTGGTATCGGAGCAGGTTCGGAGAAAACAATCAGACGGTCGACTTCATCTTCACCAAGACCTTGACAGCAAGGTGCTAGGATCTCGTGATAAAGTTGTGATCTTTAGCAAGAAAAGATGTCGCGATAAATGTAAAAATCGATAAATTTCTGAGGAAGGAACAGTTTTGGTCTGTGGCAAATCAAGATCGTGCAATTGTTGAAACAAGCAGGTTTGTGGAATCCTTTATCGACAAACCAAATACAGTGCAGCAGATTATGCGACCTGGAAGAGAAAGCACATTCAACCATCATGTTGTGCTTATATCGATGATGTTATCACCGAGGTTCTTTGAGGAAGACACCATGACCAAGTTGTGGAAGAAGCTTGAAAGCCTGTATATGACCAAGTCATCGACCAACAAGTCGTTGTTGAAACAGAGGTTGTTCGGTTTGAAGATGCATGAAGGAAGTCCACCGAGGAACATCTGGACCGGTGAACACAATATTGCTTGATTTAAGGAATATTGATGTTAAAATTGAAGATGAAGATCGTACTAATCCTGCTTTGGTGTCATTACCGGCATCATATGAAAACTTTGTGCGAGTCTTTCATAGTTGGGAAAGATCTGATAGCTTTGGAGGATGTGAGGTCCGCCTTACATGCCAGGGGAGCCGAGAGACACAAGGTCTTTGGAGCAGACAATCATTTCTTTGGGCTAGTAATTTAGCGACAATAGTGGAAAAGGATATGGACAAAAGAAGAAAAAGAAGTCTATGTCCAAAGGTCCTAAGTCTATTGATGTCTGTAATTATCAGAAGGAGCGGGGACATTGGAAGTCCAATTGTCCAAGAAAAGAAAGCGAAGCAGGAAGGTATTTCGCACAGTGAGCCTTGGCTCTTGAGCAATCTGATGAGGATCAGTTCTAGTTGCAGGGGACTCTACACACCACAATGATGTGTGGATACTTGATTCGGAGCATCCTACCATATTTGTCCAAGCAGGAGTGGTTTTTACTTATGAGCGAGATAGATGGTGGTCAAATTTACATGGCCAACATGACAAGGTTTGCAAAGTTGTGGGAATTGGCTCGATAAAGTTAAGGACAAAGGATGGTAAATTTTGTACAATCGAAGGATGTAAGACATGTTCCACAGATGACCAAGAATTTGGTATCTCTTAGTCTCTTTGGATGACAAGGGTTCAATTTCAAGGGTGAAGGTGGGCGGTGAATGTCTTCAAAGATTCGATTGTAGTCCTCAAAGGCATCAAGAGGGAACCTTGTATATATTACAAGGATCTATCATTTTACAGCACTTCTTCTTTGTTGCATCCTCGCTGATTCTGATCTCAAGCAGACTCAGGTGTGGTACATGAGACTTGGTCACATGGGTGAAAAGGGTATCTGAGTTCTTTCTTCATTGAGTTTTCTTGGGGATATAAGGTCAAGAAACGGACTTTTGTGAACATTGTGTGTTTGGGAAATTGCATAAGTAAGTTCTCGGCGAGGTTGCACAACACAAGGACATCACTTGATTATATCCATTCGGATCGCTGGGGTCCATCAAAAGTTGAGTCATTGGGTGGTCACAGATATTTTGTGTCATTCATAGATGACTATTCAAGGATGACTTGGGTGGTGATGATGAAGAACAAAAGTGATGCATTCAAGAACTTCAAGCAGTGGAAGGCCCTAGTGGAGAATCAGTTAGGCAAGAAAATCAAGAAGCTTCGTGATGGATAATGGTGCGGAATTTACTGGAGGGATTTTGATTCATTTTGTGCGGTGAGGGTATTGCCGGACATCATATCTGTAAGGAATACACACCAAAGCAGAATGGTGTGGTGAAAGGATGAATCAAACTCTCTTGGAGAGAGGCAAGATGTATGCTTTCTCAAGTTTGGTTTATCAAGGAGATTTTGGGCGAGAGAGGGTCGTTAAGACGACTGCTACTTAATCAACAGGAGTCCTCACACAGGATCAATCTCAAGACACCATGTGAGATGTGGTCGAGCAAGCCCCGCCGACTACTCGATTCTAAGGGTTTTGGAAGTACTGAGATACTATCATGTTAGTGAAGGAAGTTGGAACCAAGAGCCAAGAAGGGAGTGTTTGTGGGGTATGGTGATGGAGTGAAAGGATATAGGATTTGGTCATCATCAGAGTCCGAGTAATCCTCAGCAGGACGTTGTGTTTGATGAAAATTCTATGTTAAACTCATCGGTGGGAGGTCTCACTGAGTGCGAAACCGATCTTTGAATCGATAGTGTTGAAAGCAGGTGGAGCTTGGTAGAGTCTGCGATATGCAACAATCGGTGGATCAAAATCAACACTATCTTGATCCTGGATAATGAACGAGAACCGATCCAAGCCGATCTGCTGAGACCTCGTCAGAGGCGTCATACAAACATTGATCAACAGAGTTCAGGCGCAAAGTGAGCCTAGAAGATCTAATGTTGGGATACCTCCAGGAGATATGGATATGATGATTTGGTGGATATGCACTCCAAGTTCTTTGAAGAAGTAGAGGTTCTTGAACCTACTACTTACTGAGGAAGCGATGACATGTCTGAAGCATCTCGGTGGCATGCGACCATGGGAGATGAAATTGAGTCATTATTGAAGAATCGGACTTGGGAGTTGGTCAAACAAACCCTCTTGACAAGGGAGTTGTGACTTGTAAATGGATCTTCAAGAAAAAGGAAGGAATAACAAAGCGAAGGGTCGTATAAGGCACGTTTGGTTGCAAGAGGATTGATCAAAAGGAAAGGGTTGACTTTGATGAAATATTTTCACCGGTGGTCGACACACTTCAATCGTGGTGTTACTAGCAATGGTGGCACGGCAGAGATCTGGAACTTGAGCAATTAGATGTGAAAAGCGCTTTTACATGGTGAGGTGGATAAAGAGATATACATGACACACTGAGAGGTTTTCAAGCTCCTGGAAAAGAAAATTATGTTTGCAAGTTGAAGAAATCATTATATGGTTTGAAGCAAGCTCCAAGGCGAGTGGTATAAAAGGTTTGTGAGTTTATGCTTCAACGAGGTTACAACAGAAGTCCTTATGATATTGTGTATACTCTGATCTATTTGAAAGATGGATCATATATCTATCTTGTTCAGTATGTGGATGACATCTTGATATTTGCTGACAAGAAAGTCGATGTTCAAAATCGAAGAACCTTCTTAGTCTTTGAATTTGAAATGAAAGATTTGGGTGCGACCAAGAAAATCTTGGGGATGGAGATCTGGAGAGATAGAAGTCAAAAGAAATTATTCTTGTCTCGGCGAGGGGTTATGTGCGTAAGATATTGGCCAAGTTTGGGATGTCTCTTTGCCAAAACCAATAGATACTCTATGGCATCAAATGTTCATTTGTCATTTATGCTTCACGATCGGTGAAGAGAAGGAGTATATGTCAAAGTTTCCTATGCTAGTGCGGTTGGCGATCGATGTATGCCATGGTTTGCACTAGGCCTGATTGGCTCAGCAATCGGTGTTGTCGGCGAGTTTATGGCTCAACACTCGGGAAGGAACACTGGAAAGTTGTTAAAAGGATATTCGTGTGCAGAGGAGAGAGTTACGGTGATATTGGTCTCATTTATGGAGGTGATATTGAGTGCAGTCACGAGTTCTTGTGATGCCGATTATGCAGTGATGTTGATGATAGAAGATCAATGGCTGGTTATGTGTTTACATTGGGAAATGCGGTGGTCGGTGAAAGCTACTCTTGAAGCTCTGAGAGCCTTATCAACTCTTGAGCGAGAATACATGGCTCTTTCAAGCAAACTAGGAGAGGTGTGCAGTTGAAGGGCTAGTCGGTGATTTGGGGTTGCATCGAGGATCAGCCGAGATATATTGTGACAGTTTAAGTGCAATATGTTTGGCTAAGGATCAGGTTCATCATGAGAGAACCAAGCATATTGATATCAGGTATCATTTTCTGAGGAATGAGAAGAGGGTTGTAGTGAAAAAGATCAGCACCAAGGATAACCCTGCTGACATGTTCACTAAACCAGTTCAGCAGAGTAAGTTCCAGCTTTGCCTGGACTTACTGAATATTCAAAGCTTATAATCTGTTTCTGGAAACTCTGCGAGGCGATCGGTGGAGTGGATCTTTGTGGAGATAGTCTGGTACAAGTACATCTGGCATTGACGAATGCATCTGGTACAAGTACATCTGGTTATGCAATCTGTTTGACTTTAGTGAGAGTTGAAGTCAAGGTGGAGATTTGTCAGTAAGGTGACTTAAACTCTACATCTGGTGGAACAATCGAAGACTCGGTGTGTGATGGGCGGTGAGAAGTGTATTCAATTGCGTGCATCAAGTAGGGTGGAGTCTACTTAGGCTTCAAAGAGGTGTGATCTCTGTGAGTACTTGAATACAAAGCAGGTCCCACATCCGCGCTAATTTCTGTTATGTGATGACTATACAAAGTGTCATTAAAAGGAGGACACGTGTAGGGGTATTTATGGTGCATCAGACAAAGATTCCTTGCGGCTAGGGTTTAGGGATTTGTGCCTATAAATACAATTGTTGTCTCATTATCTGTGCGTGTTGAAATCTGTAAAATTCAGTGCATAATAAAATATCTCTTTTACGCCGTGGTTTTTACCTCTCCCATCGAGGGGTTTTCCACGTTAAACTGTGTTCTTCTTGTTTCTGTTTTTCTCCTTTGATTGTTTATGTTTGATTGCTTCTGTTTCTGTTTCTTGCATCTGAAGTTATCTCCATCCGTTTTATAACACCCTGCCCTCCCTAGACATTCTCAAGTCATTTACCACTTGAGCCAAGCTACTTGGTTATATAGTCTTTATATTATCATTCCCGGGGGTTTCTTCGTGTGTATTAATCGCACACGCATGAATTCTTTCTTAATTTATTTTCTTGTGTAAAAACTTCTATAGTTTGATTGGGATTCTCGATTTTCTCGGTGTTTAATCTTACCATGTGAATTGACGAGGATTGAACTGAGCCTCGTCATGTGTCATCTCCTAATTGATTAAACATTAAATGAAGACATAAAAGCTATAAAATTAAGGGTCAGGAGCCTCACTTCATGCCTAAGGGCAGATCCGAACCCCAGGTGGGAGATCGGTCCCGCTCCCCAAACCACCGCAGGTCGGCTAGGTCGCAACGGAGCTGGGCCAGTGCAGTTCGGGCCGAGACGGCCTGGGGGGCTCGACGCAGGTCGGCCAGAGCCTACTTTATATGATAATTAGCCCACGTGTTTATAAGATAATGATGGGAAGATCCTGAGGATCCTTTACCCATTAAGACTCTGATTCTGATATTTAAACTATCCATAATTATCTCTAAATTGTATGGATATACACGTGATAATCCTTAGGCCAGGTTCTAAAAGCTGGATATGAGGCTTATGGTATTAACACCAATATGCAAGCTGAAATCTCAGCCATGCTTTCTGGAATAAATCTGTGTATCCAACTTCAGCTGCAAGAGGTTATTGTTGAGACTGACTCTCAAGCTTTAGAGAAAATGATCCAAGGTACCTATCAAATTCCTTGGAGGTATCAGCAGGATGTGGAGATCATACAACATTTGCTCTCTACTCAAGGTTATCAGATCCAGCATATTTTTAGAGAAGCTAATGCCCCTGCTGATTATCTAGCTAAACTTGCTAGCACTACTCAGAATTCTGAGATCATTGAAGGTACATACCTTGATGCTGAGCTTAGACAGTTGATCAATAAGGATATTCTTCAAATTCCATCTATCAGAACCACTATCAGATGAATACTAACAGCTGGATTTTTTTGGAAGCACCCTTCATTGTTATGAAGGGTGCAAACAGGTGGTTTACTAACATTTACCATGCTTGTCTTTTCTGGTTCTTAAGTTTCATGAAGCTGCTACTTTGTGGAATTATTTACTGTTGCAGGCTTGGGGATCCTATCTGGGAGAATTGTGAGCCCATATGGCAAGGCAAAGTTATCCTGGAAGCACCCTTCACTGAGTTGAGGGGTGCAAACAGGTTGTTTCTCTCTATCTGGATTTTTTGGTTTATTTTTCTTGCTGAGTGGAAGCTGCAGTGTTTTGCAAATTCTTGTAGGTGTCTGCACTGGAATCTAACCAGAAGAATTTGGATTATTGCCTGGGGGACCTGCAGCTGAGAGCCTTTTTAGACAGACATACATTTGCTTTTGTTTTTTGGATTTGTTACTTGGTGTTTTCTACTCTAGTTTTTCTTTCCAATACATGGGGGATCACACTCTTTCCTTAGCACCCGGGTTTTCCCACACGGGTTTTCCGGACTAAGGTTTTAAGGAGGTGATGAACATGTATTGATGACGCATATTTTTTGGAGGTTAGGTCAGAGGTTGGCCGTGTAAAACTTCAGTTTTTCTTTTAATAAAAGTTCTGAGTTTTAAAAAAAAAAAAAAAAAAAAAAAAAAAAAAACACGTGATAATCCTTAGGGACTAAGAATTAGAATCCTTGCAGGACAAGACTTTGGACGAGACGTCCTCTATATAAACAACCCCTAAGGAACTACAGAGACTTGATTTCAATACAGTCATTGGATACGGAGGCAACTTGAGAGAAATAACTCTCAAGCTCAGTCTAAATCCACCCAAAATACCATCCCTCGTTCATATTAGATTAAACGGCCCGGATTTATTCATAGACGAGATCCAGCATCGTCATGAATGATTGGGATTCTCGATTTTCCGGTGTTTGATTGGGATTGTCCATTTCTACAGTTTGCAGTGAATTATACACACCCAGCGGATTTGTATAGCGGATTTGAATAGTGGATTTGCGTGGCTGGTGATTTTTATCATGCATTTGGATCCTTATCCCTTAAAATAGGAGTGGATTTGGTAGAATACTTTGAACAAAACGCAGTTCTAAAATTGGAGTGGATTTGGTAGAAAAATTTGAAGGAGTGGATTTGCCCAGAGTATGTGATTTTTTAAGACAGTGGAAGAAGTTTTCATGGAAAAAAAAAACTGAGGAAGAGGAATGCACAATTGTTGAAAGTACATGTTAGACATGTAAAACTGCCTATAAGGGTGGTTTAGTCTTTTTAGTGGATTTTTGTCATTTTTCACCAATTTTTACAACCTCTGTCCTTTTTAACATTTTCTTCCTCTATATTGTCCGTCATTTCAACAAACCCGGGCAATGGTTTAAAAGGATAAAAAAGAGGGGGAAATAAAAAATCAGGACAATGGAAATATAAAACGGGTGATGATGACAATTCTACTGTTCATAATCCTAAATCCACTGTTTTCTGCAGTGGAACTGGCCTCAAATCTAATGTTTCACTATCACAGTGGAATAAGGACATGTGCTTTTTACCTGAAAAAAATCCACTTTCCTCGTAATTACTAACTTCCATTTTTTTCTTCTCTCTCGTTCACGAGAAAAGTTATGGTACAACGGTGATTTATGGGTTGTACCAAGTGGACGACTGTGATGAATCCAAATCACCCCTACACACCAATACTGTGTGTGAGATGGTGTATGTTAGACATATTTTAGTTTTAATGATGAGTGTTAGACTAGCTGTTATAGAGCAAAGACAAAAAGATGTCTAGATTGAGTGTATATGTTTACTAGAGTTTGATCTTTGTATAGGTTTGATCAAACAAGCCATCAAAAAGAGGTCGGTGACTTGATCACAGACTATCTAGTCGAAGAGAGTGTCTAGGACCTGCTGATGGTTGAAGGCTGAGGGTTCAAACTCAGTGATGAAGGCTAAGGGGTCAAATTTAGTATTTAAAGTCAAAGATATGAGATCATAATTTAGGGAAGTCTGTGATGACCTAAACTGATCACACATACCTTGTGTAGAAGGTCTAAGTTCCATATAAAGTCAAATGTGAAGGATGCAGGTTCTTAGATCTAAACGAGTTAGATCTACGCGCAACGGATGGATCACGATTTATATGCCACAATTCATAATTAAAGGACTTAAAACTACAAGGGGGTTAAGATCATGTTACCAATAACGGGAAGAGTCGCCTTGATCTTCCGATGTGTTCTCCAAACGGCGGTTGGTGGACACCCTTCTTGATACACGAACCTCCTTTATATGCAACACCAAGAAAAACTCAAAGTTTTTCTTCTACAAAACCCTAGACAAGAAAGAACAAATTTTCTCTCTTTATTTGTGGTGAATTTCGAAATTTGCCATGTCAATTTCCCTTGGAATAACTCTCCTTTTATAGGAGAGTAAATCCTTGGCCTCCAAGTATTAATTAATTAAATAATTAATTAATTAACCAAAATAAAAAGATATTTTCCTTAATGACTAATTGTGACATGTATTGACCAATAGGAAATCAAATAACAAGTCACCCAACCAATCATATAACAAGAATATCTTTTATTTTCCACATCACAAAAATTAATTCTTGTGATAAATAAATGATAAGAGGCGCCACTTTTAGGGTTAAAAGCCCACATAAAATGTCTTTTATGTGTATTATATTATTTAGCCCAACTAAATAATATCTATGCATATCAATTAATTAGCCCAGCCAATTAATTACACTGAGGCCCAAATATCAAGATTATTAGTCCGAATTACAGAAGCCACATCGAGGACCATGGACCTATAACCAGTAGCTCCAATAATTAATTATTCATCGAACAGAATGTACATTAATTATTAATTCCGGGATTATGCCACCATAAACCCGAAACTGAACTCTACCGATTACAGATGTATACTTATACTCAACCCATAGAGTGAATAAGCGTCCATTGATATAATCACTACATACGGATTAACCTCTCCATAGATCGTCCATTACGGTGGGAAGTCTCCGTAAACCCGACTCGAGAATATCTTATCCTTATTTACCATTAACCCACGATGATCAATTAGCACACATATCGACTAGTAGCTAATTAGTCAAATGTGAACTCCCGGATCGATCACTTTCTTAGGGTTAACAAATAAAGGGATCATCTCTCTACTTCCCGTAGGAAGGAATGGATTCCATGTCTGTGAAAATCAGAACTACTCACTCATCCGGAGATAGTGCCAATGAGAAGTGGCTTGGAACACATATTAAAGTGAACCGTAACTAACATATCAAACACTACCCCGAGACAAGCAGCATCATGTGATCACCTCAGGATTAAGGTTGATCCATATATGATCATCTAATGATTTAATAAGATTCCTCGATTACGGAATTATATCGAGAAATTTGATTAAATCGGTCCGATTTCTATATGAATGCCATCATATATAAATGCCCCAAGTAGTACCCCTCTACCGGCAGATCGGATAAGACTATCACACCCTAAGGTGTTCAGGCGCATTATTGGTGTTTTAATCAAGAGACCCTAAACTCTGATTAAGTTCGCCACGGACTAACAGTTTAAGTATATCACCATTAACTCAATCATCACGTGCATGCCATGCACTGAGTTAAGCGGTTACATATTGATATACTTAGGGTTTGCAGCAGTGTATTACTTACAAGCACAAAGCAAGTAATAAGGTGAGATGAATTCTGTCATCCATTATCAAAAACAATTACACAAATTGTTTTTCGGGCACTACACCTAACAAAATGGTGATTGGAACTTGGATATAATTAAAATGGTGTACTCTAACTTCATAATAAAAAATTAGACGAGAAGCAGTCAGCTGAGGTGTGTATGAAACACATCAGACTAAAAGTCAGCTGACATACATAGACATCAGCAGACCTATACAACAGGTGTCTGCTGAATGCAAAAGTCGATTTAATCCAAGTTTTTCTGAAAGATTAAATGGATAATGATGAATTACAAGCCTTGGATTAATTTAGACTTGTCCAAATGCCCCAACCGGACCGGCCCTTGACCGGAACCGGCGGTTTTTTTTGGCCGGTTAGTGCCGGTTTTTCAACCGGCGGTTGAAGTGAACCGCCGGTTTTGTAAACCGGCGGTTGCCGGTTCAATACAGTTCACGGTTCACACGGTTTCCTTCCGGTTCAGATCACGGTTTTAAAAATTATAAATTTTTTTTTATATTTTCACTACAATAACAAATTACTATTCTTTTCACTACAATTACTAAAGCAAATGTAATATATATTTTTTTATAAATAGTTTTTTATTTGGTTTTAAATATAATATTAATAGTGTGTTTTTTTATATGTAAATTATGTTATTTTTAAAAATTATGTTATTTTTTCAACGCTTGTACCGGTTATTCGGTTGCCTACGTATCTTTTATATGTAATCGTGTCGGAGGCACGACACATATAAAAATCAAAGCGAACGTGGTTATTGTTTTTTTTTGTCTTTTATAGTTTTTTTATAAGTTTTTATAGTTTTTTTTATTATAGGTTTTTTTAGTATTTTATAGTTTCTTATAGTTTTTTTAGTCGGTTTTAAGAATACGTTAATTAAAAATGTTGTTTTACGTACGGTATATTGTGTTGTTTTTAAAATGTGGTACCACGGGTCTATAGTCACCAGCAACATCATCTGATTCCGGCACAACCGTGTCATCACGGAAAGCAACATTTCGATTGCCTTTTGATGATTCACATCTTCTTGACATTGTACAAAATGTAAATTAAATTTAACGGTTATAAAAAAAATTGAAAAAAACTAACCAATTTTACTTATAACTAAAATCGAATTGAAGTAACGATTAAATCAGAACAACTTCAAATATCGGTCTAGTAAAGTAAATTTGATTATAAAATGGAATTTGTTTTACACTTGTAAAAAAATTAGTTGAATAAAATACAAACCAAATTTACTTATAAATAAAACAGAATTTATAAATAAAACAGAATTGAATTAACGATTAAATCAGAACAACTTCAAAAATCGGTCCCGTAAAGTAAATTTGATTGTTGTTTTTTAACAATTAAACAAACTTGATAATCGAAGAAATGAGTAGAAGATGTAATTTTTTTTGAGGGAAGATGTAAGAATTGAGAGGAGAGTGGTGTAAGAAATTGAAAATGGAATGGGGTAGTATTTATAGGATTTTTTTTTGAAGTTTTTGGAAAATAAAATTAAAAAATAGCCGTTTGTAAAAATAGCCGTTGGGCCGGTTCAACCGCCGGTTCCGGTTCCGGCCGGTTACAACCGGTTCTGGCTGGTTCGGTTCCAACCGCTGGTTCTAGTCCGGTTCCGGTTACCCAAAACCCATAACCGCCCAACCAGCGGTTACACAAACCGCCGGTTCGAAATCTGCCGGTTCCAGTTCCGGTTCCAACCGCCGGTTCCGGTTACATTTGGCCACCTCTAGATTAATTAGTCAATCAATGGCCAAGATGAAAGGAACGTTGTAAGGATTCAGAGCCATATCAAATGAAAATTAAGTCAATGGTTGGCATACTGGACTGTCAAAAAGAACACTGACAGTGTCAGTACGGTACATCGGAGGAAAATTTCAGTCAAGATACAGACAATTCTGAAACGGCTATATTTGAAATTCAAATTCAAAATCAAATCACAGAATCTTCACCTATAAATAGAAGACTTCTGATTCAGATTGTATATAGATACAAGAACAAGAACTCACACGAAGCAACCAAGTTTTTGAGCAAGAAATTGATAAAAGTTCAATCTTACCCTGCTGATACTAACAATCTTTAATTTATTGATCAAGGATTTTCTTCAAGTGTTTCTGCAATCAAGTTACATCCAGTATACACACTTGAAGTCTACAAGCTACTGATCTTTTCATCCTGATCATAAGCTTGCTGAAAGCTGAATCACTTTCTTGATTCAACCCCTTATTTTTCAAGAAGAACCTGAAGACAGAGAAGCACTACTGAAGTGTCAAGAACTATTGTGTTCTGTGGTGGAGCTGGTGAAGAGGCAATCCTACCCTTCAAGGACCAGTGGAATACTTAGGAGCAGCAATCCTACATGTTTCTAGTGTTCAATTTGTGAAGCCATAGTCATTGGTCAAGGACAAACAGATTAGGGATTTTGTAACAGCTACCTCAAAGTCTCTAGTGAATTTCCTGCAACATCACAGGAGAAGAGTGGACTTGACATGATTACACCACCTGGAACCACTATAAAACTTGTCTACTTTACTTTACTGCGTTTACTTTCTGCAATTTACTTTATCTGCATGCTTATCACATCAACATGCTGAACTAGCTGCTGAATCACACCACTTGTACTACTGAGTATCCAATACTTAGTATCATATTTTAAACAACAAGTAACAAGGCTTAATTTAATATATTCTGCTGCAACAAATTCAATAGCCTCAATAGTTAGCAGACTGCAGAAGGTCAACAGTCTATTGACCCTGCTGAGTTTGTAAAATTCCAAAAAGTTTTTAAGTGGTAAGTTTATTCAACCCCCCTTCTAAACTTAACCAAAGCCTTTTCAAGGGATCAACAATTGGAATCGGAGCAGAGCTTCTGTTCTAAAGTAATCCTACTTGTTGTGCTTGTGAAAAATCTTTGAAAACTTTTTCAAGTTTCTGTTTTCATGTTATTGCATAATGTATAACAACCAGTATGCTAGGACAATGTTGACGTGCTCTCTAGATCGTTTTGATGAATATAAGTGTCGTATGCAGTCTTATCTAACTACAACTCATGATGTGATGATGGATGTGCTGATTGATGAGCCACTAATAACTGTGGATGGTCAGATTAAGACAGTCCCAAAACCAAAAAGTGAATGGTGTGCTGAAGATAGAAAAATGGCAAACCGAACAATATTGCTATTGATATTATCTATAGAACTTTAGATAGCAATATGTATATGAAGGTGAAAGATTGCAAAACTGCCAAAGAACTATAAGAAAGATTGCAACTTATCTGTGAAGGCACTGATACAATAAAAAAGAACAAGATCAGTGTTGCCAAGCAAAAGTTTCAAGAGTTCAAGATGAAATCAAATGAGACCATTGAACAGATGGAGTCTATGTTCAATGCAATTCTGGATGAACTCACCCTGCTGAATGTTATTTACACAAAAAAAGAGATCAACACCAGGATTCTCAAAGCTTTACCTGCAAAAGAAGTTTGGGAAATGAAGGTTACTGCAATGGAGGAGTCCAGGAGACTACATGAAGAAGATACATTCAAATTGTTCTCTGATATTAAAGCTTATGAATTCAGCAAGGACCTTGTTGCAAGTGCTGAAAAAGAAGCAACAAAAACAACAGCATTGTCTGCTGCACATAAACAAGAATCATCAAATGTCCAAGATGATGTACTGGATGAAATGCAAGTATAAATAGCCCTACTGACTAAAAGAATCAGATGATGAAATCTGGAAAGGCATCTTCAAGGAATTCTGGCAAGAAAACAATAGAGAAGAAAGAAGAATCAAAGAAGGATCATGACTTTCTGTGCTTCAATTGCAAGAAACCAGGACACTTCAAACCTGACTGTCCTGAGTTGAAACAAAAGAAGGATCCTGACTACCTATGCTTTAACTGCAAGAAGCCTGGACATTTTAGACCTGACTGTCCAGACCTGCTGAAGAACAAGGGTCAACAGAGGAAATCTGGTAGGAAGCATTGGTTGCTGATGATGAATCTGGCTATGAAGTGGAATCAGAAAAAGGAAATGAATCAGATGACACTGCACTCATAGCACATATGGATGATTATGCATTCGTGGCTCATATGGATGAAACTGAGGAGGTATACAATTTTGTATCAATGAATACTCTTGCTGAAAGTGATTGTGAGTCTACTGGTGGTGCCAATCCAAACATTTCTGACAATGAAGAGCCTCTAGATGCCCTCTTTAGTCAACTGAGGATAATACAATCTGGTTGTGAGATTGTGAAAGCTGAAAGAGAAGCACTTCAAGCAAAAATCCAAAGATTGAATTCTGAATTAAGAATTCTCAAAGGTAAGGAATAGGATTATGAACAAAATCAATATCAGTCTACTGCACCAGCAGTGGAAACTGAATCTGCTGAACAATCTAGTTCCACAACTGCATTCAAATCTGGAAAGCCTTATGGTGATAAAACAGGCCTTGGATTTGAAACTCAACAATCTTCTAAGGGTGGATCAAGTAAGGCTGCTGAACCTAGTACAACCGGAATAGGTCATAAGTTTGTACCTGCACAAGATCCAACTCCTCAAAAGGTTGCTGAGGTAGTAAAGCCTGCTCAGAATGCTTCAAAGAAGCAAAATCAGAATTCCAAAGGGACAGCAACACCTAACATAAAGGGTACACCTACAGGTAGGACTGCTGAACCTTCTAGACCTGTTGATAGCAGACCTGTTGCAAAGTTTGCTGGACCATAAAAAGGGAAAAACCAGAAATATTCCAAGGATACGAATGTTAAACCCAAGAATGTTAATCATTCAAGGGATACTTATCTTAGGGGGAAAGACAGATTGTTCCTACTGATGAAGATTGGAATATTCCTGCACCTATTGCTAGAAACAATAGATATAACCATAATGCTAAGGCTAGACCTCAGTAGTGGAATCAGCAAAGGACTCAGCAGAAGCCTCAGCATAGACCACAATACAGGGCTTTTTCTAACAGACATCAACCTTATGATTATACTAATGCTTCTAACAATAGGAATCACTTCAAACAGCATTTTGTACCAAAATGCCAGAAACCATATGTGAATGCTACACAACCAAATGTTAGATTCTATGGAAATGTAGCATACATATATGAACAAAAGTGCAACACTTTCCAAAGAAGACATTATGGAAATTTGCCAAGGGTTGTGCTTACCACTATGGACCCAAATAGGTTTGGGTACCTAAAATACATTAAATTTGTTTTGTAGGATGTCTGGTACTTTGACAGTGGATGTTCCAGACATATAACTAAAAGTAACCACTGTTTGACAAATTATGTGGCAAATGATGGACCTAAAGTCAATTTTAGAAATAAGGACACACCAGGATACACTCGAGGATATGGAACACTGGTGAGGAATGGATTAACAATCAGGAATGTTTCATATGTTGAAGGCTTGGATTACAAGCTTCTGAGCACTAGACAATTCTGTGATATGAGTTACAAAGTCACTTTTGACAAAGCCTACTGCATTGTCATGAGTGAAATGGGAGAACAAGTTGTGTTGGCTGGAAGAAGGCAACAAAACATGTATGTGGTAGATTGGACTAATACTGTTCCTGAAACATGCCTCATTGTGCATACAAAGTCAGAACTCAACTGGTTATGGAACAAGAAGTTGAATCATCTAAACTTTGAAGATATCAATCAGTTGGTAAAGAAGAAGTTGGATATTGGTTTACCTGATATCACATACAAGAAATATGGAATTTATGATGCTTGTGAGCAAGGTAAACAAACAAAGTCATGTTTCAATTCAAAGACTAAACCATCAACCAAGAGAGTTTTGGAGCTGATGCATATGGATCTATTTGGACCTGTAATACCAACAAGCATAACAGGAAAGAAGTACACTCTGGTAGTTGTGGATGATTATTCAAGATACACTTGGGTAATGTTGGAAATAAAATTTTAGTTTTGATGATGATTCATCTTATTTAGTTACTTGTTTGTTTACACCCCATGGATGAAGTGCTGAAACTAGCTGTTATAGTGAAAAGCTAAAAGATGTCTAGAACTGAATGTATAGGCTAGAGTCTAATAATTGTATAGGTTATATCAGACAAGCACTGTAATAGATAAAAGTGTCGTAAAACTCACAGACTCGGTTGACTTATCTAGAACTGAAGGCTGAGGGAACAAACTCAGTAAGTGAAGAACTGAGGGACACATACTCAGTTGAAGAAGATTGAAGAAGAGGGTTCAAACTCAGTTATGAAGATGAAAGTCGAGACTATAAAGTTAGAATTCAGGTAAGTCTGTGATGGCCTGAACTGACTTTATGGATCTTGAAAGAAGACCTAAAAATCATAAGGACAATGATATCTTAGATGATTTAGTGGTGTACTTTGATTAAGTCATATAAAATCAGAAGAATATGGTACTAAGTTTTGAAGAAGAGTAAACTCAATTAACGCTCTAAGTCTGTTAACAAATTGATAACTGACATACTCAGTATAAAACTGATCAGGATAGTCAGTTTTATAGTCAGTCATCCAAGCAACTGAAAGTACAATCGAACGTTATAAATCAAGGAATTTTATTGGATGAAGAACTGACATGTCAGAACGGTCACTGACACTTGACATCTGAAAATATAGATGTTTACAATTCAAATTCAAGGAAGATGAACGTTGGACCTCACACTATAAATAGAGGACTTGGCATCAAGGATCAAACACACAAATTAATGCGAATACAAGTATTATTGTGCCCAAGTCTTGTTCATCTGAATTGCTATCACTCTTTGCGCTCAACAAGATCATATCTTGATTTCTTCAAGTGTTCAAGCTACATCGATCAAATCCAGATTTCAACACTTAGAAGAACCACAAGCAAGAATCAATTTATTGATTCTCAACCCAACTTTGATTTTTATCAAAAGTTTAGACTGTGAAGCAATCCGGTCAAGGATTTGCTAAGGACAGTTGTTGTAGCAGTCGGATAGACTGTGTTTGTGGTGGTAGCTGGTGAAGAGGCAACACAACCCTCCAAGGACCAGTGGCTCAAGCAGTTGGAGAGCAGCAATCCTACCTGTTCTTTGATTCTTCAGATAGTGAAGCTAGGGATTAGTCAGGGACTATCGTTTAGGACTTTTTGTAACAGCTTACCTCAAAGAGTTCTAGTGGAATTTTCCTCCTACATCACAGGGGAAGAGTGGACTGACATGATACACCACCTGGAACCACTACAGTTCTTGCTCTATTTACTTTACGTATTTACATTCTGTTATTTATTTATTCAGCATTTATTATTGTTTATACAGCGTACTGAAATTGATTGTTATACTCACTCATAGTTCACAAACTGACATTCACCAGAATTCAGTTTTGCATACTCAGTTTTTTCTTAGAAACGACAAGATCCAGACAAAGGCTAAAACTTATATCCGCTGCCGGTTGACTTAGTTTTGTTATAAGTCAGTTTGACTTAGACTCAGCTTGGTCAGCTTAACTCCACACAAGTTAAAACTGAACCTTTATCGTTCTAGATCTAGTTTTTGGTGACAAGTTTATTCACCCCCCTCTAAACTTGTGTCAGCCTTTCCAAGGGACCAACAGGTAATCTTCATGAACAAGAATAATGAAACACTTCAAAAGATGCCTGAACTTTTGAAGAGACTGCAAAATGAGAAGAGTGTGACAGCAGTGAAAATCAGATCAGACAAGGGTACTGAGTTCCTAAACAAATTCATAAGAGAATATTGTGAACAAAATGGTGTCTTTGCATCAATTAGCGACTCTATTGGAACACCTCAATCAGAGAATGGGGTTCTTTGAGAGAAGAAACAAGACTTTGAAAGAAGCAGGGAGGACTATGATCTGTGAAGCATTATTACCTGAGAGGTATTAGGCTGAAGCAATCAATACAGCATGCTATACACAGAATAGAACCTCAGTGAACAAAAAGTAGATGAAAACACCTTATGAAATATGGTGATGTGACCCGAAAGGTCCAATTCTGACAGTCCCTTCACAACCATTAGACTTAGATCTGAGGACAGATCCTTTTGAAGAGAGAGAGAATGATGTGATCCAGTCCAAGAAGAAAGAGGATGCATCATCTACCCAAGAAGCAAGAAGATCGGTCCAAGATAGAAGGCCATGCCGCCGGTTTTTATGTCCAATTAGTTCTATTGGGCCTATTGGGCTTGATTTAATTTATTTATGTTCTTTTATGATGTTTTTAGTAGTAAAAGGCCCAAAGCCCATTAGGGTAGTTGCCTATATGTTAGTATATTGGATTAAGTCTTTATTTTTAGCAAATAAAAGTCATCTGGGCTTATAAGAGTCAAGTTAGGCTCAATAGAAAATAAAGTGGCGAAAATTACTATGGAATTTATCCCACATTGCTTAGGAGTTTGTTAGTATTTTATTTTGTAGCCTATATAAATGCATTCTACTTGTAATATTATGATCAACACATTATTATTGAGATTTCAGTTAAAACTTTTCTTTAAGTCGAGTCGGCTTAAAACAATGACTTGCGAGTGAGTTTTCTCTTCGTCGTAGAGAAGACACCCCTTAAGAATGAATCAGCGTGTTGAGCAAACGGTGTGTGTTCTTAGCCTCGATCCTAGGTCGGAGACTCTAGGACTAGGTTTTCGTAGCTCCCATTGATCCCTTAGTTATTTCCTGGGTACGTATCGCATCAATTGGTAGCAGAGCTCAGCGACTAAGGTATCAAATATCCTATTTATTTCTTTTCTTTTCGCATTATTATTCAAAAAAAAGTTATTTGTTTTTCCCCCCTTAATTTCGTCCCCTCCCCAGCCATAAATCTTCAAATCTTCATAATCCTACCCGGAAAACTTGAAGATCTTCAAATCTTCAAACCTCCATTCCAAGAAGCCTAATTTTTATTTTCCAGACCTGTTTTGTATCAAGCCGTTCTCTAACAACCCCTCTAAAAATTCTGAAATTTTTACCTCAACTCCAAAACATCTCGATCTATAATTTTTGTCTTTGCACCCAATCCATATTCAACGTAAATCGTGCTTAAAACCGCCGATTCATCCAAACAATCTGTCCAGAACACAACGTTTGCTCAACACGCTGATTCTTTCTTAAGGGGTGTCTTCTCTACGACGAAGAGAAAACTCACTCGCAAGTGATTGTTTTAAGCCGACTCGACATAAAGAAAAGTTTTAATTGAAATCTCAATAATAATGTGTTGATCATAATATTACAAGTAGAATGCCTTTATATAGGCTACAAAATAAAAGACTAACAAACTCCCAAGCATTGTGAGATAAATTACATAGTAATTTTCGCCACTTTATTTTCTGTTGGGCCTAACTTGACTCTAATAAGCCTAAATGACTTTTATTTGCTAAAAATAAAGACTTAACCCAATATACTAACATATAGGCAACTCCTCTAGTGAGCTTTTGGCCTTTTACTACTAAAAACATCATAAAATAACAGAAATAAATTAAATCAAGCCCAATAGGCCCAATAGACCTAATTGGACATAAAACCGGCGGCTTGGCCTTCTATCTTGGACCGGTCTTCTTGCTTCTTGGGTAGATGGTGCATCCTCTTTCTTCTTGGACTGGATCACATCATTCTCTCCCTCTTCAAAAGGATCTGTCCTCAGATTTAAGTCCAATGGTTGTGAAGGGACTGTCAAAATTGGACCTTCCGGGTCACATCATATGGAATGGAAGAAAACCAAATATATCATATTTCCATCCATTTGGGAGTAAATGCTTTATCTTAAATCATAAGGAGCAACTGAAGACTTTCCAACCAAAATCAGATGATGGAATCTTTTTGGGATACTCTTCAGTCTGTAAGGCTTTTAGGGCACTGAACAAAGTGACATTAAAACATGAAGAATCAATACATGTTGTGTTTGATGAACCTAAGTTCACTGGAATGGAGGATGAAGAAATCCCAGAACCTGTTGTACATCAAGAAGTCATTGATCCAGAATATGTTGACATACTAAAGAAGATAAGTGACTTAAAGGTTTCTGATTCTAGAAATAAATAAGCCCCTGCTGAAGGACCTGCTGGTAACACTATTGATACAACAACTGATACAGCTCAAGGATCTGCTGATACCCCTACTGAACCAACAGCAGACCCTACTGAAGATCAGGTTCCTGTAACTCAAACAAACCAAGATTTACAATGGTTGAAGAATCACCCTGCTGAACAAGTAATTGGTGATGTACAACAATGTGTAAGGACAAGAAGACAACTAGAAGTCATGTTTACATTCTTTCTGTATCAAATGGAACCTAAAGTTGTTGAAGAAGTAAATTCTGATCCTGATTGGATAATTGCTATGCAAGAAGAGCTCAATGAGTTTGAAAGAAACCAAGTATGAACACTAGTGGAAAGGCCTAATCATGCAAATGTAATTGGCACTAAATGGGTATATAGAAAGAAACTTGATAAATCTGGTACCATTGTTAGAAACAAGGCTAGACTAGTGGCAGAAGGCTATTCTCAAGCTGAAGGCATATATTTTGATGAGACATATGCCCCAGTTGCAAGATTGGAAGCTATAAGGCTGTTTTTGGCATATGCTGTTAGTAATACCATCCGCAACGGAAGCGATTTAAGGATCTAGATCTATTATAATTTACACGTAATGAAATAACTAGATCTACTCTACAAGGGGTTGTAGAACATACCTCTTGGATCTCAAAATCCAAGTAGAAGAACCGTAATTAGAAAGAACAAAGGATGGTGTGAAGAGCACCGCGATCTTCCGCACGTGTGATCCGAGCAACTCCCGGTGGAAGGAAATCCTCGTCTCGAATCCTTCCGATATGCTACCCGGAAAACCCTCCAAGATTCTCCCTCTCTCACCCCTTGGCCGAAATTTTCCTTCTTCTCTCTAAGAGATAGAAGTCGAAATTTGTGTTGTGTTTTAGGCTTGGGAGAACTCTCTTTATATAGAAGAGTAATCCTTGTCCTCCAAGGATTTAATAATTAATGCAAAATCAATTATAATAATCCTATTAAATAAAAGATAATCCTAGAAATATTCTAGAATAAATCTAGAATAATCTTTATCTTTATTTTTTACCAAATAAATATTTTATGCACATGTCTTATTAATCCACAAGAAAACAATTTCTTGTTCACAGTGACAAGCTTGGAGGCCAAAAATTCTCCTTCCCTCCTAGGGTTTGAGATTTCGGCCATGACACACAAATTGGGCCAAGATTATGAAAAATGTCTTTTTCACATATTTAATTATTTTAGGTTTTTGTTGAAAATGACACATTTTAAACTTAATGGGTCTGCAAGGACAATGTAACACAAAAACATGTATGTTTTTGTGTTACATTGTCCTTCCAGACCCATTAAGTTTAAAATGTGTCCTTTTCAACAAGTCTCCCTAATTATTTAGCCCAACTAATTTAATAGTCCACTAAACAATTATTATTATTATTATTTTTTTTTTTATTTTTTTTTTGTAAAACTCAGAATTATATTAAACCAAAAAACTGAAGTTTTACATGGCCAACCCCTGGCCTCACCACCAAAGAAAAAAAACGTCATCAATACTTGTTTATCATCTCCTTAAAACCTTAGTCCGGAAAACCCGCGGGGGAAAAGCCGGGTGCTAAGGAAAGAGTATGATCTCCCATGTATTGGAAAAATAAAACTAAAGAAGAGATATACAAAATATCTAAACATACTAAAACATCAAAAGCAGATTGATCTTTGTAGAAAAGCTGGTCCATATGCGACTTGTCTCCATTGTCATAATCCAACAGCATCTGCAACTTCTAGGCAAGAGCAACCAAGCAATAATCCATATCCTAATTGAACACCTCAATATCCACATCAAATACCTACAAGAAGGTTCAAAGATCAGCAGCATCCAAGCCTCAGGGAAATATAACCAATAATTAGAAATGGAAAGAGACAACTGTTTGCACCCTCATAATCTTGAAGGGTGCTTCCAAGTTGATGATGCCGTGCCAAGAAGGCTCCACACAATTCCCAAACACTCGCATGAACATAGGCTTCACAAAGGGTGGCTGACAAATTAAAAGTTAAGGCCCAACTTAAGCAAACAAAGAAGATGTAAAGAGGCCACTGTTTGCACCCTTCATAATGATGAAGAAGGTGCTTTCAAAGAAGGTCCGGTGTGTGTAATCATCTTTTGTTAACTCGATAATAGGGATTTGAAGAATGTCCTCGTAAATAAGTAATCCAGTCGTCAAGATTAAGTCGGGCCGCCATCCAAGATCTCGAGTGCGGGCAGAAGTGGCCATTTTAGCAAGATAGTCGGCAGGAGCATTGGCTTCTCAGTAAATATGGTGAAGTTGAAAGTTGTGGCTTGAAATTAAGAAGCTGGATATCTTTGACCTCTGTTGGTATTTCCAAGGAATTTGATATTTGCCCTTGATCATTTGCTCAGAGCTTTAGAATCGAGTCTCAATGGTGACCTCACTGTAATTGAAGTTGAATACACAGTTTGATACGAAAGCATTGCTGAATTTACGCTTGCATATTGGTAACAACCCCATAAGCCTCATAGCTTGACTTTAATGACTGGCCAAGATGATTCCTAAGAATGAAGCCACCCCAAAGAACCCTGGGGTTTCAAGAGAAGAACCATCAGTGTTGATTTTATAGCCATACATCAGAGGAAACTGCCACTGCACAGGTATGTAAATAACTGGAGGTTTTTGAGCAAACTGTTTGAGAATACCAGCTTGAATCAGAGTGTTATCCTGCGCATTCTTCCTAGTCACTTTCATATTGCTACAAATCAGATAAAGGTTCTCCAAGATAGCATAAATAGTTGCAGCATTATCAATCTGAATGTCTTCAAAAAACATCTTGTTTCTAGATTTCCAGATCTCCCAGCATATCAAAGTAGGTATTAAGGGAAAAACCTTACCTAAAGCACCTTGTAATTGAGAATTGAACCATTTGTCAAGACCCTGATGCAAATTAGAAGAATTGTGCCCCCAGTGTAAGATATTCTGAAAATGACCCCAGATCTGCTGAGCTCTATCACAATCCCAAAAAACATGTTCAGTTGTCTCTTCCTCATGGCAAAACATACATTTAAAAGGACCATTAATCCCAAAACTTTTAAGCTGTGCAGAAAAAGGAAGAAGGCCATTTTGCAGTCTCCACATAAAGAAAGAAATCTTCTTGGGTATATGATTATTCCAAATGGCAGAACACACATGGGAAGTCTGGTTCCTGCTTCTAAGGATCTCATAAGCAGATTTAATAGTGAAATTACCACCAGTGGTAGGCATCCAGACCCATTTATTGTGACCTATATACTTCATGTTCTCATCAGCAACCTCTTGAACCTCTGCAAGGAGCCTCCAGGAATAAAGTTTATAAATAGGAAAGCTACCCTGCATCACAGTATTAGCCCACAGACCTTTTCCAGTTTTTAATTTCCACCACAACTTACAGGAAAAGGCTTGTTGTAAAATAGAGAGGTTTCTAACCCCTAAACCATTTTCAGATGTTGGAAAGCATACCTTATCCCATCTTCTCCAAATGTGTCTTCTGTTTGTGTCAGTATTCAGCCAAAGAAAATGTGACAGAATCCGTTCAATACTTTTGAAAACAGAGACAGGCATTCTAAGAGCAGCAATAATGTGTATGGGAATAGCACTCAGAACATGTTTGATCAATATAAGCCTACCCCCAGGTGAAAGAAATTTAGCATACCACCCCGAAGTTTATGCTCCGACTTGTGAGAAGAGGAATAAAATAGCTATGTTTAGAGCCTACCCACATATATTGGACACCCTAAATAGGTAAAAGGAAAGGAATCCTTCTTCATACCGGTGATGTGCTTGATCATATTCGTGAGTGGAAATAGGGGCATGCTTAGAGATAAAGAAGGAACTTTTGCTAGCATTAATTTGTTGCCCGTGAAGCCAACTCATATTGATGAAGAAAAAGGAAGAGATTAGTGAGAGACTTTTTAGTGGCTCTGGCAAAAACAACCAAGTCATCAGCATACATGTAATGGGAAGGAAACCTCTAGGAGTAGCATAATGTTCAACATGTGTCTGAAAAATGTGTTTAATTCCTCTAGTAAGGGCTTCAGACACAAGAATAAAAAGATAAGGGGAAAGAGGGTCACCTTGCTTAATCCCCCTAGTATTTTGAAAGAGACCAACAGGGGCACCATTAACTAAAATAGAAAACCAACTGAAAGAAAGGTTATTCATAATAAGCTTAACAAAGGAATCAGGAATGCCAAACTTCAGGAGAAGGAGCTTCAAAAAAGGCCAAGACACTCTATCAAAAGCCTTGGTGACATCAAACTTGAATATAATATTGTGGCCTCTAGCTTTTTTATGAATAAATTGAACCAATTCTTGAACAAAAGCACATTTCAACAATGTCTTTTCCTTTTAAAAAGCAGATCTTTCATTGGAAATAAGATAAGGAAGAACACAATGTAACCTGGAGCACAAGATTTTAGTGAAGATTTTGTTGATGAAGTTACTCAAAGCAATAGGCCGGAAATCAGCAAAAGTGGTGGGATTCTCTTTCTTGGGGATGAGAGTTATGATAGTAGAACCAATAGTTTGAGGAATATAGCCACCAGAGAAGAAATGTTTGGTTGCATTGTAAACATCAGAGGCAACAATATCCCAACAAGCTCTGTAAAAAATACTAGAAAAACCATCCATACCAGCAGCACTAGTAGGATCCAGGTCAAAAACAGCCTGTTTAACCTCAGTCATTGTGACATCAGCAATCAGGGGATGAGCAAGATCTTCAGTGAGGATGGGAGGTATGTAATGGAGAAGATCCTCCATGGCATGAGTATCAGTAGAAAGATCTCCTCTAAAAGATTGCTGAAAAATCCACAAATTGCACGACCTATAGTTTGTTGAGAAGTACACCAATGGCCAGCTGAGTCTTTTATCTTATGTATCTCAAGCCTTCGATTTTGTCCTTGGCGGTGGCATGGAAAAAGCGGTGTTATTATCCCCTTCCTTAAACCATTTAAACCTAGATCTCTGTCTCCAAAACTCCTCTGCCGAGCAAGATGAAGGGTGTAGATAGCTTTGGCTTGAGATAAAAATTTGCTCTGTTAGAATCAAGTGGAGAGTGATCATAAATAGATTCCAAGCTGCTGATCTCTTCTTCACTGGATTTAACTTTTTCATGAATGTCACCAAAGGTGTGCCTATTCCAGAGCCTGAGATCCTGCTTAAGTCTTTTGATTTTAAAAACAAAATTGGTCATGCCATCAGATTCAACATAAGGCTTATTCCAACTATCTTGGACCACTTTTTGAAACCCAGAATGTAACAGCCACATGTTCTGGAACTTAAAGGATGAGGATCGTTTAAATTTATCTTTGGCTGTGTAAAGAATAGGAGCATGATCGAGATCGGACACTGTTTAAAACTTGTATAGAATTATTATTATCAATATCCATCCAGAGTGTTGAAAAGTAATCTGTCAAGCTTCTCTTTAACATAACCATTGCACCTCCAACCAGTCAGGTGAAATTAGAACCGAAGCAGGGAGTTCATGGAGGCCACAAGTAGAAATACAAGTATTAAAATCTTGCATGGAATTCTCATTAGGCTGTGAGTTCCCACTGTAATCATCCAGTGTCCTAATAGCATTGAAATCACCACCAACCATCCAAGGGAGAGTTAAATCAGACATACTTATTAAGTTATTCCACATATCAGTCCTGAGAATTCTAGTACATTTACCATAAACCGCAGAAATCAAGAAAGGGTTATTCCCATGGAATTTGAGAGTAACAACTTGTTCAATACTACTAATAACCTCAACAGAAGCATAATAGTTCCAAAAAACCCAAAGTTTATCCCGTTGAGCAGCAAAACAATTAGAGAAACCAAGCTTGAGCTTATAACCATTAATAAGATTAGAGGAAATCATAGGTTCAGAAATAGCTAAAAAGGAAATTTTATGAAGTTTAATGAGCTTTTGAGACGCTAAAGGATGGCTTACCCTTTAGACCTCTTATGTTCCAAAAGAGGCAGTTAATCATGGGGGATGTATGGTTTTAAGAACTGAAGATCTAGTAATCACAGTAGGTTTTTGATTAGCATAATTCTTTCTCCGTCTTCGTCTACGCACAATTTGAAACCCATCATCTTCAATTATAACCATGTTATCACTGTCCAACTCATCCTCAGCAATTCGAACCATTTTATCCTTCTTCTGAAATCTTTTGTTCAATTCCTCATGAGCAGCTAAGAGGCTAGCCATTTGAGCTTGTTTTGTCAAAATATTATGCTCTGGCCTGTCATCATCAGAAACATTGGCTTGACCCTGTGCCTCTTTGTTCATTTCTTGAAGAATAGTATCATCGACAACTTCCTGGCTACACAAAGGGTTCAAGTGCTGCATATATTCATATCGAGGCTGCAACTGCAACTGCATCTGAGTGTCCACTACCAATCCACTAGAATCAGACGTCTGAGCTAATACATTACGATATGATATCCTTATTTGGCATATCTCTTCCTGGGTCTTGTGTCGTAGCACTACCTGAGCTCTGTGGATCGAGCTGAGGGATGTTTTCCTTGCTGTTATGCTGTTGTTGGGGGCCCTCAGGGGCACTAGTACTTGGTTGTTTTTGTCTCCAAACTTGAGCTGGGGGGCCTGCATTATGATTCCTTCTAATGCCCTGCCCCTGGTCTGTCACATGTATTTGCTCATCTTGGTGTTGGGGCTTGTGCGGAGCCTTTTGCCAACACTCTGCCTCTGTATGCCCAATATGGCTGCAGTATACACAATATTGTGGGAGTTCACTTTCCGGCTCAACAAACTGCCAAAAACCAGATGAGTCCCCCTGCTGAATCCAAAATCTACGAGGGAATGGCTTCAACAGATCAAATTCAATCTGGATTCGAGCTGTGGATGGTCGTTTAAGAGATGCAGTAGATGCATCTACCCTTAATAGTTTCCCAAAACTGGAGATGATTCCTTTCAGAGCATCGACCTTCATCAAATGAGCAGGCAGCTTTGGTAGCAGAATCCACATCGGAACAATTGATGATTCCATATCAACATGGAAATCTGGTGTCCATTTCAGTATCCGCATCGGCTTACTGGTTACAAACCATTGATTTCGAGAGTAGAGGCGGATAAAATCCTTTTCCCCTGTGAAATTGATTAGGATATGCTTGGAATCTAGAACCCCAACTGAATACTGCTCCGCATAATTCTGTACTTCCAAAAAGCGCTTAATAGCATCTAAATTCGGCTTACCTTGAGAAAATTTTCCAACGAGAGCATATTGAAACGGTGATGCCAGCTTTTCAATTTGTTCCTTGGAGAATCGAATAGCAATTTCCCCCTTATATGATGCAATTTCCGGCATGAATTCGGATGCCCTAGGCTGAGCAGGACGAACAACTTGGGCATAGGATTTCTCCCCCAAATCCATAAAAAAAAAAACGAAAAAGAAAAGAAACCAAAAGAGGAACGAAAAACACTATGACAGAAAGAAAAGAAATCGAGCCAGAGAATGAACGAGAAAGTGGTCGGAGCTAATCCGGCGGAGCTTCAGTCATCATATTTCCATGCTACAACGACTTGATTTTCATCATTTCAATCCACTAAACAATTAATTCACATATCGTTTTAATTAAATTCTAATAAGAACTAAATTAATATTATTAGGATTCGACGTCCGAGAATAGCTATGCTATATTGGAGGCACGTCGGGGACCATGGACTAATAATCAGCGGCTCCGATAAATCAAATAAATAATTATCTTACGAACAGAATAATTATATTCGATAAATCAATCACAGGAATATGCCACCATAATCCCGCGACTGCACTCCTCCGATTATAAGATTATATTTATCTCCTCACGAGAATGATAATAAGCGTCCATTGATATAATCATTACATATGGATTAATCACTCATAGACTGTTCATTCTAAATCGGGAAGTTACCTTTAACCCTTTTTAGAACCTCTTATCATGATTTACCATTAACCCCCTAATGATCAATTAATTCATACAAGTCACTGGTAGCTAATCAGTGTAATATGAACTCGTACGATCGATCAGTATCTAGGATTAACAAATAAGGGAACTGTCTATCTACTTCCATAAATGGAAGGAATGGATTCCGTATCTGTGACAACATAGACTACTCACTCAATCCAGTACAATGCCAAGATGGGGTAATTCAGATCACAGACTCAGTGTAATCCTTAACCGTCAAGTCAAACCTTATACTGATTCAAGCAGTTGAGTGTGATCACCTCAGGATTAAGATATATCCATAAATATGATCATCGATTGATTCGATAAGACTTCTCGATTACGGAATTATATCGTGAACTCTAATCAAATCGGTCCAGCCCTATATGATACACCTATCACATATAAAAGCCCCACTAGGTTCTCTTAACCGAAAGTCCGGATAAGACAATCACACCTATTGTGTTATGGGCGCATTAATAGCACGTTAAAGGAGAGACCCGATACTCTCGATTAACTTCACTACGGGCTAATTGTATTTTAAGTACATCTTCACTAACTCAATCCTCCGTGTATATCCCATACACTGAGTTAAGTGATTACATAAACAATATACTTTAGGGTTTTCTGTAGTGTAAATACTATTGTCACATCAGTGAATATGAGAATAATAAATATGAATAATAATATCATTTCATTTATTAAATAAAACAATTACAAAATTTTCTTTCGGGCATTACACCTAACAATCTCCCACTTGCACGAAAGCATGTGATTAATTGTTTTAGAGCACACCCTATTATTTAAAATACAGCAAACTATCACTCCCACTTGCTCTAAAGCAAATGAGACATGTCTCTAATACCTATAGTCTCCTAGTGTCGACTAAAAGCTTCAATCGACAGTGTCTTGGTGAATGGATCAGCAGGATTATCGGCGGAGGCGATTCTTCGGACGGAAACGTCCCCTCTATCGACAAAATCGTTGATCACCCAGTATTTCCTCTCTATATGCTTCGACTTATTGTGCTTTCGAGGTTCCCTAGAGTTGGCAATTGCCCCATTGTTATCACAATAGAGAGTAATAGATCCTCAGCATTCGGGACAACGCCTAAATCCGATGAACTTTCTTAACCAAATCGCTTCCTTAGTCGCCTCGGAGGCGCTATGAACTCACTTCCATTGTTGAATAAATTTGTCTTTGGATTGCTTTTGGCTTCTCCATTCTATTGCACCGCCACCAAGCGTAAACACTTGAACCGAGGTTGATTTAGAATCATCTCTGCCTGACAGTGAAAGTCGAGAATCGTGTACCCCGCTAACTCCAAACTCCCGCTCGAATAGAATAGACGAGCATATAATTTACGGTTCTCTTCAAATATTTGATGAGATTCTTTCTATCTTTGTCGGTCACGGTTGCCTTGGATTTGGTGAAAATTTGAATAATCCAACGCCGTAACAAATTTCGAGTATCGTACACCTCATAGCATACATAAGACTACCAACAAATGAGGCATATGGCACTCTTCCCATAGCTTGAGTCTCTTCAGGAGTTTGAGGCCCCTGAGTCTTAGAGAGGTAAACGCCGTGACGGGTTGGTAGAAAACCCTTCTTGGCGTTCTCCATATCGAAGCGTGCAAAGACCTTATCTATATAAGTTGCTTGGGGACCGAGCTAACATCCTGTTCTTGCGATCCTTATAATTTGGATCCCTAGAACATAACTCGCTTCTCCCAAATCCTTCATTTGGAATTGCGTGGTCAACCAACTTTTCACGTCGGACATCATCCCCTTATCGTTGCCAATTAGGAGTATGTCATCAACGTACAACACTAAATACAATACTATCTTTGATAACCTTCTTGTACACACAAGATTCAAACAAAGTGTTGTTGAAATCATTAGACTTGATCGTGTGATCGAATCTATGATACCAGGAATGAGATGCTTGCTTCAACCCATAAATGGATCTCGAGCAACTTGCACACCATGTGCTCGACCTTCTTCAATGAATCCTTACCGTTTCTTTGATATAGATTTCCTCGTCGAAAGCCGTTTTTAAACATTTGTCTTAACATCCATTTGCCGATTTCATAATCCGGACATGCAACAATCGAAAGGAGGATGCGGATGGTTTTCATCATGGCCACAGTGAGAAGGTTTCCTCGTAGTCTATACCCTCTCGCGTGTGTAACCTTTGGCTACCAATTTGTGCTTTGAAGGTTTCGACCTTCCCATCTATTCCTCTCTTTCGCTTGTAGAGCCATTTACATCCAATGGGCCTTTCACCCCGAGGAAATTCTACAAGTTTCAGGTCGAGTTGAAGCACGTAGACTCCATCTCTTGATTCATTGCGTCAATCCATTTATCCTTATCGTGATCCAATATGGCCTTCTTATAGGTCGGAGGATCTTCTTCCACCCCATCAGAGGCGACTACGTTCGTCTCTAAATCCATGCCGTACCGAGCCGGTGGCCGAACCACTCGCAGACGCGTCAGGTGGAACAGGAATGTCGGAAGTGACTGTTGTATTAGTAGTGTTGTTTACAGGAACATCAACAGCCACAACGGGCCTGACGTCATCGGAGAGTAATTCCTCTAGTACAATTTTACTTCGAGGTCTTTGGTCTTTCATATAACTTTCCTCAAAAAACGTAGCGTTAGTCGAGACTAGCACTTTGTTATCTTGCGGATCGTAAAATAGACCACCACGTGTACCTTTTGGATAGCCTACAAACAAACACACTTTCGTACGCGATTGTAGCTTGGTAGTCTTGTCCATCAGCACATGTGTAGGACAACCCCATATGCGGAAGTGACGCATGCTTTCGCGACGTCCGGACCACATCTCAACGGGTGTCTTTTCGACAGACTTTGACGGTACTACATTCAAAATGTAGACCGCTACTTCTAAAGCATAACCCCAAAAGGATATAGGTAGTGAGGCATAGCTCATCATTGATCTAACCATGTTATTCAATGTCCTGTTTCTCCTCTCAGCAACTCCGTTTCTTTGAGGTGTCTAGCGTTGAACGTTGGAAACAAATTCCTTTTTCGACCAAGTAGTCAATGAACTCAAGATCTAAATACTCACCTCCATGATCCGAGCGAAGGCATTTCAATGACTTGCCTAGTTGCTTTTCGCTTTCGCTTGGAACTCCTTGAACTTACCAAAAGCCTCGGACTTCCTATGCAGTGAGATAAACATAAATCGAATCTCAAGTAGTCATCAATGAAAGTCACAAAGTACTCAGATCGCCTAGCTTGTGCGTTCATCGGACCACAAAGGTCCGAATGCACTAAGTTCAGAGTTTCCGTGGGCCCTATTACCCTTTGACGAAAGCGGACGCTTGGTCATTTTTCCCTCCAGGCAACACTCGCAGACATGCAGTGTGTCAACAGATGACTCACCTAAGGCATGAACCTTTTCTAGTCTTTTGAGTCTTTCCAAGGAAATATGGCCGAGCCTCAGATGCCACAAGTATATTTTATCTTCTTTTATTTGAGAAACTTTCTGCCTTTTAGCAGATCTTTGATGAGTAGTTTTAAACATTTCAGTATTAAGTAGGGGAGCTTTATGTGGTTTTACAAAATATAAACCGTTTTCATTCGTAGTTGAACACAATTCAAAGCCATTCCTCGAAATAACAAATTCACCATTCAAATTTGAAACAGAAAATGATTGTTCAACTAAGGCAGAATGAGAAATTAAATTTCTCCTGAAATTCGGAATAAAATAAACATTCTCTAAATGTAAAATTCTATTATTAAAGTGTAAGTCCACAGCTCCCCTTCGCTTTGCTTGAAATGAGCGCCCAAAGTGCCTACTCGCATCACTTGAGAACCCTCTTCCCGCTCTCATAAATGCTAACTAAGAATCGCAATGAAGAACATACATGGTTAGTAGCTCCAGTATCAAGTATCCAAGTGGACACATCTTTAGCTACATTAAAAGATTCCAAGAATAGTAATTCCGAATTACCTTTCTTATCTTTCCCAGAGGATGTACCTTGACTTGCCATCCTTTACATCACGAAGATATTCCGGACAATGGCGTTTCCAATGTCCTACCTCCTTACGGTAAAAGCACTTGCCCTTGGGCTTGGCCTCGTCAACTTTCTTGGCTTTCTTTTTCTTCATCTGCTTGGGCACAGGTGCAACACTACCCTTCTTCTCAGGTTTGGCCTTAGGCTTGTTTGATGGCTTAGCTTCGGCCATATTGGCTTCAGCTTTCTTATCCCCTACTTGTACCTTATCTTTCGATAGTAGGCCCTCGTAGATAGTCAGTTCATTAAGCATCTGTGTCAAGGTCAACTCATGTTTGCCCATCAGATACTGAGTTTTGAACGGGATAAACTCAGGAGTCAACGATTCCAAAATCATCGACACTTGAGTTGCTTCATCGAACATCGATCCATGAATACCGGCGTCATTGAAGTAACTGATCATATTTAGAATATGACCATTCACTGCTTGACCTTTCTTCAATTTCGTGTTAACAGCCATCCTGATGGCATCGTGTCTTGCTTGGTTGCTAGGTGATCCAAACATCGAAGTAAGTTTCTGCATGATTTCTCGTGCAGTCTCAAACTCTTCAACTGGGTCTTAATAACCTCCGACATCTCTTTGCCAGGATGATCCCACGAGCCCGGTTATCGACTCGATCCGGCGATTACTTTGCTCGCCGATCTCGGCTTTTCCGGTTTTTGGATCGCCACCGTAGGGCATTCGAAGTGAGTACATATTGCACATTCTCGTATGTGAGTACCACGTTTAGATTACTCTTCCATTTCTTAAAGTTGTTTCCGATAATTTTTCGTGATGAATGCGAGAAATTTGAGCGGACATTTTCTTTGAAAATAAAATGACATATATTAATTCAAGTTTAACACTACTATATAATTTTAATTTAGGAATTGTAAACTAAAATTAAGTCTACTCTACCATTCCAAGGTTTTAACCTCGCAGATCGAGTGCCGCCGTAGGTAGGTCAAAGAGATGACGGTTAAATCGAGACAATCTCATCAATGAATAACTTGTGAGAATCGAACATCCCTTTATTCATTGACTACCTTCCTTTATTAGCCTAGATATTATCAAGAATACCCTTGATGAGTGTTACCTACTATATCGGATCTCTTAGGTACGCCCCGAGTGTGCCGTCGTAGGATAGGTCAGTGACCCGACGAGTACCCGGAAATCCTATCCTTTCGGAGACCAAGCCATGAATGTTGATAGGGGTGAACACCATCCGTAGGGGGACGAAATCAAAGCGCCGCGAGGCATCACCCTTCTCTCACTTACTTGTATCTATAGTAGAGCCGTGGGGTTGGCTGTCGCCTCCCCCGCTCCCACTCAATATTTTGGAAGTGGTGGTGGGTTAACTAACCACGTCTTTTTGATGTTAACATAGAAGTACATCAAATCAAGGATTCCGAATGGTGTCGGTAACGTAGGCAAGCCTACCCGTCCTATTCGTTGGAACATATGTGACAGTCGGACGAAATCGGGTCAAGAGAGACCCATTGAGATAAGAAGGTATCACCCCTCCGCTCGCCGGTGTAGCTTAGTCTTGTCGGACCCCCGTGCATACATCACACTAGGAGGGTTAAGTCGGTCGAACGAAGCTCAGTTGACCACCCAACCTATAGGCGAACCGTTTTTATCCAAGATTTATTGTTCTTTTACCATCATTCAATCTCGTAGACACTACGAATCGAAAACGTGATCTCGTTTGGGCTTTTAAGGTGGTTCACCGAGAACACACACCGAAAAGGCTTAACGATTTAATAACCCGTCCTCGGATCTTTAATTAGTTACTAAATTAATTAATTACCACGTATTAATTAAATTTCAACTAATTTACGCGAGTTTGTATGCATGCCTATTTTAATTACCAAAATTAAAATTCTACATGTATGCATGGAGTGGATTTATGATATGATGCATGTCATGGCAATTCCGATTTTATATCTATTTCATGATCAAACACATAAAAAATAAATTGCGGAAAATTTAAACACCGAGATGGATCGTTGGTACCCCCGTATCTAATCTATCCTAGGAAAAAGTAAATTACAATCTTGTTGTCTTCATGTATTCGATCTTCGAACCTTGAACCACAAACCGCGAACCCAAAAGGAGAAGGGGCCTTTATAAAATAAAATTTTTTTTTTCGAAATATTTTTTTTATTTTATTAAAATCCTGCTGTATTTTTATTCCAGAAAAAAAAAATTTAATTTTTTTTTCAAAAAATGCCGATTTTAAAAAAAATTAGGGTTTGATAAAAAAAAAAAAAAAAAAAATCAAACCCTAGCCATGTGGTACAAAAAAAAATAACAAAAAAATTTTCCGCCCCGACTCCTATTCATACCTCTAGTTCCGTCTTCATCTCGTGTTCATCATCGTTCTTCGTCGTTTTTCCGGAATTACAAAAAAAATAAAAATAGCCGAAAAAAATAAATAAAAAACAACAACTTTTACATCAATCCTATGCTCAAACGATCTAAATCGAGAGAGCTTACAATAGATCTAACGAGTAAACCGTACCAACCCCGATCCATCTTTTCAAACCACAACAATCGCAACATAAAAAAAAATGCATGCATCGGCCCCAAGAAAAAAAATTGGGACACAAAAACTACATGTTTTCCACTCCTAGATCTAATATTTTATACGTATAAATATAGATCACCTTGCTCCGATACCACTGTTACTAATATCATCCGCAACGGAAGCGATTTAAGGATCTAGATCTATAATTTACACGTAATAAAATAACTAGATCTACTCTATAAAGGGGTTGTAGAACATACCTCTTGGATCTCAAAATCCAAGTAGAAGAACCGCAATTAGAAAGAACAAAGGATGGTGTGAAGAGCACCACGATCTTCCGTACGTGTAATCCGAGCAACTCCCGGTGGAAGGAAATCATCGTCTCGAATCCTCCCGATATGCTACCCAGAAAACCCTCCAAGATTCTCCCTCTTTCACTGCTTGGCCGAAATTTTCCATCTTCTCTCTAAGAGATAGAAGTCGAAATTTGTGTTGTGTTTTAGGCTTGGGAGAACTCTCTTTATATAGGAGAGTAATCCTTGTCCTCCAAGGATTTAATAATTAATGCAAAATCAATTATAATAATCCTATTAAATAAAAGATAATCCTAGAAATATTCTAGAACAAATCTAGAATAATCTTTATCTTTATTTTTTACCATAAAATATTTATCCAATAAATATTTTGTGCACATGTCTTATTAATCCACAAGAAAACAATTTTTTGTTCACAAAGACAAGCTTGGAGGCCAAAAATTCTCCTTCCCTCCTAGGGTTTGAGATTTTGGCCATGACACACAAATTGGGCCAAGATTATGAAAAATGTCTTTTTCACATATTTAATTATTTAGCCCAACTAATTTAATAGTCCACTAAACAATTAATTCACATATCGTTTTAATTAAATTCTAATAAGAACTAAATTAATAGTATTAGGATTCGACGTCCGAGAATAGCTATGCTATATTGGAGGCACGTCGGGGACCATGGACTAATAATCAACGGCTCCGATAAATCAAATAAATAATTATCTTACGAACAGAATAATTATATTCGATAAATCAATCACAGGAATATGCCACCATAATCCCCTGACTGCACTCCTCCGATTATAAGATTTTATTTATCTCCTCACGAGAATGATAATAAGCGTCCATTGATATAATCATTACATATGGATTAATCCTCCATAGATCGCTCATTCTAAATCGGAAGTTACCGTTAACCCTTTTTAGAACCTCTTATCCTTATTTACCATTAACCCCTAGTGATCAATTAATTCATACAACTCTTTGGTAGCTAATCGTTGTAATATGAACACAATCACGATCGATCGGTTTACTGGATTAACAAATAAAGGAGGCTGTCTATCTACTTCCGTAAATGGAAGGAATGGATTCCGTATCTCGTGACAACACGGACTCATCGACTCAATCGAAGACAATGCCAAGATAGGGTAATTCGGATCACAGACTCAAGATAATCCTTAACCGTCAAGTCAAACCTCATACCGATTCAAGCGCTTGGATCGTGATCACCTCAGGATTAAGATATATCCATAAATATGATCATCGATTGATTCGATAAGACTTCTCGACACGGAATTATATCGTGAACTCTAATCAAATCGGTCCAAATTTACTATATGATATATCTATCACATATAAATGCCCCACTAGGTTCTCTTAACCGAAAGTCCGGATAAGACAATCACACCTATTGTGTTCTGGGTGCATTAATAGCACGTTAAAGGAGAGACCCGATACTCTCGATTAACTTTACTACGGGCTAATTGTATTTTAAGTACATCTTCACTAACTCAATCCTCCCGTGTATATCCCATACACCGAGTTAAGTGATTACATAAACGATATACTTTAGGGTTTTCTGTAGTGTAAATACTATTGTCACATCGGTGAATATGAGAATAATAAATATGAATAATAATATCATTTCATTTATTAAATAAAACAATTACAAAATTGTCTTTCGGGCATTACACCTAACATATGCTGCATTTAAGAACATCAAAGTATACCAGATGGATGTCAAAAGTGCATTTTTATATGGCATTCTAGAAGAAGAGGTTTATGTTCAGCAACCTCCTGGTTTTGGAGTTAAATATCAAGAAGATAAAGTGTATAGAATCAACAAAGCACTTTATGGTTTGAAACAAGCACCAAGAGCATGGTATGAGACTTTATCTCAATCATTGGTGAAAAATGGTTTTACCAAAGGAACCATTGACAAGACTCTTTTCAGAATCAATGAAGGAGACAACACCCTGCTGGTGCAGATTTATGTAGATGACATAATATTTGTTTCTGAAAATGAATTTCTTTTTGAAAAGTTTGCAAATCTCATGAAAAGCCAGTCCCAGATGAGTATGATAGGAGAAATGAACTATTTCTTGGGATTACAAGTGAAGCAATTGCAGGATGGAATCTTCATTCATCAAACAAAATACACCAATGAGCTGCTAAAGAAGTTTGGTATGGAAAATAGCACCAAAGTATCAACTCCTATGGGTACAAGCATCATATTGGATGAAGGCAAAGATGACAAAGATGTTGATCAGACTCTATATAGAAGGATGATAGGCAGTCTACTATACCTTACAGCCTGCAGACCTGACATATCCTTTACAGTAGGTGTTTGTGCAAGATTTCAATCTAAACCTAAGGAAAGTCACTTAGCTGCAGTATAAAGGATTCTCAAGTATCTAAAAGAGACTTTGGGAGTAGGGATATGGTATTCAAAAGATGGAAGTTTTACAGTTATATCCTACTCAGATTCTGATTATGCTGGGTGCAAGATTGATAGAAAAAGCACCACAGGAACTTGTTAGTTGATGGGAAATAGACTTGTTTCCTGGTTTAGTAAAAAGCAAAATTCTATATCAACTTCCATCTTTGAAAATTTGAATACATTCTTCTTTGGAAGTCTCTTGTACAAGTCTTATGGTTAAGACAACAATTAAGGGATTATGAGATTGAAGAAAGAGAAATTCCCTTAATGTGTGATAACACAAGTGCAATAGCAATCACAGAAAATCATGTTTTGCATTCAAGGACCAAACACATTGATGTAAGACATCGTTTTATAAGAGATCATGTTGAAAAGAAAGATGTGGTGGTTCTCTATATTCCTACTGAAGATCAACTTGCTGATATCTTTACAAAGCCTTTAGATAGTGAAAGATTTGCTAAGTTAAGAACGGAACTTGGCATTATCAAGGTTGATTGACCTGCCGATAGGTCAGCAGAGTACTGGAATTCACCAAGGGGACTAGTCTTTGCCCTGCTGGGTGCGCTCACTTGGCAGATTAGTCATTGGTATCAACAATTCTTAAGTGCTCTTATAGTTTGGACAATTGAGCAAATGAAGTTGCCAAGGGGATTGGTCTTTTCCCTGTTGGGTGAGCTCACTTGGCAAATCAGTCATTGGTATTAAAATTCATCTTGTATTATAAGTTGGACAAAACTATGTTGTATGTAGATCAACAGTACATTTTATATATTAGCAGGCTGCTGAACCTGCCAAGTCCACTGAAGAATAGCAGCAGACTCTATCCACTCTACTGAAAGTGAAGTTTACTGAAGAAGTCTGCTGAATAATTCGTTGCTGATAAAGTCAGACTTTAATGAAAAGTCAACAGTGGAGTAAATGGATATTAATCTTATCTTTTATTACAGCTGTTACTAGTACATAACGGTTTATTACACTAGTGGGATCAGTTAGTGGGACACTTGACAGTATGACATTTATTCCAAAGTATATCGTGTGTTTATGGTACAGTACGTGCACAGTACATTCCCACCCACTACTTCTTCCTATATATACAGAATATACACAGAATGTTTATGCAAAATCTCAGATCGTATTCTCTACAAAATATACAAGTGTGAACATAGATTTTCAGAGTTTTCATCTTCGTCTCTCTCAAGATTTTAATTTAACAATGGCAGATAAAGATGTTCATGTTGGATCTAGCCAAAGTGTTAGAGGATATGTTACTGACACAGATGCTACTGATTAGGCAATCAATCTGGGAAGAAGAATTAGAAGATTTGAAGGATTTGAAAACGTCTTAAATCTCAGATTGAAGAAGATTTCATACAAGAATTTCTGTGATTTATGGAGAAATATGGTGATTAGATATGGTACTGAGGCATTTACAACCACTGTAAATTGTCAGGAGATTCAAGTTTCATCGGACCTGTTGAGAGAGGTCTTTGGATTTGGTCCAGTGAATGGAGCCCCTACAAATCCAGAATCTATGGGGTTACCAAGATTAGCTTTTGTTGAATCTATCAGAACAAACCCAGATGCACCAGTTGCCCTGAACATCAATGTCAAGAACATCTCTTTTGAGTATAACCTGCTGAGCAAATATATTGCTAAGAATATTTTAAGGTTTTTTTGGAAGTCTTGATACATTATCCGGACCCAAAATAGATATGATGATAATCATCTCAAGGAGTATGAAATTTGATAGGGCTGGTTTCTTTGTGCAATATATGAAGAAGATAATGACTGATGAAAGAGAAACCATTGCAAAAAGGTTGAAAAATAAGCAACCTGCTGGATATATGGGTTCAGGTTTCTTCCTGGAGACAAAAAATTTGGGGTTAATGGTTCAGGCCCTGCCGAATCATTTGGAGATTCCTGATGTTGCTCCATCAAACATCAACAAGGCCAGATTTAAGCCAGAGATTAATACTCCCAACCCAGGCTTAGATGATGATGAAGAGATACAAGAAGTAGAAAGTGATGGTGACCAGGAATAAAGAACAAAAGCTAGAAGTGATGTGCAACCTGTTGCTCCAAAAAAGACAATAGAGAAGAGAAATGTTGCTGATACAAGAAAAATAACAGATATGTTAAAGCCAAAGAAGACAAAGCAATCAGTAGAAACTGCCAAGTCTACTGAGGATCAAACTGATGATGAGCCTGCTCAATCTGGTAAGAAGACTGCTGCAGATTTACTTAAAGAACAAATCAGAGAGGCATCCAAGAAAAGGAATGCTGTCAGCAAGGAAGCTTTAGAAGAATTTCTCTTTGAGACTCAAGAAAAACCTTTTAAAAGAAGAAAGCAGGTTATAAGGAAGAACGGATATGGAAAAGGTAAAGAATTGTGAGTTCTTGAAGAACAAAAAGAAGCAAAAGATTTAGATGTTGAAGAGTCAACAAGTTGAGAAACCTGCTCCAAGAAAACCTATCATGCCTTTTGAAAGGAAGGAAAAGAAGTCCAATAAGCCAAAAGAGGATCCCAATCTTAAGAATATTTCAAAGTATTTTGCATGGAAGTTTGGTTTTTATAAGAGGCAAAAGCCAGCAAGAGAACCAATGAGTGGATTTGAAGAATGGGCTTTTGCAAATCTTGGAGTGGAAAGCTTGTTAGGATTAATTGACACGTCACTCCTAGAGATGAGACAGTTGGAGATCATAGAAGATGGGAAGCAGAAAGGAAACATCTTGTTTAAGGATCCTAAGTATACACCAGATGATAGTGATGATTCATCATCATCAGATTCAGATGATGATCATCCTATGCATCAAGGTGAATCTAGTGGTGTTTCAAAGGAAAAATCTTCTGAGGCTACTGAACAAGAGCCTACTGAAAAGACAGCAGAGCAACCTGATGAGAGTCAACTTTACTATGCTTCGATGCATGTTTTAACCCCCATTTATGACACTTTTGACTTGTATTGGGTAGTTTTAGACCATTTCTAAGGCAAAATGCATTACACACTCACCTTTAGGCAAACCGTCAAATAGATGGAATACCTCACAATTTTACGGTATTTTGACCCTTTTCAAGCCCTAGTTATCTTGCGGAGTTATGCTCGGTATGTGTTTGAATGTTGTCATGTAGGATTTAGGTGAGTTATGAGCCCTGAAGACACGGCATGAGACTTAGAGTGGCATAACCGAAGCCCGGGGGTGGAAACGGATCAAAAGTAGTTGGTGTTTTCACCATACGTTCACTTACTCTGTGTTTTGATCCCAGATACAAGCATTTTTTTCTGGACTTGTGGTCTTCATGAAAGTTGTAGACAATTGAATGAGCTTTCCAACGCACTTTGAATCACTCAAATCAGAGCTCTACACGCAAAGATTTTGCCAAATTCTGAACGCCGTCAATGCTGAATACTTTAACAGGGCAATGCGCACACATTCACTCGAATGTGTATGCATTGCTGGAACAGAATGTGCAGATTTGGGGCATTTCGAGCAATGCGTACGCATTCAGACGTTTTTGGGCACCTATATATACATTTTCACACAGATTTTTGTGCATTATTCATCCTCTTTAGAACCCTAACTTTTAGCATAGTTCGACCTCTCCTCTTTTAGCTCCTCTAAACTCTTTCTTACTTTAATTTTCCTTAGATTAGATTTAAATTAGTTTAGTTTCTTAGCTCAAATTTCCTCTCTACTCCTGGATTTATTCATTTTGGGTCTTCATCATCATCAACTGACATTGGGTGGTGTAGGAGCCTGATGTAATCCGACTTTTGCTACAATTTTGGTAACTAATCTAGTTTCTTTTCTTGTTTTATGGCTTTAATCTCTTCCTTGCTTGTTATTTCTTGCTTTGTGATGAGTAGCTAATTTACTACATAGCCAAACCATATGAAGGTTGAAGAAATCCCCCCTAATTGATGGAATTGCGAATGTGTAATGTTTAATTGTTGTTATATCGACAAATTCATATCCTAAAACTTGTTCTTAATGCTTGAATTAGACTGTACACCTAGTTTACAAAATCACACACCACTTTTATAAATGTATGTTGCGAAGGGGTGTGGGAAAAGGGGTTTTAAGATTGTTATTTACAATTGACTGAGTTGTTTAGATCGATTGGGTAACGAGGTTTATCGGTGTAAATCGAGCGGCTCTAGAGCGTTTACCTTGTTCCGGTCAGTTAAATCCTTAAAGGCGGACTGTTGAACCGGGCAAAGGGTACTAGGTTGTTGCATGACGTCTAGTACTATCTTAGGAGTTTTCACCCATGAACGAGTCGATATAAGCATTAAGATGGTTGGTTGGTAGTTTCCATTCCCAAATAATCGATTAGAGGGGCGAAAGTATTCAATTGGATTGTGATTTGTCTATGTCTCTTTCTCTTTTTATCTCTAGTTTAAATATCGTTTTAGCATAATCAAAACTTGAATACACTTGATTAACCTAAACTAAGTATGCAAGCGACTTTTGTACTCGATTGATTCCTCGAGGGATACGACATTGCTCTCCACTATAGTGCTTCCGACCCGGTACTCTACCGGTAAAGGTTGATCGTAACTATTTTGGTCATCAAGTTTTCTGGGGCCGTTGCCGGGAAATCAAATCGATATTTCATAATTCGTTTGAAGACTTAGGCTTAGGTTGTTTTCTTTCCATCTTTTTTTTTCTTGATGTTGGGTTTTTGTTGAATAATCACACCATCTACTACGGTAGTGGTGGTGACTAGATCTCGTGAATGTGCTCTTTCTTTTCCCTTGAATCGCAGTGTATGGATCCATATGGCCATGAGGGCTCTCCTCCCTACTCATTTGGAGGCTTTAATTTCGGTGGTATGGGTTTTGGATTCCAACCATATTATTAGTTCAACTCATACTGAGTGGGGGAGTCCTCCAAGTTCTCAGTTTCAACACACCAATGCCCATTTGCAATATGCACAATCTTCACAAATACCTCTTTCTCCACAAAAGAGCTCAACCGACATCCTCTTGGAGCAAATCAATGAAACTTTGCAAGAGCATAGTCGGGAATTGAGGGACATTAGAACAAATGTCAACAACACTACAACCATGCTTCAATCGGAAATTAAGAGTTTGGAGAACCGGGTAGAGCAATTGATTGAGAAGAGGACGGTTGAGATGTGTGTTAAAAATGATGAAATTTCATTTGCTCCACCGTCGAATCTTGAGGTAATCACCTATCATGAGTGTTATGAAGAAGGTATGAAACATGATACTAGTGAATCATTTATTCCTTCTCATTTGAACCTTATTGAAAAAATTGTGGTGGTGGATCACATAGAATATGTTGATGTTGTGGTTGAGCCAAAAATTTTATTGCTTGGTGTTTGAATCTTTGTTACTTGGCATATACTCTCATTCAGGGAAGCTGAATTCATTGTGTTGCACGGTGAATTTCTTGAACCAATCTTGGTGGTGGGGATTGAGCTGCTTGTTTGTCTTGCCCCATTTTAAAGGTGTGCTCAATTCTTTGATTTTTGTAGGGAGACGCAACGGTTTGCTCTCCTTTGGTATAATTATCCTTAACATTATTGCGGGTAGAAATTCGAACTAAGGACTTTAAACTTAGAATGTTTTAGGTAATGTGTTCTTTTTGTTCTCAATAAAAGTGGATGGAAGTTTTTTCTTTAATTGCCATGTTCTTGAGGCTATTGAGCAAAAGATGTGCAATTTTTTTCTTTTATTCCACTCGTACTTCTTTGCTTTTCTTTTAGTTTCTTAATAAGTCGAGTCAACGACATAAAACAAAGGCACTTGTGGGAGGCAACCCACTTTTTCTTTGTTTAGTAGTAATAGGAGTGAGTCTTAAGTAAAAGAGTGGAGAAATTTGGCCTAAGAAAAGAGTTCTCGAGTGGAAACTTCCTTTTCATCTTTTGACTGGTCTTGGATTGGTATCACTTTGGCCCGTTTTGCCCTTATTTTATGCATGGATGTTTGTTTCACTTTTTAGTATCTTTTCATCCATGTGATTTGAGTTCGGTACCTTCGGTTATACTATGATAGTGTGTGTGACATTGATCTTTTCATTATATCTCGTTATCTATTTCTTGCTTTTGGCACGAGGGTTATACCCCGTGCATGCGTTTTCGTGTTTCTTGGTTTCATGGCTTTAGGTGTACGAGATGGAGCTTCGTGGATATTTCATATGCACTCATTTGCGCCTTTCTACCGGGTTAAGCTAATCCTTCTTTCTCCTTTGTCATTCACACACTGAGGACAGTGTTGCATTTGAAGTAGGGGTGGTAGGCTTAGCTATGATTGTGCTTCGTTGTTGATTGTAGCCATTGTGTTGTGTGCTTATCGTTTGGTCATTACTTTAGTAAAATTTGAGCTAATTTTAAAATTTTCCAAGGTTTTGATGTTGCATTCATATGTGGAGCCTTCATAATGACAGGATAAACGATTTAGTGAATGTTTAAATGCATGTTACTTGGCTTACTACATTATCTTGGAGACGTGATTTTCATGCACGTATAGCTTTGATTTCATGAACCATGGTAACTAATGACCGATTATGGTAGACTTAGACACAATTCGGCTACCTAAAACTCATATCATTAACTTCGAGACGAAATAGATAGGCCGACCTTGGTAGAGTTTGGGATGACAGTGATGTTTCTTTGACCCGACCAGAGCCAAATTTCCATCCTATAACATTTTCCACAGTAACCCTTCTAAGCCTTGGTAGGATGGTTAGACCCCCATCCGACACTTAGCCGTTCGTATTTAGCCCGTAATTTCCCGACCCGAGCCTTATTTGTGGTCTACATTCCCTTGAATACCCTACGAGTCAAGCTTAATCTTTTCATCTAGATCACACTTGCTTAGGCAAGTGTAGGGTGGTAGGGTGATTTGTTTGTATAGAGGAGTTGGTATTACGAGCTATTTCATGATATTGGAGGGTAGGATCTCGATTCATTTTATGTGTATGTTATGGCCTTTGACTCAAACCTAATAAATTCATTGTATAGTGCAGCTTTCTAAATTCAAAAAAGAAATAAAGAAAGAAAACAAAAGAAAGAGAAGTCAAAAATCAAAAGAAAATGAAATCAATCAAAGAAAGCTTGAATATGAAGTTATGAAATGTAAAGAAAAGGTTGAGTCAAAGAAAGCCAAGTGTTTTAGGACTCATGTATTGATTTGTATATGATGTTGGTGTTGGGGTGAGTCATTAGTGTAGAAACATGATTCTCATACATTCTCGCCTCGTTACACTTGAGACATAGTGCGATATGGCATTTTATCTCTTGGATCATGTTTCTAGTTTCATTTTGAGGTAGAGAAGGGTAGAGCTAGCTACGTTTTGTATTGTTACACCCCATGACTGAGCTTGCACGTGTTTATCTCTTTGTAGTTTATTCCCTAGAAATTCCATTCGGTTAGACCCGTCCCTAGCCTAATATTACAACCTTGCAAGTCCTACCCGACCTTACTTAGCCTCTGTTGGCCCGATTAGTGGAGATGCTTATGAAGTATGAGCATATGGTGTAGTCGCAATAACCAAGCGTCCATAATCCAAACCGGTGAACCGTGGTAAATGTTGGAGAAGCCATTCACACATACACACATCCCGTTTTCTTGATAAGGTAGGGTTACGTTGCATGCATTTACTATTTTAATTGTCGGTTATCTTTGATATGTGATTGACTTGTCCTACACGTGTTACGTCGACTCTTTAGTTTCTTTTAAAACGCTCATTTTGCTCGAGGGCGAGAAAACGCTTAGTGGGGGTGGTTGATGAGAGTCAACTTTACTATGCTTCGGTGCATGTTTTAACCCCTATTTATGACACTTTTGGCTTTTATTGAGTAGTTTTAGACCATTTATAGGCAAAATGCATTTCACACTCATTTTGAGGCAAACCGTCAAATAGATAGAAAACCTCACCATTTTACGGTATTTGGACCCTTTTCGAGCCCAAGTTATCTTGCGGAGTTATGCTGGGTATGTGTTTGTGTTGGAAAGGTGTCCTAAACCCAATTGGGTTGGACCGGATCCGACCGAGTCGGGTCGTTTATAGTCTATTTAGTTCATGTAATAACTTTATTATGATTAATAAAAGAACTTATGTTATTTTATATTGTTTATCTTCATGTTATTTATTGTACATATATAGTAACGTCCCTAGTATCAAACTATGATAGAGAAACCATGATAGTGATTATGGTTGATGAGATCTCTAATCACTATAACAAGTATGGTACTTAAATGTCTCTAGTCTTATGTATTGTCAAATGGGACATTGATAGTATAATCAGACTAGCACGTATTGGATGTCTTCTATCTTATAGAAGGTAGGGATAGATCTCGTCTATCGAAGTGTAGAGACACTTGGACTGTACGTGGACGTGTATTAGAGAATGCGTACGTTAGACTGACCCACTTACATTAAGTGTCACACTATGTGGCGGTTGTGTAATTATCCTTTAGACCGGAGTCTTCATTGCATCACGGTGTGGATTGTCATGCTTTGACACTATTGAGATTTCCCCTAGCCACGGGGCGATCATGCGGTAGTGATTGGATGTGATATTGAAGCATGCGGAGTATACATGATTGTTCGTCCGGGAATCGCGTATCCTATGATTGGGATCGAATATCCGAAATGGCCTTCTTATAAAGAATGTCTAGCTCTCGAGAATCTTTACAAAGTGGGAGTAAATGTGTTATTCCGAGAGAGCATGATATCCAGATTATAATATACGATCGTTAATGTATTGACACTCGAAATACAATCGTATGGATTTTATTACACCGATAGGATTGTAAGTTACACGGTAACTGCTTCACATGAAATGTAGTAGTCAATGTTCTAAAACTCGCTAGGCGAAGTCGGTACGCTACAGGGGCTCCTAGGGCCTAGGGCGCCTAGGCGGTTTTAGGGTTTTAAGGGGGATTTTAGGGTTTTAAGGGGGGTTTTAGGGTTTTTACGGGGTTTAGGGTTTTAGGGGGTTTTAGGGTTTTTACGGGGGTTTAGGGTTTTAAGGGGTTTTAGGGTTTTTACGGGGGTTTTAGGGTTTTTACGGAGGGGTTTAGGGTTTTAAGGGGGGTTTTAGGGTTTTATGCCTCTTTCTTGTCTATACATTTGGGAAAACTTGGATGTTCGCCCAGATGGAACCTAATTGCCTAGAAGGGCCTAAGAGCGTAGAAGGGCCTAGGAGCGCCTAGAAGGGCCTAGGAGCACCCAGAAGGGCCTAGGAGCGCCTAGAAGGGCCCAAGAGCTCCCAGAAAATCGCCCAGCACACTTTGTCGCCCAGATAAATCGCCTAGAGCCAAGTCGAGACGCCCGGGGGTCGTTCAGGGCCTAGGCGATCGCCCAGGGCGATTTTTAGAACACTGGTAGTCATTGCTTTTGACTCTTCCGATGATTGGGGGTCACGGTGTGTTGCTAGACGCTATCCCGTGATCGTTAGGCATTAAGGGCATTTTAGTAAATTGCACTTTGTGTCTACGGCCAACATATTCGGAAGCCTATCGGGTCACACACATATGAACATCGAGTCGGATTAAAATGCGGTTATAGTTGATAACCAAATAAGGAAAGTTTATCTAGACTATAAAGGTTATAGTGGTAAATTAATATGGTGGTATTTATTAATAATAAATAAAATTCAAGATATTAATTATATACAAATTATATTAATTAAAGAATATTCCGGAAGTCAATTTGTTGACTAATGGGGCGCCACCTATAAGTGTATAAGATACACTTGGATTGTGCACTTTAATTAATAAGATTACCATAATATTAATATAAGATATTAATTGATTTTGGAAAAATAGATTTATGGTAATAAGATAATTATATTCAATATAAGATAATGGCAAAATTAATTATAATAAAAGAGATAAATGAATCTAGAAGATTTTCCTTATTTTATTGGGAAATATTTTCTTCTCCTCCACACCATATGGGGCGCCACTTCTACTATAAATAAGAGGTGGGTGTCAAGCTCTTTTGTACATCACAATTGCAAGAGCTTATAGTTCTTGTGTAAAATAGAGAGTATCCCATAGTGAGTTTGTGAGAGAGGAAAAAGACCGGTCTAGCAACCGGAGTTTTCCAATAGCAATCCAAGGAGGATTCCGGCGAGAGGTTCGTGTGGATTAGCGATAGAGGCCGGACACTTGGACGGCTTACGTACTGTACTACTCTCCTTTGACGGTCAAAGCGACGATCTTATAGATCATTGAGGTATAACCGTCAAACTACTTAATGTGTTTATTGCATTAAACGAAGAACGATCAAGTAAAAGGAAATCAAATTTTAAATTCCGCTGCGTTAAACTAGCGATTTCCTAACAGTGGTATCAGAGCCAGACTTCGAGCTTAAGCAATAAGCCCAATTTAATTGCGTAGTAATTAATCGATAGATGTAAGATTTAAATCACGAGATAGTTAAAACAAAAAAGGAAACGATTAGGGGCTCGGCCTACTGGCGGCGGCGGCGGTGGCTCTAGGGCTGCCGTCGTCGGCTGTCCTCTTCCGACGGGGAGATCGACCTTTTTCGTTTTGTGATATTTATTGTGCATAGATATCTCTTTTGTTTAGTTGTGTCATATGGCCAACAAATGGTTCAAATAGTTTGGACCATTGGGAAACCATAGTGGCATATAAACCAAAATATTTGCCTTTTCAAATTTTGATTTGGAATAGGCATAGGCCCTTTTCAAATATTTAATTTGCAAAAGGCCTAGGCCTAGGCCACTTCCAAAATTTTATTTTGAAAAGTGGCCAGGCCCAAACCAAAATTATTTGGCCTTTCCAAATATTTGATTTGGAATAGGCCTAGGCCCTTTCCAAATATTTAATTTGTAAAAGGCCTAGGCCTAGGCCACTTCCAAAATTTTGATTTTAGAAAGTGGCCAGGCCTAAACCAAATTTGGTTTAGAAATGTGCCTTTTGGTTTAGGAAACCAAATGAATCCCTTTTGGTTAAGAACCAAAAGGAAAGGAAACAAATTGAAGACTTTTTAATTTTAATTTTATTTTGAATAGTTCAAATTTAATAAAATTGAAATTAAAAATGATTTAAAAATTAAATATTAATTTTATTTTCGATTAAGTCATATAATTAATTAAAAGTTATTTAATTATTCGATGTGATAAAATAAGACGCATAAGTAGTTAAAATTAGAATTTAATCTTTTTCATAAGATAAAATTGTATGGATTAGATGTGTAGATATAATGTGATTATATGGACCCCGATTGATCATGGACTCGACCAATAGGATAGATGGGAGTGTTTTCTTTATGTTGGTTTTGAAAAATTGTCCTAGGCCGTTATGAAGAACGTGACCTAGTTTACTTTTTGCATTTATCCCATTCCCATTAGCTCCCCCCGTGTGTGGCGGGTGTAATTATTTATTAGATAGATTATTATGTAACAAGAATGGAGAAAGAGATAAAGAACCCATTGGTGTACAACAATAAAGATCCTATTGGTGGTTGCAGACACCCTTAGTTTGTGACCCGCGGTTTCGTCAGTTTGTATTCGAAACCGCACCTAGGAAAGGTCCATGATCATACCGGTTATTTTGTGCGCGGAATGTTGTGTATGTTTTAATTTATATGATATCGTAGTAATATGCACATAGTAGATGAGACCATAATCAAACATAATTAATTAAGTGAATTAATTTAAAATTATTCCCACGACAAAAATCGAGCCAAAATTGTCTCCCAATATTATAATGACGGTGAAGAGCCCTTGTCGGATCCAGCGATCGGCCTCGCCGGGAGTTGACCTACCACGGGTATATCGTTATTATCGAGATATGATCGTCACGAGATCTCATGAATATTTGGGTTACGAATCGACTAAAATCTTGCGGTGATTGGCCCTCGTCAGGACCGTCTGATTTTAGAGACAAGGGGTTGACTATCACATAGAGATGTGAAACGTCAAAGAGTTGACTAGTCAGCCACTGGGAGCCGCATACGATGCGACTGGTAGGAGTACCTACCTTTCGAAATTATCTTGGTTGATCGGCCCTCGTCGGGAATCGAGATAACTAGAAGGGATCCCAGCCACTAAAGAATTAATTAAATTCTTGAAAGCCAATTGAGAATAGTTGGCTAGTGGGAGTAAAAACTTTATAAATTTTAAGTGCAGATTTAGAGTTTTTTATACATGAGATTTTACTTATTCTATCTTTATTTATTGTTGTAGAAAATGTTAAACAAATTGAACCTTCGTTTTATCATCGACAATAAGCTTGACGAAACTAATTTTCTTGATTGGGAAAGAAACCTCAAAATCGTTTTGAGGCACGAGAATATTGGCTATGTCTTGGACAAGGCCCTGCCGGAGAAGCCCGCTGAGGGTTCGGCTGTAGATGCTGTCGAGAAGTATAACAAGAACTGTTCTGACAGTACTGATGCTACATGTATCATGCGTGCTTCGATGACACCTGAACTGCAAAAACAGCATGAGTCTGTGGATGCCTACACAATCATGGTCCACCTAAAGGAACTCTATGCTTCTCAGGTTTGTACTGAGAGGTACGAGGTCTTGAAGGCCCTGTTTAGTTGTAAGATGGCATCTGGGACTGCTGTGGGGTCACACGTGCTTAAAATGATCGGGTACATAGAGAGGCTTAGGAAGCTGGGCCACAAGTTGGAACGAGAATTGAGTATTGACTTGATTCTACAATCTCTACCAGATTCATTCTCGCAGTTCGTGATGAATTATCACATGAACAAGATAGATTGCTCCCTTGCGGAGTTATTGAACATGTTGAAAACTGCTGAGGGCACTGTGAGGAAGGGAAAGCAAGTGTCGCTGGTCACTTCTAGCAAGGGCAAGGGAAAAGCCCAAAAGAAGTCCAAGAAGGCGAAGGCTGCACCTAAGCCAACGCCTAAAATAGCGAAAGACAAATCCAAGGATGCTTGCTTCCATTGCGATGAGACCGGACATTGGAGGAGAAACTGCAAAGGCTTCTTGAGTACCAAGAAGAAGAAATCTGATGCTTCAACTTCAGGTATATTTATGATTGAGATCAACATTACTTCTTCTAAGTCTAACCACTGGGTATTAGATACTGGTTGTGGTTCTCATATTTGTACGAATATGCAGGCACTAAGAAGAACTAGGGAGCTAAGGAAAGGAGAGGTGGACCTACGCGTTGGAAATGGAGCAAGTGTTGTTGCACTAGCCGTAGGAGTTTATTTTCTTTCGTTGCCCAGTGGGCTAGTATTTGAACTAAATAACTATTATTTTGTTCCTGCTCTTATGAAGAGTATTATTTCTATTTCCGCATTAGATGTTGATGGATTTCCATTTACGTTTGAGAATAAATGTTGTTCTTTTTCACGTGATGGAATTTTTTTATGGTACTGGCATACTTAGCAAAGGTCTCTACATATTAGATATGAATGTTGATGTACTTAATATAAATAACAAGAAAGCCAAGACAAATGACTTGAATGAATCCTACTTATGGCATTGTAGACTTTGCCATATAAATAAGTATCGCATTTCCAAACTCCATAAAGATGGAATGCTGGATCAATTCGATTACGAATCGTTTGACACATGCGAAGCATTTTTACTTGGCAAGATGACAAAGTCACTTTTTAATGATAAACGGATAAGATCCAATGAGTTGCTTGAGCTCATACATACTGATGTATGCGGCCCAATGTCAATTCAACTTAAAGGAGGATACTCTTATTTTATAATTTTCACTGATGACCATTCTCGCTATGGTTATATATACTTAATGAAGTATAAGTCTGAAGCCTTCGAAAAGTTCAAGGAATTCAGAAGTGAAGTGGGGAAACAACTAGATAAAGAAATCAAAACACTTCGATCCGATCGAGGTGGAGAATACCTAGATAAAGAGTTTCAAGACTATTTGAAGGAGAATAGGATTCTACCTGAATGAACCTCTCCCGGGACGCCACAGATGAATGGCATGTCTGAGAGGAGGAACCGCACCCTGTTAGACATGGTGCGATCCATGATGAGCTATGCAGATCTCCCAAAATCATTTTGAGGGTATGCTCTAGAAACCACATCCTATACACTGAACCGAGTTCCATCAAAGACGGTCGAATCCACACCATACGAGGTATGGCACAAGAGGAAACCGAGTCTAGCATATCTTAAACCTTGGGGTTGTCGGACTTACGTGAAGTGGATGATGCCTGACAAATTAGAGGCTAGATCTGACAAATGTATGTTTGTGGGTTATCCTAGAAAAACTAGAGGATACCAATTTTAACATCATGAGGAACAAAAGGTGTTTGTTGCCAGGACTGGCCACTTTCTAGCGAAAGAGTTTATTCTGGATAGGGTCAGTGGGAGTAAGATTGATCTTGAAGAAACTTGAGAACCACTTACGGATAACAGTCAGTTGATGAAAGTAGAGGACTCGCCACACACAGATGTGACGTCAGCCTCTACCGTGGACAAATTGTTTTTGTCAATAACCTCAGACCAATCAATCGAATATTGATTAATACATAATTGATCAAACATTACTTGAAAACGGCTAAATTTCAGAGTAAATGGGCTTCTAAGTGTGGTATTTCATTAGTGACCCTTTCTGGCCTTGACTTGTCACATGAGTCTGAATTTCATATTTCCATGTGAAAAGATGTATAAATATCTCCAATTAAAATTCAAATTAACTTTGAATTATTCATCCATTTGAATATTGATTGGATACCCGAGCATTCGTAGATTCTTGTGATTAATCTGCTAATGAAGGTTATAGATTTGGTCAAGAGGAAGAAACTTATAATATCGCAGCCGCTCATGGTTATTTTGGACGATTGATTTTTCAATATGCTAGTTTTAACAACTCCAGTTCATTACACTTCTTCCTTGCTGCTTGGCCTGTAATAGGTATTTGGTTTACTGCTTTAGGTATTAGTACTTTCGAAGAACCACCTGGGAACGCCGTTAACCCGAAAGGTACACTGGCGTGTATCTCATGGAAGATGAGGACCATAGAACTTATGAGGAAGTGATATTAAGGCATGACAAAGAGAAATGGCTGGAAGCCATGAATTCTGAAATGGAATCCATGAAAGACAACCAAGTTTGGAACTTAGTTGATCCACCTGAAGGAATAGTTCCTATAGGGTGTAAATGGGTCTTTAAGAGAAAGAGACATGGACGGTAACGTGACTACCTACAAGGCTAGGTTAGTGGCAAAAGGTTATAAGCAAAGACAATGAGTTGACTATGACGAAACCTTTTCGCCTGTTGCCATGTTAAAATCCATTAGAATTTTGCTCGCTATTGCAAAGATACCATGATTACGTAAATCTGGCGGATGGATGTGAAACAAGCTTTCCTTAACGGGAACACGCATCGAAGAGGTGTATATGACACAGCCTGAGGGTTTCACAACCAATGACGCCAGGATGGTGTGTAAACTGCAAAGACCATTTATGGATTAAAGCAAGCTTCTCGGAGTTGGAATCTTCACTTTGATAAGATAATCAAACAGTTTGATTTCATCAAGAATGAAGATGAGCCCTGTGTTTACAAGAAGGTTGTGGGAATGCCATTGTGTTCTTAGTGCTTTATGTAGACGACATATTGCTCATAGGGAATGATGTGCCTATGTTACAGTCAATCAAAGCTTGGTTATCCAAGAACTTCTCAATGAAGGACTTGGGTGATGCAGCCTATATTCTAGGAATAAAGATCTATATAGATAGATCTAAAAGGTTGCTTGGTATGTCGCAATCCAATTATATAGACAAGATGCTGAAGAGATTCAGCATAGAGCAGTCCAAGAAAGGATTGCTACCCATGTCACATGGGGTCTACCTGTTGAAGGGAATGAGTCCTAAGACAGAGGAGGAAATGGCACAAATGAGTAAGATCTCTTATGCTTCGGCAATCGGGTCTATCATGTATGTCATGTTGTGCACTAGACCAGATGTCTCGTACCCTCTTAGTATGACTAGTAGGTACCAGTCCAATCCAGGTGATGGTCACTGGATTTCTGTCAAGAATATCCTCAAGTACATGAGACGTACTAGGGATATGTTCTTGGTTTTCGGGAACGATGATTTTGTTTTATGAGGTTACACAGATGCCAGTTTCTAAACTGATAAGGATGACTTTAAGTCACAATATGGATTTGTTTTCACGCTTAACGGCGGAGCAGTGAGCAGGAAGAGTTCCAAGCAGGAGACTACTGCAGACTCTACAACGGAAGCTGAATACATAGCAGCCTCGGAGGCGGCAAAGAAAGCAGTTTGGATGAAGAAGTTCATTACTGAACTTGGTGTAGTTCCCTCCATTGAAGGTCCAATGCCTCTGTACTGTGATAATAATGGAGCGATATCTCAGTCAAAGGAACCAATGTCTCATCAGAAGTCCAAACATGTGCTGCGGCGCTATCACTTGATTAGAGAGAGAGTAGATAGAGGAGATGTAAAGATAAAGAAAGTCTACACGGATGATAACATAGCTGATCCGTTGATGACGTAGATCAAGTGATAATAAAATACTTGACCACCATAAACTAATACTAGCAAGAGGACTAGGTCCATCATAGTATAGATATAGCGAATCAAGGTCGATCCCACAGGGAACCAATTGTGAATCATTATATATATAAACAATTAATCATCAGTGTCAAGGACACAAAGCGGTCTACGACCAACGAAAGACAAGAAAGATAAAGGACTCGACTCGACACAACACATAAACAACGTAACTAATTATTATGTTATCGTTTGGATCTAGAGATTCTATATAATTAAGCTAGACTCGACAACTATTAATCCAATTTGTATTTCTTTTATATTGGCTATAGGAGTCATCCCCTAAACTAGATCTAGCTCCGGGTAGGCCATTTAGATCACTATGCTACATTACGTGACTTCGCTTCGTAGGCCTCCATCTCAATTAACTTGCACGCTTACGAAACGAGGGATGCCGATATTAACCGTATTCCTCACCTAGGCAACATTTCTGTGGTTAGGCGTACTTCCTAGGCGATCGCATCAGTCTCTGTCCCATTAACAATTACCTGCATGGTCTCATGTTAATCTACGATTTATGTATAACTAGATGAGCTCAATTCCCTAATACAGAACAGATCTAGATCTCGCTGAAAGTCCCGGAAGATCAATTCATGAGCCGACCTAGGAGTCCTATATTGGTATTTTCTAATCATATGCTAATTAAAACAGACGAGCAATGTAGCCGTAGCCATACCTACTAAGACAAGAAATTCTAGGTGGACAACCTCACCATAAAGACGTGGCTAGATTGACGCGGCAAACAACTAAATCTTAGCGTTTCTACATACGTAACAGATAAAATAGAAATTCATAAAGTCATTATATAGATCTACTAGAAACACGACTGTTGATCATACCAAAGTCATCTGTAGGTCAGCGGATAATAGATCTGGGCGTGTGGATCCTTATAGACAAGAAATCCCCACTGCCTCATATCGTATATATCCTTAGATCTACATCGTCCGGTGAAGGACGAACAACCTCAAACAATAAACAATAATTGGGGGGGGGACTTAATCACAAAGAACAAAGAACAAATAAATACAAGAACTCACATAATTACTGCTGAACTTGTATTAAAATCTGCTCTGAGAAACTGAGGATTTTGTGTTATGAAAAGTGATGTAAAGTGTTACAATGAAATAAGTATATATAGGCTTGGAAAACCGACTTAGGATAAACTCCAGCCGACCTAATTTACGTTTCCTAAACCCTAATAACGCGTCGAGATAACTCTGAGCCGATCCGTTGATTTTGCCCAGCTCGCTCCCGGCCGAGCCCCTATCTCATTTGCCGGTGAGTCCATCAACTTTCGATTGGCTCATTGGCTTTTCTTGTTCCACACTCCACTTTTCGTGCTGCTTCGATATTTATCTTTAATGCAATCCGATTCCGCTCCGATTTATCTTGAGATTTACTTCCTTCGTTGGTAGATATCCTCTGATTCACCGTAATCTATAAAATCAATAATTATCACACAGTAAATCGTATTTAAATAATAAAGATAGATAAATACCAAATTATATTCTATAAATCACATAACATTAAATAAACATTATAAACATGTGATTTAATATAAAATATATATTATTATGCTCGATTTAAGGATAACGTTGATGACTTTTATGGGTATAATTTGACCGTCATCAACTACCCCCCACTTAGACTTTGATCGTCCTGAACAAAGCATCAATAAGTCATTCCCCAAGATAACATTTTCCATGGTCAAATCATACTTACACAAGAAACTCAAGTCAACTCATACCAGTCATGCTCATAAGGTATCCATTATTCACTACTCGCTATGAATCGAAGTGATGTGTGCATGTGCATTCAGTTTTATATATTCGTGTCAAGATTAAAGTTTATGCTAACTTCGCAGTCTTAACCTACCAACATCAGCATTCCCACTTCTTAAGCCTCGCAATGGGTAAAGACATGGTGCAATAAGCAAGAGCGTCATCCATAAGGTTTTTGGACTCGGAGACCGAGAAATACTCAAAGCCTCTTAAAAAGTTGAATTTCTTCGCATTTTCATAATTTCAAGCATTAACACCTCTCAAGAAAGAAACTTGCTTTAAAAGTAAAGTATGCATTGCAAGAATCCTCCTCTCACGGATTAGTCAATAGCATTGAATATTACCACAAGCGCGGGGCTACTTTGGTAACGTTACTACAAGCCCAGTGTTTAACGCATTGTCAAAACACAGATAATTCTCAAACTTATTACTCCGCTTTGATGGCTAGAAGATAGGAATACATCAGCAGATAAATATCGACACTAAGTCTACATAACCAATCATCTACGCAATGTACACATAATTTCTTCAGTTATTATAATTCGTGCGGTAATAGTCGATTCAAAATTGAGTAATCGAATAATAAATAACTACTTGCAACGGTCGGCATGAATATCCTTAAATTTTCATTCACATAAGTATAAAATGAACACGCAGTCATGCAACTTGGTTCCTTCCCTACTAATTCCATGTATAAGAACTCACAATTCTAAGGGTACGAGATAATTAATTTGGCATTTGTTCAAATTTTTTTATTTTTCACCGTTTCATTCAATTGTTCAATGATAACACATCATAGCTAAGTCTCCTACCCCCCACTGAAACATGGCATTGTCCCCAATGACAAATAAAAATGAGATTTTAAGAAAAATACTTAGCTCTGGAAACGGCTCTCAAGTACAGGCAGAATATAGGAGTGATCCAAGCACGTCGTGGAGAAGCAAGTGAAAACCTGTTTAAGCAAACCAAACAGAAACTCCACGAAACCGTTAATAACATGTCAATGGAAGTTATAAAATAACGTGGCAGTAATTAGATATAAAATATCCAAAAATAGATTAAGCCACTTTACTTCATACAACCAATGACAAGTAAAACCAAAGGGTTAAAACGACTCGTTCAGACACGAAGTATAAAACGAATAAGAAGAAGGAAATATACAGACTCAAAAAGAAAAATACTAAATAGAAAGAAAAATAAACAAGCAACTAAAGATGGTAGTCTTCATCTATAACCTCCACCGCTTAAATATTCTTAAAACCGGGTGGAGAAGATGAAGATCAAAAAGCATTACCCCATGTGGGAAAACACGAGGTTGACTGGATCAACCATGTATTCAATCCAGTGTAAAAGAGAAACTTGGTAAGGTATAACAGATTCAATGTGACCTATTGGTAAAAGATAGGATTAGAAACTTGGCGCAGACGCTTCACGTTTTGAATGGATATCAACAACTTAGGGAGATGTAGCTTCTCCTCTAAATTACTAATCACCCAATTTATCACGTAGAAGGTCTCAACGTCATCAACAAGGTCGGATAGGTGTGATAGTATAGAACAAAACTCATCATCTATAAATGCCGGAATAGGCGGAAAAGTGTAAAATTTAAAACTTCCGGTAGAAAGAGAAGTTGTATTTCGATCGAACCAAAAACTTATAAAATCTAGCTCGGTTCAGAGCTACACTTACCCCAGCTAGGATCATGAAAACCAAAATGATAAAAGATAATCAATAAAACTTAGCAATATTTCTAACTCCGCAACAAAAGGGTATTTTGTAAACAACATGGAGGTGGAGAGTGTGTTGGGTTTAGAAAAAGATATATAAGGATAGGAAGAAAAGATAACGGGTGGGTAAGAAAATGTGTTGTGGGTGGGTATTGGTGAAGGGATTGGGTTTGGGTAGGTATTGTTTAAGGGATTGGGTAGGGTGAGTGAGTGAAATAGATGGAAAAAAAGAGAGGGGATGAAAGAATGGTTAGAAATGTGAACTGTTGGGGCAGATTGGTGAGAGGATCGAAAAGGTTGAAGGGTGAAAAGGTATAAATGAAAGGATAAGGGTAGTTGCAGAACGAATTGCACACAACTTTGGATTTTCACTCGGATCGCCATTCTAAAAAGTTTTGGGAGTTGACCAAAAAGCGTTCTTGTTCGCACCAATCATTCTCTGTTACATTTTCAGTAATTCTCAAGTTCTCTTAATGCTTCCATCTTAAGGTTAATTGCTAAATTTGCTTTTCTTTAGCAATTTCTCGACTCTCCTAAGAAACTCTATTTCACGTGGCCTATATTGAGTAAAAAAGTTTTGCACATCCTTAGCCTAATGGCCATCGGAACACGGCAAATTAAAAACCTCAACACATGTCACGTTACTTCTTATTTGACTCAAAGAAAACAAAACCTAAAAAACTAAAAAGAAAACCTAAGGGTTTTAAAGAAGTAGTTCTGAGTTTAAATTCCTCAGCTCGACTTTCCAAAAAAAGTAGCCTTGTCAGTCATCCTTCATAGCTCGCTAGACTTTGACTCTTTGAGCACTATAAGAGGTGGGCTCATCGCTTTTGCGGATTAATACCCTTCCCTTGGTTGTGAGACCTAGGAAACGACATCTATCCATACCATTTATACAAAGCTTTTACCTCGGCTCTCGTTTTAGGAACTAGTGAATTCTAGGGAGATTTAGTCCTAGGGACCCATTTTAATCACATCCTCTATTATGCTGCTTCATTATGCTCTCTCAAAACTCAACGTCTTCTTTAGACTGCGAATTCTTAAAGCTACACAAATTTTTGCTCCCATGGCCAGTAGAAGCAATCTCATGCATAGGACAAAGAGATTTTAACAGAACTACGAGGAACTCTTTATTCACTGCTTCCTTTCAACGACTACATGTTTCCCTACACCCTCTAGATGAGACAGATTTGGGGCAGAACCTTCCACACTAATAAAATTAATCTTACAAACCAAATCCAGGCTAAGATTCATACTCAGGTTCATGTAAAGACTAACTTATGTTCAAAAAACCAAAAGATAGTAAAACATAAGCAAAAAGGGTAGTACCTTGCCTTCAACATTGTACCACGAATAATTCGAACCTTTTAATATTTATTTTCTCGGAGCCATCTTGGTGCTTTAAAGGTGTTGCTTCCATTGCTTTTCCCATCGTAGATTCGTAGCTCCACATGTTGCTGGGTTATTTTCTCAGCGCCCGCGAAAAATTACTGACTCAGATTATTGTTTCCCTGGTTTATGCAAATAGAAGAAAAACAAAATAACAAACAGACCGTAGACTGACTTTAACATTGTTTCCTATGCTGCTATCAGACCTACGGATTAAACATACGGAGATAAACAGACACACGAAATCCCAGAGAAAGTGACTGGCTCGCTGGGAGCGAAACCAGAGGGACTCAAAAACGTAAAAACAAACTCTAAAACAGAAAATTTAACATGAATAAAAAATTATTTATATAGAAAATTGACCGTTGGTTCCCCGGCAACGGCGCCAAAAACATGATGACGTAGATCAAGTGATAATAAAATACTTGACCACCATAAACCAATACTAGCAAGAGGACTAGGTCCATCGTAGTATAGCTATAGCGAATCAACGTCGATCCCACAGGGAACCAATTGTGGATCATTTTATATATAAACAATTAATCATCCGTGTCAATGACACAAAGCGGTCTACGACCAACGAAAGACAAGAAAGATAAAGGGCTCGACTCGACACAACACATAAACAACGTAATTAACCTCCCCAATTATTATGTTATCGTTTGGATCTAGAGATTTTATATAATTAAGCTAGACTCGACAACTATTAATACAATTCGTATTTCTTTTATATTGGCTACGGGAATCATCCCCTAAACTAGATCTAGCTCCGGGTAGGCCATCTAGATCACTATGCTACATTACGTGACTTCGCTTCGTAGGCCTGCATCACATATAACTTGCACGCTTACAAAACGAGGGATGTCGATATTAACCGTATTCCTCACCTAGGCAACATTCCTGTGGTTAGGCGTACTTCCTAGGCGATCGCATCAGTCTCTGTCCCATTAACAATTACCTGCATGGTCTCATGTTAATCTACGATTTACGTATAAATAGATGAGCTCAATTCCATAATACAGAACAGATCTAGATCTCGCTGAAAGTCCCGGAAGATCAATTCATGAGCCAACCTAGGAGTCCTATATTGGTATTTTCTAATCATACGCTAATTAAAACAGACGAGCAACGTAGCCGTAGCCATACCTACTAAGACAAGAAATTCTAGGTGGACAACCTCACCATAAAGACGTGGCTAGATTGACGCGGCGAACAACTAAATCGATCTTAGCGTTTCTACATACGTAACGGATAAAATAGAAATTCATAAAGTCATTATATAGATCTACTAGAAACACGACTGTTGATCATACCAAAGTCATCTGTAGGTCACCGGATAACAGATCTGGGCGTGTGGATCCTTATAGACAAGAAATCCCCACTGCCTCATATCGTATCCTTAGATCTACATCATCCGGTGAAGGACGAACAACCTCAAACGATTAACAATAATTGGGGGAACTTAATTACAAAGAACAAAGAACAAATAAATACAAGAACTCACATAATTTTTGCTGAACTTGTATTAAAAACTGCTCTAAGAAACTTAGGATTTTGTGTTATGAAAATTGATGTAAAGTGTTACAATGAAATAAGTATATATTGGCTTGGAGAACCGACTTAGGATAAACTCCAGCCGACCTAATTTACGTTTCCTAAGCCCTAATAACGCGTCGAGATAACTCCGAGCCGATCCGTTTATTTTGCCCAGCTCGCTCCCAGCGAGCCCCTATCTCGCTGCCACGAGTCCATCAACTTCTGATTGGCTCGCTGGCTTTTCTCGTTCCACACTCCACTTTTTGTGCTGCTTCGATATTTATCTTTAATGCAATCCGATTCCGCACAGATTTATCTTGAGATTTACTTCCTTCGTTGGTAGAATCCTCCGATTCACCGTAATATATAAAATCAATAATTATCACACAGTAAATCATATTTAAATAATAAAGATAGATAAATACCAAATTATATTCTATAAATCACATAACAATAAATAAACATTATAAACATGTGATTTAATATACAATATATATTATTATGCTCGATTTAAGGATAACGTTGATGACTTTTATGGGTATAATTTGACCGTCTTCATCCGTTAACCAAGGCGTTGTCTCAGGCAAAGTATGAGAAACATGTTCACATGCATGAGCTTAGGCATATGGGTGATTGGCTTTAGGCCAAGTGGGAGATTGTTGGAAAGGTGTCCTAAACCCAATCGGGGTGGACCGGATCCGACCGAGTTGAGTCGTTTACAGTCTATTTAGTTCATGTATTATGATTAATAAAAGCAATTATGTTATTATATATTGTTTATCTTCATGTTATTTGTTGTACATATATAGTAACGTCCCTAGTATCAAACTGTGATAGAGAAACCATGATAGTGATTATGGTTGATGAGATCTCTAATCACTATAACAAGCATGCGGAGTATACATGATTGGTCGTCCGGGAATCGCGTATCCTATGATTGGGATCGAATATCCGAAATGGCCTTCTTATAAGGAATGTCTAGCTCTCGAGAATCTTTGCAAAGTGGGAGTAAATGTGTTATTCCGAGAGAGCATGATATCCAGATTATAAGATACGATCGTTAATGTATTGACACTCGAGAGACAATCGTATGGATATTATTACAGCGATAGGATTGTAAGTTACACGGTAACTGCTTCACATGAAAGGTAGTAGTCATTGCTTTTGACTCTTCCGATGATTGGGGGTCACGGTGTGTTGCTAGACGCTATCCCGTGATCGTTAGGAATGAAGGGCATTTTAGTAAATTGCACTTTGTGTCTACGGCCAACATATTCGGAAGCTTCGGGTCACACACATATGAACATCGAGTCGGATTAAAATACGGTTATAGTTGATAACCAAATAAGGAAAGTTTATCTCTAGACTATAAAGGTTGTAGTGGTAAATTAATATGGTGGTATTTATTTAGAAAGAATAAATAAAATACAAGATATTAATTATATACAAATTATATTAATTAAAGAATATTCCGGAAGTCAATTTGTTGGCTAATGGGGCGCCACCTATAAGTGTATAAGATACACTTGGATTGTGCACTTTAATTAATAAGATTACCATAATATTAATATAAGATATTAATTGATTTTGGAAAAATAGATTTATGGTAATAAGATAATTATATTCAATATAAGATATTGGCAAAATTAATTATAATAAAAGAGATAATTCAATCTAGAAGATTTTCCTTATTTTATTGGGAAAATGTTTTCTTCTCCTCCACACCATATGGGGCGCCACTTCTACTATAAATAAGAGGTGGGTGTCAAACTCTTTTTTACATCAGAATTGCAAGAGCTTATAGTTCTTGTGTAAAATAGAGTATCCCATAGTGAGTTTGTGAGAGAGGAAAAAGGCTGGTCTAGCAACCGGAGTTTTCCAATAGCAATCCAAGGAGGATTCCGGCGAGGGGTTCGTGTTGATTAGCGATAGAGTCCGGACACGTGGATGTTTTGTGCACTGTACTACCCTCCGTTGACGGTCAAAGCGACGATCTTATAGATCATTGAGGTATAACCGTCAAACTACATAACGTGTTTATTGCATTAAACGAAGAACAATCTAGTAAAAGGAAATCAAATTTTAAATTCCGCTGTGTTACTAGTGATTTCCTAACAGTTTGAATACTGTGATGCAGGATCTAGGTGAGTTATTATCCCGGAAGACAAGGCATTGGACTTAGAGTGGCATAACCGAAGCCCGGGGGTGGAAATGGATCAAAAGTAGTTGGTGTTTTCACCATACGTTCACTTACTCTGTGATTTGATCCCAGATAAAAGCATTTTATGGACGTGTGGTCTTCATGAAAGTTGTAGACAATTGAATGAGCTTTCCAACGTACTTTGAATCACTCAAATCAGAGCTCTACACACAAAGAGTTTACCAAATTACTGAAGGCCGTCAATGCTGAATACTTTAACAGGGCAATGCGCACGGATTCACTCGAATGTGTACGCATTGCTGGGACAGAATGTGCCGATTTGGGGTATTTCGAGCAATGCGTACGCATTTGAGTGAATGCGTATGCATTCGGACGTTCTTGGGCACCTATATATACATTTTCACATAGATTTTTATGCATTATTCATCCTCCTTAGAACCCTAACTTTTAGCATAGTTCGACCTCTCCTCTTTTAGCTCCTCTGAACTCTTTCTTAATTTAATTTTCCTTAGATTAGATTTAAATTAGTTTAGTTTCTTAGCTCAATTTCCTCTCTACTCTTGGATTTAGTCATTTTGGGTCTTCTTCATCATCAATTGACAATGGGTGGTGTAGGAGCTTGATGTAATCCCAATTTTGCTACAATTTTGGTAACTAATCTAGTTTCTTTTCTTGTTTTATGGCTTTAATCTATTCCTTTCTTGTTATTTCTTGCTTTGTGATGAGTAGCTAATTTACTACATAGCCAACCATGTGAAGGTTGATGAAATCCCTCTCTAATTGATGAAATTGGGAATGGGTAGTGGTTAATTGTTGTTATATCGACAAATTCATGTTCTAAAACTTGTTCTTAATGCTTGAATTAGACTGTACACCTAGTTCATGAACTCACACACCATTTTTATAAATGTATGTTGTGAAGGGGTGTGGGAAAAGGGGTTTTAAGATCGTTATTTACAATTGACTGAGTTGTTTAGATCGATTGGGTAACGAGGTTTATCGGTGTAAATCGAGCGGCTCTAGAGCATTTACCTTGTTCCGGTCATTTAAATCCTTAAAGGCGGACTGTACGGGCAAAGGGTACTAGGTTGTTGCATGGCGTCTAGTACTATCTTAGGAGTTTGCACCCATGAACGAATCGATATAAGCATTAGGATGGTTGGTTGGAAGTTTCCATTCCCAAATAATCGATTAGAGGGGCAAAGTATTTAATTGGATCGTGATTTGGCTATGTCTCTTTCTCTCTTTATCTCTAGTTTAAATATCGTTTTAGCATAATCAAAACTTGAACGCACTTGATTAACCTAAACTAAGTATGAAAACGACTTTGGTACTCGATTGATTCCTCGAGGGATACGACCTCGCTCTCCACTATAGTGCTTCCGACCCGGTACTCTAGCGGTAAAGGTTGGTCGTTGCTATTTTTGTCATCACAGCCTGCTGAGGATGGCAAGTCTATTGAGGGTCACCAGACTTATAATCTAGATCAAGAACTGTTTGCTATATTTACTGAAGATTTGGAGGAGCAAATTGCAACAACAACACTTCTTGAAGATGCAATTTTGAGGAATGTTGCTGAGGTTATGATGATTGAATTGACTGAAGTCATTTATGAGGAATCAGTTCAATATCAAGATAGCATTGACACTGAGGAAGCCTTGGCTCAAGCTGCTAAAATATTGAAAGAGATTGCTGAGGTAAGTGGTGTTCTAGAGGAAAACATGGCTGTTTTTCCCCATATTAGAGAAGACATGGAGGTTCAGTCTGCTGAGGATCAACCAGTGACTGAATACGGGTCGGAACTGGAGGTCCAAAGTACTGAGGATCAAACAGTATTAGGACAAAGGTTGGATATTCTGTTGGGATTGGAGGAATCCCCTGTGTCTAGTTTGGAGGCTGCTGAGGAAATGTCTGCTGATGGCAAAAAAATGGACAAGAAGTTGCTGGAGAACAATCTGAAGAACAACTTCTTGACTTTGATTTTAGTGATGAAGAATTCCAATTGCCTCAAGAAGAAGAAGAAGAGCCTCAACAACAACAAGGACCTGTCATTGAGGAGGTACCTGATTTGAATGTGATTGAAGAAGGTCCTAAACCTTTTGTATGGGACAGAACAAGTGCAATTGTGGTGAGGGTACCAAGGGCTGATGACAATGCTGAAAGATCTGCTGAGAACCTTGCTGGTACTATGGCCGGTGCAATACCAGCATACATTTTGGAAGAGTTAAGAGCGGTGTTAAGGGTGATTTTATATGATTTATACCGTTATATTTCGTAACGATTTCTCCCATAATCTGATAAATTGCATAGAAAAGTAAGTGCTTATTAGATTTATTGAGCAAACGAGTTTTAAATGTGTTTAAATGCAAAATCGAGATATTTACGTGATTTTATCGGTGTTTTATGTTTATTCGTATGATGTTACATTTTGCATGTTTCTATCATGTTGTTAGATACGTTTTCATGATGAGTAAGGAGCTTAAACGATGATACATGAAGATGGAAGAGTTGAAAGATGTTTACGTGAAGAATCATTGAAGAGACCGGAACCAGGCACTTCATGGGGATTTTGTCCACACTTGTAGGCACTTTCAGGGAAAGTTGTCTTGATGAAAGTTGTAGAGGATTGAAATATCTTTCCAACGCATGTTGAATCACCTCATTCGGAGCCCTAGAAGTGAAGTTATGAGCAAAATACTGGAGCTGAGTAGTGGACGGGCGTCCATAAAGTGAGCGGCGTCCGTAATCGTATTTTACATTCAGAGAGTTCAGACGCGTTCTGAACGAGCGTTCATTCTCCGTTCATAGAGGCTGGACGAGCGTCCAAGATAGTGGACGGGCGTCCACGGCACCGACTCAGCGAAACCGACCTAAAAACCTATAAATAGGCGCGTTTTACCAAACCCTAATCACATAATTTCGAACCCTAAACCCTAGGGGCAGCTTGGCTGCGTTTTTCTACAGTTTTTATCTACTTTTATGCACTTTAATTCTTAGATTAGATTAGTTAGTTTCATGCACTTTTTATTCAACAATTCAAGCTTTCAAAGGATGCTAAGAGGCTAATCCCTCTTTGAACAAGCATTGTGAAGCCGTCCGATTCAACAATTCAGTTTTGTTCGCGATTAATTCGTGAGTTTCTACTTCGAAGTTGTTTCTTTTATCATTGTTTATTATTGTGTATTGCAATTACATCGAAAGATCGTTGCTTTTATGATTGTTTTAACTTGATGAGAGTCATGTCAACCTTAGATCACCATGATAGAAGATTGGATCTTTGATCTAAATAAAACGAGAGTTATTAGATTGATTTTCTAGATTAGAAATCGAAAGATTTCACGCCTAGGTTAGAAAGGCGTAATCTTTAACATCTAAAGATAAAAGATTAGAAAAGCGAACTCGTCTCTACGAGTAGGAGTTTATGCCTTCGATTAGGTGAATCACGACTTGAGTAGAGATCACGAATTAATCCGAGTTAGAATTGAATGTTGATAGGATAGGTGGATCGATTGCTTGTTCGGTTGTTATAATTTGATTTTAATCCTTTAAACTTGAATTGTTTAGCTTTAGTTTACTTTTTCTGCACTTTAGTTTAGTTTAGTTTTTATCGCTTTCAATCTTGCCTAGCATTGGAGCAATCCTCTGTCTAGTTACTTTTTCTGCATATTTGTTTAGGTTAGATTCGTGACATAGTTATTTTAAAGCAAAAACTAGGACTCACATTCGTCAGTTCCCCGTAGGATCGACCCGGCATAGCCTCTATACTACGATCCTTATACTTGAGGTTAACCGGTTTATAAATATTATTACTTGTTTATTCGCATTAGATAAATCCGGGACAAGTTTTTGGCGCCGTTGCCGGGGAACGGGACGGTTGCATAGTTTTTGTTTTTGTTTTTTTAGTTTGTTTTAAATTCTTGTTTTTAGGTTAGATCTTTTCAGTCTCTGTTTGTAGTTAGTATAAATTTCAGCTTCTAAGTCTATACTCTGTTTTCTGTCTATCACGCTCTGTTTTTCTAATCGTTTCTGCTCAGTTGGACGAGCGTCCGTTTTACCAGACGCCCGTCCAGTTCTTGCTTGGGTCGGACGAGCGTTTAGTTTACTGGACGCCCGTCCGCTGAAACTTCTTCAATCCAGTATCAAGTTCAGACCTGCAGACGAGCGTTCATACCTCTGGACGCCCGTCCAAAGGAATTCTGAAAAAAGCGGACGAGCGTTCATATTTTGAACGCCCGTCCATTCTGAAAACTAGTCCGACGAACGTCCAGTTAATTGGACGCCCGTCTGTCCTGTCTGCCATCAGTTTTTATTTTATTTCAATTAGGTTTTCTGTTTTTTCGTAGGTAAGTGTCGTAGGTAGGTTTCTTAGGTTGAACCATCTGACTCCACATCTTTCACGATCAAATTTTTGGATAAAAGGGATCGTTTTAGTACTCTTTAGTATTTTGGCCATAACTTTCGGCCCGAGTGTCGGATTGTCGCGCAGGACCCCAATTCGGAAAGCTCGTTCCGACGCCGACGACATGGTGGACTACCAGAGGCCGTCCGACACCATTTTCGAGGTCAAAATCCACTGTTTTCCCTTCCATTTTGGGCTCAGAAGATTTCAACACGTTTTCTTCCCGTTTTAGTGTTTTCTGTTTTTTCTATTTTAAATTTTTCGTAGTTTAGGTTTCTGTTTTTGTTTCATACAATCTTTTTCTCTCTTCTTTTCTTTTATCTAGGTTTCCTTTCTTTCTTGCTCAACATCTTGATCTTGGATCTCGGTTTATGCAAACTCGGAGTCATAAGGGACCACTAATCTACTCCACGACCCGAGCGGACCATAATCCGACCCAATAAGCGGAAACCGTTTCGACGAAGAAGCGCTTTGATCGAGAATTTGAGCAATATCTTGCAGGTGAAATCAAAGACATAGTAATAATGGCGGCGGAAGATAGGCGGACGTTGGCCGACTATGCCATGCCAGTGCGATCACCATCAACCCGGCTATCGTCATGCCTACCATTCTTGCTCCAAACTTGAGCTTAAACCCAGACTTATCTGAGATGATGCGGCATGCATCAATTTTCCATGGTTTCCAATCGAAAACCCCGCACTCACTTACACACATTCTTACATATATGCGGTACTACCCGTATCAAGGTGTAAGTGAGGGCGCCATCAAGCTTAAAGCTGTTCCCATTTTCCTTACGGGGGAGGCACTAGAGTGGTATCACTCTCTTCCTCTGAATCCATCACTACTTGAAATTTGAGCTCGAGAAGGAATTTCTAAGTCAATACTTTCCTCCTTCAAAAAGCAGCCCCTTTATCAGGCGAAATCTTCACATTCTACCAGAAGGAAAATGAGTCTTTCTTTGACGCGTGGAAAAGGTTTAAGTCTCTTTTGCGCAAGTGTCCTCACCATGGCTTGCCAAAGGAAAGGCAAGTCCATACGTTCTTCAGTGGATTGACCGAGCTCACCAAGGGCATGGTCAATAGTTCCTCAGGTGGGGCATTTTTAAAGAAAACACCTGATGAGGGGTGGGCACTGTTCGAGGACATTGCCAAATACAATTATGCCCCCTCTTATCAGTCCATCCAAGCACCTCCTCCTCCTCCCAAGGTCGAAGAGGTGACTATGCAAAGTCTTGTTGCCATGCTGCAAAAGCAGATGGCATCTTCTCAACTGACAGCCTCTCAAAACGCCCCCTATCCGAGTTATCAGGCTCCTTCACTTTCACAGAACCCTCAGGTTCTGTACTGTGAAGCTTGCTGTCAGACTGGCCATATGACTGGCCAATGTCAGTTTTCTTCCCCCTCTGCTCATCAAATCAATGCTGTTCATGACAATGGACAGTATAATCCAATCACATGCCAAGTATGTGATAGCATAGCACACCGCTTGCTCGCTCACGTCCCATGATTGGGCAGAATGCGGAAGTCAATGCTTTCTCTGGCTAGACAAATCAGAGATTCAATAACCAATTCTCTGGCCAGAACAATTTCCAAAACCAAGGGTTTACTCAATCTTCTGGATTTAATCCTAATTCGAACTTCAACAGAAACCCTGGTTACAATCAGAACCCAAGCTATAATTCCTCCAATCCACAGCAAAGGGTCAATCAGAATTGGCCCGCCAATTCTAATTCTGCATTCCAAAGTCGGCCAAGCCAGCCATTTCCCCAGAACTTTCAAAACTCTCAAGGCACCTCCCACCAGGACGATATAAAAGCCGAATGGAATTCATTCCGGGAGGAGCAAAGCAGGACGATGAAAAGTCTTGAGAGGCAAATCGGGCAATTGGCTGAGCAGTTAGCCTCTAGACCGTCAGGGCAGTTGCCCAGCTTCACGGAAAAGAATCCAAGAGGCGGTCAAGTCGCTCAAGCCGATTTAAGCAAAAGCCAATGCACTGACCTCGTGCCAACAATGCAATACGGTAACGAGGAGGCCAGTGCGATGAATTTAAGAAGTGGTTCTCAAGTTGGTGGTCCCCCTGGCTTCCAGGGAAACCACTAGCCCCTTCTGCCGCTGGTAAGGCAGGAGGGGAAGTTGAGCACCCATCATCCCCTTGGCTGCAGAAGGAAAATCAGGTGGCTGATCCCCTGATAGAAGAAAGAGTTGAGATTCCTCAAGTGGCTGATCCCTTGAGGAATAAAGAATCAATTGGAAGTCCTTAGGTGGCTGATCCCCTGAGGAATGATGAGTTAAATGATAGTCGTGGTGGTGATCACGACTAAAAAAAGAATGAAAAGGCGGTTCGGTGGAAAGATTTGGAAGACAAGGCCGTTAGTTCGCCTCAAAGAAAGTATTTTCCGATGAGGATTTGAAAAAGCTTCCCTTTCCACCTAGAAAGAGCAACATCCCCTTTGAGCGAAGATAATAAGTATGAAAAGGTGCTTAAATTCTTTGAAAGGTACTCAGGTTAATCTTCCATTATACGAAGTTTTGGTTGAGATGCCTAAGTATACCAAATTCATCAAGGATGTTGTTTCTTCGAAGAAGAAGTTAGCAGAAATCGATCAGGCAATTGGTGAGGATTGTTCAATGATCAATTATCCAGACTTACCAATCAAAAGAGGTGACCCAGGCAAATTTGTGCTCACATTGCAGATGGGAGGCCTGGTCTTCCCCAATTCTTTATGTGACCTGGGTGCATCCATAAGCTTTATGCCATTATCTGTTTGCAAGCAGCTGGGTTTACAAATTCTTCTAGAACCCACTACCATGAACCTGCAGTTCGCTGATAGATCTTCTAAGAAAGCCTCAGGGATCCTAAAGGACGTATTGGTTCAAATTGATAGGTTTACCTTCCGGTTGGTAGTACGTCTTAGATATGGAGAAAGGTGAAACGTTCCCCGATTCTTGGAAGACCTTTCCTATCTACAGCTAGAGCCCTCATCGATTGTGATGGTGGGCAAGTGACTATTCGAGTTGGTGACCGGGAGGTGAGCTATAGTGTCTCTAAATCTATTCAAGTACCCTCTCGGTTCTCCAACCGGCTGTTCCGATTGAGGCGTCGATGACATCAATGACTTCATGGATAAGCAAGTCATGGCTGTAGAAGAAGAATATGAGCGATTGATCGATAATCTGAACAATCATGGTATGGTAAGTCTAGATCAGTTAGCAGCTGAATTCGAGGATGAGCTAAGAGAAGAAGTGTTGGCAGTGGGGCCACTAAGTAAGCTCAGCGATATTGAGTTGAAGAGTGGAGATCTCAAATCAAGCTTGGAGGAACCCCCTGTAGACTTGGTTCTGAAGCCGTTGCCTAAACATCTTAAGTATGTGTTTCTAAGAGAAGGTGACAAGCTTCCTTTGATCATCTTTGCCAAGCTATCTCGTATAGAAGAGCTTAAATTGTTAAACGTCTTGCGCAAAAATGAAAAAGCCTTTGGATGGCAGGTAGGAGATATCCGAGGGATATCTCCCGACATCTGTATGCACAAGATCAAGACTGAGGAGGGTGCAAAACGAGTTAGACAGCCTCAGAGAAGGCTAAACCCTCACATGCAAGAAGTAGTCAAGAAGGAGATTATAAAGCTTCTAGATATGGGTATCATATACGCTATTGCAGACAGTGAGTGGGTATCCCCAACTCAAGTAGTTCCCAAGAAAGGTGGAATTACCATTGAGAAGAATGAGAAGGGAGAAGAGATAGCATTGAGGCTCGTTCTTTGGATCAGAGTATGTATCGATTATCGAAAGCTCAATGAGGTCTGTGAAAGATCATTTCCCCCTTCCATTCATTGACCGGATGCTTGAGCGTCTGGCGGGGCACGCATTCTACTGCTTCTTGGATGGATATTCAGGATATTTCCAGATACCCATCGATCTTGTTGACCAAGAGAAGACCACTTTCACTTGCCCTTATGGTACATTCGCCTACAGGCGGATGCCATTTGGTCTCTGTAATGCCCCAGCCACCTTTCAAAGGTGTATGATGGAAATCTTTGACGGGCTAGTTGAAAAGTGCATGGAGATTTTTATGGATGATTTCTCGGTCTTCGGTCAATCCTTCGATGATTGCCTCGATAATCTTGATCAGGTGTTGTCTAGATGTGTGGGAAAGGACTTAGTGCTTAATTGGGAAAAATGCCATTTCATGGTAGATGAAGGCATAGTTCTTGGCCACAAAGTGTCAGCCAAAGGTATAGAAGTAGATAGGGCCAAGGTTGAAGCTATTGAGAAGATGAGTTATCCTAAGAATGTTCGGGAAGTCCGAGGTTTTCTCGGACATGTCGGTAAACCATAGGAGGTTCATCCAGGACTTTTCAAAGATTTCCAAGCCCCTGTCTACTTTACTCAAAGAAGACGTTACTTTTGATTTTGATGAGAATTGCAAGCTAGCGTTTGAGGAGCTTAAGAGTCGGTTGATCTCTGCTCCAATTCTTATATCGCCTGACTGGAACCTACCCTTTGAGCTCGTATGCGATGCATCCAACTATGCGATTTAGTGCGATATTAGGGCAAAGAATCAAAGGAAGTTTCAGCCAATCTATTATGCGATCACACACTAAGCCCAGCGCAAGTTAACTACACTACAAAGCGAAAAGGAATTGTTATTTGTGGTGTTCGCCATGGACAAATTCCGTAGTTACTTGTTGGGTGCCACGATCCTTTATTTGGGTGACCACGCGGCTTTGCGATATCTCATGACCAAAAAGGAAGCTAAACCGCGCGCTCCTACGTTGGATCACGATCCTACAAGAGTTTGATATGCACATCAAAGACAAAAAGGGCAGTGAGAACGTAGTGGCGGATCATGTTTCTAGGATGTTAAGTGAGGAAAAGGGTGATCCTGATGATATAGATCTTTACTTTCCTCTAGAAAACATCATGTTGATAGATGGTTGTGCTCCAGATGTTCCTTGGTACTCCTCCATTGTCAACTACCTTCATGCCCAATACCTTGATCCTGAAATGTCTTATCAAGAGAAGAAGAAGTTCTTCTCTGATATGAAATACTTTGTTTGGGATGAGCCTTACCTCTTCAAAATCTGTAAAGATGGTTTGCTAAGGAGGTGTGTTCCAGAATCTGAGCAACGCGACATTATTGAGCAATGCCATAATGGACCCACTGGTGGTCACTTTGGTCCTTGGAAAACCGTTGCCAAGATCTTTCAATCCGGTTTCTATTGGCCTACGATTTTTAAGGATACAGAAGCCTTCTGTAAAGCTTGTGATAGATGCCAAAGAACCGGAGCTTTGACGAGGCGGTTTGACTTGCCGTTGAAACCCATCCTAGAATGCGAAGTCTTTGATGTATGGGGCATCAATTTTATGGGACCATTCCCATCATCGTGTGGCAACAAATACATCTTAGTCTGCGTTGACTACGTTTCGAAATGGGTGGAGGCAATAGCCACTCCTCACAATGATCATAAAACGGTCATGAAATTCCTTAAGAAGAACATCTTTGTGAGGTTTGGATGTCCACGCGCCTTGATAAGCGATGAAGGGACACATTTCTGCAACCGACCACTGGAAAAAGTACTCCAAAAGTATGGTGTTCGTCACAAGACTGGCACGCCATATCATCCTATGACGAGTGGTCAGGTTGAACGCAGCAATCAGAGCTTGAAGAAGATCCTGGAAAAGACGGTGAATAGTCATAGAAAAGACTGGAGTCTTAAGTTGGATGATGTGCTATGGGCATATAGGACTGCCTACAAGACCCCCATGGGTACATCACCCTATCAAATGGTTTATGGTAAATCGTGCCACCTGCCAGTTGAGTTAGAGCACAGGGCGTATTGGGCTTCGATTCCCAATCATGTGGCAAACACCGGCTGCAGCAGTTGCATGAGCTTGATGAATTTAGACTCCAAGCTTACGAGAGTGCCAGGATTAGTAAGGAGAAGATGAAACTCCTCCACGGCGAAAATTAAGCGAGAATTCAAAGTCGGAGAGCAAGTGTTACTCTACAATTCCAGGTTGCATTTGTTTCTGGAAAGTTGAGGACACGTTGGTCGTCCCTTTGAGATTCTCAAGTCATTTCTGGGGCGTTAGAAGCTGGCGGCGGTTATGGTGATCAACCATTCGAGTGAATGGTCAAAGTGTAAACATTACCTTGGTCAAGCCAAGGAAAGTCCTTTGATTGTTAAGTTCCTCGAAATCCTCGGGTGTAGCACCCACAAAGTCGATGAGTTTGCGAGTTTTACTTTGACTTGTTTTACGAGGATGCGGTGTTGGTCCATCGAGGAAGAAGTTCTAGCGGTAGTTGGGATATGGAAGAGTTTTCAAGAAGCGACAACTTAAGAGGAAGGCGGCAAAGAAGAAATCTACTTTGGGAAGTTTAAGCGTGTTTGGAGGGCTATAAAGGTTTATCCCCATGTGTTAAATCTTTGTTTCTGCACCACACTCTCGATTCGAGCTTACAGGTAGTGGTGGCGAGAGAAAAGTTAAATGGCTTTGATCGGTGAGCTTCAACTGTGTCGAGCTAACGACATAAACCAATAGCGCCACTAGGGGGCACCCTAGATATCTGTTTTTATTTTGTTTATTTTCTTTTGTTATTCTTTTGTGTGTCTTAGTTTAGTTTTAGTCTAGTTAGGGTTTTGTGTGAATCTGCTCTGTATTTGTAGTTGACGGTTGGATGTTCTGCACTTTTCCTTGGACGATGATTTTTCCATCTAATACGATTATCTCTTGTGTTTCATATGATATAATTCCCCCCATCCCCCGAGGTACGTTTTGTGTTGTTTTTCATGTATGCAGGATATTTGCTATAGCACTTGTGAGCTTTCAGATGATGTCAGTTTTCCGGTGGATGGTCCACAGTTTACTGCTTTCATCGAGCCTTTCTGGAGTTGATACGTAGCACTTCCGGAATGGCCGCTTTAGAACTACAATCAGCTAAGTTCCTTACTTCTCTTTATTTCTGCACAACATGAGGACATGTTGTAATTTAAGTGTGGGGGAGGGGATTAGTCGGTATATATCTATGCATTTGCTTACATGATATTATTTCTATGCTAAAATGAGCTAAATTTTCATTTCAAAATTTTTGTTTTGTCTCGAGTGAGCAATGCATGTTTTGTTCGGTTTGTTATATTCATCGATGCTTTATGCCATATGTTTGATAAGTTAGTTGTTTCACCTGACACTATTGTTCACGAGCCATAGTTGACGATGAGCTAATTTATAAAGTTATACCCCTTTTAGATTAGTGGTTTTTGATTTTCTTATAAGTCATGTGCTTAGTGCTACGTGCATATCGTGAGACTTATGATAGTTTGTATTTAGATCCAAAGTATGAGATACTGTAAATATCTAAAAGTTTGAATGTGATAAGTAACACGTAACTATTGTCCAATTGAAGAAGTTGAATTAAATGAATTAAATGGGTGTGTCGAAAGCTAGTCAATGATTTGAGTAAGGTAGGGTGTACCACGTATGTCCTATACCACTATGATGACTAAAAGCTCACGACAGTTAGGAAAAGCTGCCTTATGATTGGAGTAAGGTAGGGTATTATCTCGAAATGTCCTATTCTGCTATGAGGGCAATAGCTTCTTCTAATGTGTGTTTAAAGTGAAATAGTTAAATCAACTAAAGAATCGGTACGAAATTGAATATAAGGCTTAGTTTTCGTTAATCTTATCCCCAGTATAAACTGATAGATATGTTGCAGGGATTATCCTCTAAGTATTTCAGAAAGGCCCTAGATTCATTCGATCATTCTTTTCGGGATATGTCACGTTTGTAGGGTACACCTTATGAGTGTCATTTATTGCTAGTCTACGAGGGGGTATTAGCTAGTTTTACTTTGAGTTCCTCAAGTTTGGATTTAGTGGAAGTTTTCTATGGCTATGCACACACACGATGGTGAACTTCTAATTTATTGACCATGTGGTATATGTGTTGAGGTGTCTATATTCTTTCCGAGCCTTTCTTTCGTTTTGTTTTACTCGAGGACGAGCAAAAGCTAAGTGTGGGGGAGTTGTTAAGGGTGATTTTATATGATTTATACCGTTATATTTAAGTAACGATTTCTCCCATAATCGATAAATTGCATAGAAAAGTAAGTGCTTATTAGATTTATTGAGCAAGCGAGTTTTAAATGTGTTTAAATGCAAAATCGAGATATTTACGTGATTTTATCGGTGTTTTATGTTTATTCGTATGATGTTACATTTTGCATGTTTCTATCATGTTGTTAGATACGTTTTCATGATGAGTAAGGAGCTTAAGCGATGATCACATGAAGATGGAAGAGTTGAAAGATGTTTAAGTGAAGAATCATTGAAGAGACCGGAACCAGGCACTTCATGGGATTTTGTCCACACTTGTAGGCACTTTCAGGAAAGTTGTCTTGATGAAAGTTGTAGAGGATTGAAATAGCTTTCAACGCATGTTGAATCACCTCATTCGGAGCCCTAGAAGTGAAGTTATGAGCACAATACTGGAGCTGAGTAGTGGGCGGGCGTCCATAAAAGTGAGCGGCGTCGAATCGTATTTTACATTCGAGAGAGTTGAGACGGCGTTTTGAGCGGCGTTCATTCTCCGTTCATAGAGGCTGGACGGCGTCCAAGATAGTGGACGGGCGTCCACGGCACCGACTTCAATGAAACCGACCTAAAAACCTATAAATAGGCGCGTTTTACCAAACCCCTAATCACATAATTTGAACCCCTAAACCCTAGGGGCAGCTTGGCTGCGTTTTCTCTGATTTTATCTACTTTTATGCACTTTAATTCTTAGATTAGATTAGTTAGTTTCATGCACTTTTTATTCAACAATTCAAGCTTTCAAAGGATGCTAAGAGGCTAATCCTCTTTGAACAAGCATTGTGAAGCCGTCGATTCAACAATTCAGTTTTGTTCGCGATTAATTCGTGAGTTTCTACTTCGAAGTTGTTTCTTTTATCATTGTTTATTATTGTGTATTGCAATTACATCGAAAGATCGTTGCTTTTATGATTGTTTTAACTTGATGAGAGTCATGTCAACCTTAGATCACCATGATAGAAGATTGGATCTTTGATCTAAATAAAACGAGAGTTATTAGATTGATTTTCTAGATTAGAAATCGAAAGATTTCACGCCTAGGTTAGAAAGACGTAATCTTTAACATCGAAAGATAAAAGATTAGAAAACGAACTCGTCTACGAGAGTAGGAGTTTATGCCTTCGATTAGGTGAATCACGACTTGAGTAGAGATCACGAATTAATCCGAGTTAGAATTGAATGTTGATAGGATAGGTGGATCGATTGCTTGTTCGGTTGTTATAATTTGATTTTAATCCTTTAAACTTGAATTGTTTAGCTTTAGTTTACTTTTTCTGCACTTTAGTTTAGTTTAGTTTTTATCGCTTTCAATCTTGCCTAGCATTGGAGCAATCCTCTGTCTAGTTACTTTTTCTGCATATTTGTTTAGGTTAGATTCGTGACATAGTTATTTTAAAGCAAAAACTAGGACTCACATTCGTCAGTTCCCCGTAGGATCGACCCGGCATAGCCTCTATACTACGATCCTTATATTTGAGGTTAACCGGTTTATAAATATTATTACTTGTTTATTCGCATTAGATAAATCCGGGACAAGCGGTCAGAGATGATATCACACAGCTAAGAACTCAATTGACAAGGAGTGAGAAACGATTTGAAGATTTGGTTGAAAATAGATGAAGGACTACTGAGATAGTTGCATCTAATGTCACCTCTGTACAATTTTCCATTAATGATATGCTCAGAGAAGTTACTTCTATCAAGAAAGATGTTGCAAAGAAAGATAAATTCATGATTGAGCATATCTCATCTTTGCACAAGAAAGTTGATAAGTTGGCTGAATCAACTAACCCTGCTGCACTTGATCCTAAACTTACTGAGAGGATAAACCTGTTGGAGCAAACAATGGAAGGCCATATTACTTCAGTTGATACAAGAACAGAAATAATGGAAGGACAACTGAATAATTTGGTTAACACACATGAGAGTGTTTTGGGCCTACCGAACCATTTTATTGATGATGTCAATAAGAGGGAAGAAGGTCAGACAGCAGAAGCAAAAGAGGCAGTAAGGATCTACAACAAGAAGAGATTTGAGGCTGAAATCAATGAATTTAGAGCACCTGCACCTGACAGATTACAGCTGACAGATGCCCTGTTGAAAGAATTCAAGTCTGCTTTCTATGCAAGAAGAAGACCCTACCAAGATATGACTTTTCAGGAAGGCCTAAATTCCTTCCTTGGACTAAAATTGTGGGAGACAAGGATCAAATCCTTAAAAACAACTGGTAGAGGAGGTCAAGCTGGAAAAGGAGGTCATGCTGGAAGATCATCTGGAGGAAGACAGATATCTGCTGATCAAAGATCAAAAGATTGTCTAGAAGAATTCAAGCTATGCTACATGAGAGGAGGATTTAACTGGCATGGTGTCCAGTTAACTTTGGCTGAAGCATGGAAGTGGTGGAAAATGGTACATACTTGGATTGATTTTTCAAGAATTGAAAATCAATGGATGTTGGATATGCAAAGAGAAATCAGAGAATATCATCAGAAGAGAGACCAAGAAAGAGGTAGAAACTAGATCAGCAGACTCATACTTATGCTTGTATTTTGATGCTGATCCTAGTTGTAATAATTTTGAACAAATATGATATTAATGAGATATGAATGGAATTTGTTCTGTTTTTGTGTTTTATCTTTTTGCTTTGTTGTAAGGAGGGTATTGACATAATCACTAAAAAGAGGGAAATTGTTAGGCATATTTTAGTTTTAATGATGAGTGCCAGACTAGCTGTAGCCAAGGCAAAAAGATATCTAGATTGAGTGTATAGGTTTACAAGACTTTGATCTTTGTATAGGTTTGATCAAACAAGCCTTTGTAAAGAGGTTAGGTGACTTGATGGTGAGACCTATCTAGGTCGATGAGAGTGTCTAGGTCGGTAGAGTGTCTAAGACACTGTTGATGGTTTGAAGGTGAGGTTCAAACTTCGGTGATGAAGGCTAAGAGATCGGACTTAGTATTAAAAATCAAGGATATGGGATCAGAATTTAGGGAAGTCTGTGATGGCCTAAACTGATCACATATACATTGTGTAGAAGGTCTTAGTTCCATATAAAGTCAAATGGTGATTGGAACTTGGATAATTTTAAAATGGTGTACTCTAACTTCATAATAAAAGTTAGATGAGAAGAAGTCGGTGAGGTGTTTATAAAACACAATAGACTAATAGTCGGTGACATACATAGACGATGTGGACCTATTCAACAAGTGTCTGCTTTGAATTCAAAAGTCAATTTAATCCAATGGAAGATTAAATGGATAAGGATGAATTACAAGGCTTGGATTAATTAGTCAATCAATGGTCAATATGAAAGGAGGCGTTGTAAGGATTGAGCCATATCAAATGAAAATTAAGTCAATGGTTGGCAATTTGGACTCACAAAAGAACAGCGGCGAGTTGTCGAGACTGGTCAAATGGCGGAAAATTGCGGTCAAGATCTGAGACAATTAAAGCGGCTATATTTGAAATTCAAATTCAAATCACATAATCTTCACCTATAATAGAAGACTCGATTCAGATTGTATCTGAGATACAAGAACAAGAACTCACACGAACAACCAAGTTTTGAGCAAGAAATTGATAAAAGTGCAATCTTACCCTGCTAATACTATGAGCTTTAATTTCTTGATCAAGGATTTTCTTCAAGTGTTTTACAATCATGTTACATCCAATTTACACACTTGAAGTCTACAAGCTCTTGATCTTTTCATCACGATCATAAGCTTCCTTGAAAATTTGAATCACTTTATTGATTCAACCCCTTCTTTTCAAGAAGAACACTGAAGACAGAGAAGCCCTCACTGAAGTGACAGAAGCTGTTGTGTTTTGTGGTGGAGCTGGTGAAGAGGCAGTCCTTCCCTTCAAGGACCAGGGAATACTTAGAAGCAGCAATCCTACCTGTTTCTAGTGTTCAGTTTGTGAAACCATAGTCATTGGTCAAGGACAAATGGTTTAGGGATTTTGTAACTGCTACCTCAAAGTCTCTAGTGAATTTCCTCCAAAATCACAGGAGAAGAGTGGACCGACATGATTACACAACCTGGAACCACTATAAAACTTGCCTACTTTACTTTACTGCATTTACTTTCTGTAATTTACTTTATTTGAATGCTTATCACATCAACCTGCTGAACTAGCTGCTGAATCACACCACTTGTACTACTGAGTATCCAATACTTAGTATCATATTTTAAACAACAAGTAACAAGGCTTAATTTAATATATTCTGCTGCAACAAATTCAATAGCCTAAATAGTTAGCGATTTCTTGAAGGTCGTGAGAATATTGCCTCTCTTTGAGTTTGTAAAACTCCAAAAAGTTTTTAAGTGTTAAGTTTATTCAACTCCCCTTCTAAACTTAACTAAAGCCTTTTCAAGGGACCAACAGTGTATAAGAATTCATCATAACCGTCCACTTGGTACAACCCATAAATCACCGTTGTACCATAACTCTTCTCCTCGTTCACACCTAGTTTTAGGTTTTTATTTTCTTGGTTCGGTCATGCATTAAAAATTTGTAACAATAGAGAATCAAACCCAAATCTCAAAAGCTTATTCCATTGCACTTTACCACTATGCTATCAAACATTTTGCTTTATAAAAGGGTACACTAAATATATATAGAACGATATGGGGTTAGTTAATTACAACCAGGGGCAGACGCAGAATCTCGGGTAGGGGGGCAATAAATTTTTTAAAGGCAAATTAAAAATTTAAGGGGGGTGCAAACGATATGCTTTGTACATATATTAGTGTAACTTTTCCGAATCAGTTGCCCCTTGGTTGTATGTAGCTTCAACACTGATTGCAGCTCCTTAACAACTTTAAATACATTTAATCGTTCATAATAATAATAATCATCAAACACCATAGTATCTCTCAAAAATCATCACAATAAATTTAATTACACATCATATTCATGGTCAAACACCATAATCAACTTAACTAAACATCATATTTATCAAATTTGATGTTTATTTAGTTATAATCAATTGTAAATGTTTTATACAATATCATAAACACCAAATATTCAATAAGTTATAATCAATGTTAAACACAATAATAATATTAAACGAACGTTGAATTTGTGTACAATCACTTATAGTTATCATCCAACATCATAATTAACACAAATAAACATTATAGTGATCTTATTTGATAATATTCATCATTAAACACTATAATTAACTCAAAGAAACATCACATTGATATTCAAAATCTTACGGTAATCATCAAACACTATAATAACGTAATTAGCATTAGAGGCGATGGTCAATACCACAATAATATCGATCTTTGAAACATCAAATATGATGTTCATATCTATTAAATCGGTTATAATTATCATTAAATACAATAATAAACTTAAAAAAAACATTAACTTAATATTCAACAATTTATAATCATCTCACTTAAATTCACTTATAATCATCATCATTAAGTACTTAAATGAACTTAACTAAACATCAAATTGTTGTTCAAGCGTCAAATTGATCTTTAAACACTCATAATTGTTTTTAAAACCTTAGTAAACTTTAACTAACATCACATTGTTGTTCAAACGTCAAATTGATCTTTAAACACTCATAATTGTTTTTAAAACCTTAGTAAACTTTAACTGACATCACAAACACTCAAAAATTTTATTAAATGTCCTAATAAATTTAAACAAACATCAATTGATGTTCAATATCGTTTAATCGTTGCCAAACATCATAAATTAACTCCAACAAACGTCATAGTGATCTTAATCAATAATAATCATCATAAAATGCTATAATTAACTTAAAAAACATCATATTGATATTCAAAAGCTTATAGTAGTCATCAAACACTAGAATAACATAATTAGTTAAATTGATGGTCAATATCATAATAATATCGATGTTAAAACATCAAATATGGTGTTTAATCACTTATAATCATCATCAAGCACTTTAATAAAATTGAATGAACGTCATTTCAAATTTTAACATTTTTAAAATCTATTGACTCTTTGTAAGAGTATTTTTGTCTTTTGAAATTAATATTTTCTTTTCCTTTTATTTTAAGGAGTAATTAAATGTTTTATTGCTTTTGAGAAGGTGTTTGCAACATTAGGGTTCTAAATGCCTATAAAAAGAGTTATAATTGAACTAAACTAATGTTCAAACGTCAAACTTGATGTTCAATCACTACTAATCATCATGAAACACTAAAATTTTATTTTATTTTATTATTATTTTTTGTTTTGAAAACACTAAGACTTTTTAAGATAAAGCATTGATAAATCACTAACAATTAACCACTATATTAAAATTTATAGGTTTTTGCCGATAATGTGAGAATAATTTGATTATTAGGATCAAGGAGGCCAGATATTAGAAAGGACAAAACATTTGTATTTTCCCCACTATACCCTTTTTGAGAGGCGGAGAAAGCGGGAAATTAGAAGGCTCAGAAACCCAGGTCGATAAATGCAGTCTTCTTCAACCATGGAAAAATTAGAAGGCGGCACCAAAACTTCATCACTTGGCATTCTCCATTTTCTTCAACAATCACACCCATTGAAATTTCTCTCTCGAATTTAATCCCTCTGTCTCTTTCTCTTCGTTGAATTCCACATTGAATTCCGATCAATGCAAGAATCTTGTCGTCAAGAACCCTTCTGATTTTCCATTTTGTCCCTCTTTTTTTTATATACAGGGAAAAATAGGATAAACACCAAACCCGAAATGGAGTTGGAATTCTTCGGGATTGTATATATATATATATATATATATATATATATATATATATCCACGTTTTTAGACTACGTCTTTCGGGCGGCGGGATTTTTTAGACCACTGTTATCCACAATTACATGTCCTTCGGCCGTTTCCAACCCCTAATTTGCTCGGCGTTTCGTTCTCGTACCTCACATCATTCAAAGCGAATCTCTTGATTTGCCTCCGTCGGCTCCTTCTCCGGTGAGGATGATCCTTCCTTTGGATTCAGCGGTGACTTAAAAGAAGATGGTCGAGTCAATTTAATTATTGTTGCAACGGAAGAAAGCGAAAATCAAATCAAGGATTTGATTGAGGATGGAAACATAAAGGATTTTCGTTGCAACCATCGCTCCGCCTAAGTCAATTTCGACCAAGAAAGCGGTTTTTTTTTTTTTTTTTTTTTTTTTTTTTTGGGTTTAGGGTTGTTACTATTAATTTTGTAACGTTACTACATTTATTGATGTACTTTATCTATTTTATGGGCTGTTAGTACTTGTTTATTGGTCGTTACTACATTTTACGGGTTGTTACTATTTCTTTTTAGTCTGTTCCTACTTGTTTTTCGGCTGTTACGACTTGTTTATTAGCTGTTACTACTTTTCATTGGCTGTTATTACATTTTTTGGGCCGTTACTACTTGTTTTTTTGACAGTTACGACTTGTTTATGTGATGTTACTACTTGTTTATTGGCCGTTACTATATTTCACGGGCTGTTACTATTTGTTTTTAGGATGTTACTACTTTCCATTGGATGTTACGACATTTTATGGACTGTTACTATTTGTTTTCGTTGTTGTTACTACATTTTATCTAGTGTTACTACGTGCTTAATGTGTAAAAAGGTATTTTTGTCCATTTATTATGAATTTGTCCTTTCTAATCACGAAACATGTAGTAACGTCTTTCTGGACCCATTAATGACTTTTTTTTGTCCTTGTAGCCCCTTCCCCCTAAAATTTATAATCATCATTAACAGCTATAATAAACTTAAATAAATATCAAGTTGATGATACATAACTTATAATCAATATCATAATTTATGTATTTTTTCCAATATAATAATTTATGTATTATCTCTTTTCTAGTGGGTCCAGAGATGCAATGCTGGATAACATGGGTCCGTCCCCTCGTTTCGTATCTTATTAATCGATATAATTATCAATAATAGTTGTTCATATATATATATACTAGTGAAATGGGACTCCGTGCAACGTACGGACTGCCCATGCTATAAGTTTTAACTTATTTGACGATATTAAATACGAAGAAATGTCGCATGTAACGAACCGTTCAGAACGCAATTTTTAAGCGCAACAATGAAAAATAAAACATTTTACGTCGATCTCCCTTCGGATACCACAACCTACCACACAACTCTACCCTAGTCAACACACTCTTTCTTATCTACTACACACATTATCAATCACCCAACCGCACCCTATCCCAACATTTTTTAACACTCACCTATCCAATCCTACCTCACCATGCCCTACACCACATTATCTTATCACATATTATCTTACCACACTACCCTATATTACGTACTTTATTCAACATACCAAACTTTACTTAACTTACGTCACACCATCCAACCATACCATCCTACCCTACCATACATCACCGCATTACATCTCATACCTCGCCTCACCTACATTAGCACACCCTACCGCACCCTACCTCTCTACCTACCTACAAACCTTAACCTACCTCCCAACCTACATATTAATTCACTGTCCTAGCTAAGCCTATTACACCCTATTTTATCTCATCCCACCCTACCTTACCTTACCCACCACCCCATCCTACTCTACCCTACAACTCCCTACCCTACCGTGCCCACCACCCATCTTACTATACCTACCCTTCCCACCACCCCAACCCAACCCACCTCACCCACCCTCAAAATTTGTAATCGTCAAACCAAATATTTTTAAGCATGATATAAAGATCGTGTAAAGCAATATGTCGTTGACTTGTATCTTTAAAATAGTCATATCGTAGTGTACAAACGATATGTTTTTTATGAAATGAATTTATTTTAAGAAATTTATAATATTTCATGTAACGTCAACAAAATTGTTTTGGCATGATACAAAGATCGATGTTTAAACAATAAGTCGTGTAGCTTTATATTTTGAAAATAGTCATACATTTGCTACATATATTCACACATTAAAAGGTGATACATTTGAGTCCTCCAAAATGGAACAATTTAAGCTCAAACCCTTCTTCTCAAAAAAAAGTGCAAAAATTTGGGCACTGCCATGAACAATAAATATAAAAAAAAGATTGAGATTTTGAGCTTTTGGGCGATTAATGATAAAATGACGGACCAATAAAAAAAAAAAGTGTCACTCTTCTACACTTTTTCCTTTCTTATATAGAGTAGTAGAGGATATATATATATATATATATATATATATATATATATATATATATATATATATATATATATATATAATCGAGAAATAAATAATATCGAAAAAATCGTGGCATTTACAAAAACGCGCGCATTTTACTACATGTAGTTGTAGTAAGTGTGTAGTAGTACGCATGTAATAATGTGACGCGTTTTGTCCTTATCAACCATTATCTTTTTTTCTTGTCATTTTTCCTCATTTTAGATAAAAAAACAGTCATTTACGACCTTTAACCAAAAAAAAATTCCAAGCCACTCTCCCTCCTCAATCCCCCCTCCCGTCCCCTCCATTGCCCCTCTTTCCGGGAAATTGGAAAAATCGAGGCTTTTCCACTATTATCGTCGTAAAATTTAACTCATTTGTTATTGTCGTAAAATCTGTTTAACTCCAATATTTTTTCTTATTTATTATCATCGTATTATATAAAAGCGCATTTTCAGAAAAAAAGTGTAACTTTATTCCCGAATAAAGGGGAAGAACAAGCCTGATTTTCCAATTTCCCTCTTTTCCGCCGTCATCACATCTCCCTAAAATGCACCCCTCCATGTAATTTCTAAATCTACACCAGCTATTTCGTATGACTCCATGCGTGTTCTTTTTGCCTTTTTTTTTAAAAATTAATTAAGAAGGCGATTAACTCTGCTTATAGCTGCACTTTCTTTTTTAAATTAATTAAGAAGGGTATAATGGGTAAAGAAGAACATTGTTGTAGAGGGAAATCTATTTACGCAAAATGGAGCTCATTCAGATTAAAAAAATTGTACTAAGCTTATTTAAATAAAAAGTTTGACATAAGCTTATTTAATAAAACACCCCATTTTATTTTATAAGAAGATAAACAATACTGTAACAACCGTTGGGTCACCCATGGTGATTAAAGTATATCATAAATAATGGGTACTACATCATGATCGGAAATAGAAAAATTTAATTGTGTCATCTGTTGTAGCACAATGCTTAGTCTCGATCGTTACTCTTTGAGAAAATCATTGGTGCCTTTGTTTCTTGCACATAAACTCGTTGCAATTAGCCTCATGATCATACGATGGCTTCACCCCCGGTGCAGGAGGAACATGCACCACCTCCCCCTCCCCCAACGCTAGTGGAGGAGGATTACGCCAAGTCGGGACTGGCCCACAACCACCAAGAATCATCATATTTTGAACAAGTGGATCTGCATCCATCTGCCCCTCCCCTAGCCCTAGCAGAGGAGGATTACTCCAAGTCGGGACTGGCCCAAAACCATCAAGAATCATTATATCTCTAAGAAGTGGACCCGCATCCACCACCGCTTTAAGAAACTGTCCCCTCTGTGGCAAAGCTCTTCCTTGTATAAGAACCTCAATCAACATCATGTTTTCCTCTTCTTTGAATTCTTGAATTCCATATGGTATCATATTCATGACATTCCCCCTCCATTCGACCATGTTTAGGAATTGTTGTGGATCACAATTACCAGAAGAAATTGGTGTTGCAGCAGGAGGGCTAAAATAATTATCATTAATGCAATTGCTTAATTGCATTTGAAAAACCTGTTCATCACTTTTTTGGCTGAGTAATTGTATTATTTGATTCATATGATCCTCTTGCATCTTTAATGTTGCATCAACCTCTGCCTTAAAATGCTCAATTTGTATTGCAGTCTGCTGTATGTCCCGTCTTAAATCATCAACTTGCTGTTAACACGAAAAAAAATTAAAAATAAAATAAACAACTTTTACAGACAAAACTTATGGGGAAAAAAAAAAAAAAAACTTATAAATATTGCGTGTTATAATTTTGTTGTGGCAATTTGTTGTGATGCATAAACATTACTATCAAAAACAATTAAAGCCTTCAAAAGCTCAACATCAATTAAACTTATATACCGATCTTACACACGGAAAATTCTTTAGGCGGAAGTCTCTATTAAACTCGACCGTCAGATTTACGCGTGTGTATATAAAAACAAAACAGTTTTATTTTTTCTTGTCCACATGACGCAAATCTGACGGTCGAGTCAGAATTATCCTTTACACACCACACTGAAAACCTATTAAACATCTATCAAGCTAAAAATCGACTTAAAAAGTGGGTATGATTGTTGAATATACATATATATATATATATATATATATATATATATATATATATATATATATATATAAAATCGATATTTACCTGCCTGATAGGGGAGGGAATTTTCGCCATTTCGGCTTCAAAATCCTCCGGAAGAACATTGCTCCAGTAGTCATCTTCCTCATCGGGTTCCGCAGCAGCCTCGTTTTCGGTTCCGTCTTCTTCATACAGAGTGTCTTCGATTCTCTTATGTTCCTTCTCAGCATCGTTGGCTTCCATGTCCATGAGAATCTGACCTGCAGGGCTAATTATAATAATTAATTTATTTATGAATTCTAGAAAAATAAAACTGTTTTTGATTATTGAGAGCATACATATATATAGTCATAAATTAATATTCAACGCTCAATAGGAAATCATTCAATTGAGAAAATCAAGGGTCGTAATATATCATTCAAATGAGAAAATCAGTTAACGGACGATAGAATTACGCACCTCATCATGGTAATTCCATGAAAAACTCATTCCCACCATATTCAACGCCCTTTCTTTTTTATTTACCGTGTGTTTTATGAGTGAGTTTTTTAGGAGAAGGATTTTATTTAGTGATTAATAGTATTTGAATCTTATATATCCCCTCAAAAAAAAATCTTATATATGGAAAATTATAATCAATTTTCGGTTCGGAAAAACATGGACGTGAAGACAAAAAGAATAAAATCAAGAGTGAATAAAATCTTCCTAAAATTATGATGTATGATTTGTATACGCTTCAAATACAACGTTGACCCTCTAAAAATTAATAAATAAATAAATAAATACAAGATTTTATTGCCTTTACTTTTTGAAATTTTTGATTCCTACCCCCCTTTTTTTTTTTTTTTTTTTTTTTTTTTTTTTTTTGACGTTTGGATATTTATTTTCAACCTTTTGTGCCCTGCAGAAACTGTAAGTGAAAAAAAAAAAAAAAAAAACATTTCTTATCAACAATTATAGTATAATATATGTCGTTTACCTTTAACAAAGAAAAACGTGATAAAATAACGTGAGAAAGGTTGGCTAACGATGGAACCAAAAATTGATGCTTGGGTGGCTTAATGGATTGTATTTCTCATAAAAAGTATATATTAACTTGGAATTCCTCATAAAAAATAAATTTAAAAATAAAATAAATTAAAGGGTCGTAATCATTCAAGTGTATACTACATGCGTTTCATAAAAAATATTCACATTTGAAAAAAAATTTGTCCTATAAAAATTCAATTTAGAAAACCAAGACATTATTTAATGCTTTTTTTCCAAAGATACCCCTTGCCTAACATTTATTGTTGTATGTTTATTTCATATTCCAAAACAAGTATTAATTATAAGATATGAGTATATATGTCTATTACTACTATCTTCGGTCCAAAATATAAGTCATCGTAGGTGTTTTCATGCAAATTAAGAAAGTACTTGAATGTCATAAATTTGAAGGTTAATGTCTAAAATGCCCATTGACCATCATTAATACAGTAATTGTTAACTAATAAAAAGTGGTTGGATTGATAATAAATTATGGATAAGATAGAGAAAAGAGTAATAAATTTTGCATTAGTGATGTAAAATGACTTATATAATAGGATAAATCTAAAAGTGTAGGATGACTTATATTTTGGACCGGAGGTAGTACTAAAACACAATACATTAATTAAGTTTCTTAATCTGCGTGAATAGTAAAATGTGAACATTTTTTATGGGACGGATGTAGTATATATATATATATCTATATTTATATTTCAGAGCATTTTACCCGCAATTGATTTATTACCCGCCCCATAACCCGTTTACCCTTTGATATACCATGTATTGAAAAAAAAAAAAAAAAAAAAAAAAAAAAAAAAAAAAAAAAAAAACAAAAGAAACAATTACCGAAAATCATGGTACCAATTAACTGCAAATTTTTAATGAAATTTTGGGAAGCATTGCAACGGCAAATAAAGTGGAGCTAAGTACAGAATATTTCTTAATATTATTTCTTAATTTTGTGATATAGTGCAATTATTTCTCTAGCTGTAATCTTTAAAATTTTGTTAATATTGTAAATTGATGATTATTTCTTCTTTTTTTTTTTTGGAGAAATATTATTCTTAATTGTTCAGATTACAAATATTGTATGTATATAATTTTTTTTGTCGAGAAATGCAATGGTATATTTTGTTACAAATATTATTTCTTAACTTCATAAATATTATTATTTTTTTTTGTATAATAATAAATTACCCGCAATTCAATTATTTCATAGAAGAATAATATGAACACATTTATTGGCAAATATTCTGTATCATTGCATATATTAATTTAGTATAGTTTTCCATATTTAGATTATTCTCATTCAATTGTAATTGATATGATGTGTATATATTGTACCAATACAGACAGTTGCAAACAAAATTCTTTTCATTGCATATTATCCCAGTTGCAGGTTTTGGACATACGACAAAATTCTTTTCATTGCATATTATCACAGTTGCAGGTTTTGGACATACGTTTGTGTTGTTGTTTTGGTTTTTTTATTTTTATTTTGATTTATCCAAGATCACTCATGCTTAATCAATATTGTTATATTGTGTCATGTTTTAATAATGTGTCGTTTTTTTTTTCGTTTAATTATTCAATATGAACAATACTCTTTTGTTTGATATATGCAGAAATGACATCGAGATAAATACATAGGCTGATAATGTGCTACAATAGACACATGTTTTGACCAATTCTACTGAGTTCTGGAGGAGATCGATTCAAGTTGAAGCATCTATAAAGGTAACATGGTCTACGATTTACTTCATTTTTCCTTCTTCAAAAGAAATACATCTAGGTAGATAACATAAATGTACACCAAAAAATGATCAATTACGGATTAAAAAACTTAATAAATATGATGTATTTTGATATCTATCTTATATTATATTTTCAAGAAAAAAACTGTCAAATTGACCCGTTTTTGGCAATTGACCAGCTTCTGACCCGTTTTCTACCTAAACATTACCCCCTCAAGGCCGCACATTCTGCCACCTCCAAAATCCCATGTCATCGTGCAAAAAAAAAAAGAAAAAAAAAACCATCTCCTCACAACTGCACAAACCCATTTTCCAGCCACTTCAACCCCTTCCTATTTTCTCCTTAACCTCACAAACCCTGTCAAAAATCAACTATAATCTCTTTATCTCCTTCCCCATTGTGTACTATTTATTATCATAATCCCAACACCCGTTTCTGAAATACTGTTTGTTTGTTTTGTTTTGTTTGTTTTTTTTTTCCTTTTTAAGATTAAGAAATCTAAGCTTTCATTTTTTTTTTGTTTGTTTGCTTCAATTGTAGATGGGATGCTCTGTTTTTTTGCAAATAGAATGGCTCTGGTGGTGGTGGCCGGTGGCGGCCAATCGGGAAGGAATGGACGGTGGTTGTGACAGGTTTATATGCTGGTGGTGGACTTCAGAAATGTAAGCTTTCATTTTTTTGTTTGTTTGCTTCAATTGTAGAAGGGATGCTCTGTTTTTTCGCAAATAGAATGGCTCTGGTGGTGATGGCCGGTGGCCGGTGGCCGGTGGCGGGCAATCGGAAAGAATGGGCGGTAGTTGTGACAGGTTTATTTGCTTCTCATTTTCATTTTGACAATGTGACTTAATGGGGCACCAAACACATAGATTTCCGAAAATATTAATATAGATTTTCGGTTCATGTTACTAATTAATCGTTGATCGTTAGTTATTCACATTTTCTCTATTTACCTCTCGATTAATCGTTTCCTCCATTGAAGAAGTTTTTTCAGCGATTTCTGGCTTTTGGTATATCTCTGTCTCATTCTACTTTTTTGTTATTGCTTTTGCTTTTGGTATATGTTTGATAAGAGTCCTCTAAATGAGGAAAGAATACACTTTTTGGGATTCGACTTTCATTAATTTTTATATGACTATTCATAGTAATTTTTATGGCTAAGATTGGTTTTGTTTAAGATTGCAGCATGATTGTGGCCTGTTTTCATTATTCGAAGTAGTTCAGGATGAAACTATTACATGGTGAAAGGGATCGTGTTTCTCAACTTACCCGGATTGCACAACGGTTTTAAGCACCTTAATGTGCAGGTTGGTAATTACTTCAATTGGACCTATATTATACATCGCTAGCGTTGAATTGTTGTGGGTGATTGGTTTTTATGGAAATGGGGATCATGTTATGCTTTTTTTGTGAACTGTATTGTCTACACATGTGGCGATCCACTTTGATTTTATTAAACAATGTCTGTCAAATCCATTATTGATAAGACATGGTCCTTATGTCCATTTTCTTCCAGACTCCTTATTTTTGACACGAATTCACGAAATTGAAATCATCTAATTATCATGGCTACATTTACAGTAAACAAGTATTCTGATGCGTATTACAAGCTTATGAGGTGAATGATCACAAAGTATCAGAATGTTGTCATACAACTTCTTGGTTAACACAGGAAAAGATGAGATTATAGTTCTGCATGGGAGCTCTCGATTACGTTAGAACCGCTTTTTCTTTATATTATTGCCTTCATTTAGTTTGCAGAAAGAGTAATATTGATGGAGAAGGCTGGAGCACGATGGTCCGATCTAATGCTGATGATTGGATGCAAAATCTAGAGACTATACTGCAGTGTACTCCTTTAATTCAATTGTTCATCACCGTTTTCTCTCCAATTTCCATTTTTGATGTATGAAAATTGAAAAAAAAAAACTTTTGTTTTCATTTACACAAGAAAATGGTGCGGTTTACACAACACTTTTTGCATATGGTGCGGTTGTCATGGACTCACAACGCAGGTTGTCAACTTTTTTTTGAATATGACTAAAATCCATGTCAAGTTTTTGTAGAACATTCGTGATCAGAAAAAGTTCGGCAGCACATCAAGCTCCTCCGACTCGAAAATGCCGAAGAAAATCCATGATATCAAGGATTTCCTTCTGACTGCAAGAAGGAAGGATGCACGATCTGTCAAGATCAAGAGGAGCAAAGAGACTGTCAAGTTTACGGTTCGATGCTCAAAGTATCTTTACACTCTCTGTGTCTTTGTTCTGAGAAGGCTGAAAATTGAAGCAATCTCTTCCACCAGGTTTGAGTGTGCAAGATCTGTGAACTAAGAGTTATGCATTACAAGCTGAGGGATAATGGGTTCTGGATCACTTTTATTGCATCATCATTTGTTCTGAACTAATTTCTTTTAGTTTTGTTACAGTGGCAATATGTTAGAGTTTGATTTATTTAAAATTGAATTTTAGAGCTTAAAGGTGTCTTAAAGTATCTGTATTAAATGGTTTAAGATTTTTTTTTATGCACATTTGAAGGTACAATTTTGAAAAAAGTCAAGTTTTTGTAAAAATGACTGAATGAATTACTGTCTTGATCAACTCTACAGATGTTAAAGAATGCTGTAACAAATGGACAATTCAGGACTTCTGTGCATCTATAAGATTACCGATTAAGATCATTTTGGCATCATATTATATCAAGGTCCATTAAACGTGTGACATTTCCCGTTCTTAGTTTGATGAAACGTGAAGCATTTGAAACAGGGTAATCAAGTGACATGGATGCTGCTAAACTCATTTGGTGGTAAGCCAAAGGGGCTCAGCTTAGTATTGAAAACATTGAACCAACAGACATGGTTCAATATCAGATTACTTGAAATTTTGTGATTTGTGTTTGGGGTTTGCAGCGAAGAATGAAATTCAGCCGGCTCCAAGATCTTTTCATATTTTTTCTAGAACAGAGTTGAAAGCTCCAAGATTTCCTTATATATTTACATAAGCAGCGTTGAAAGCTCGAATTTTTTCTTCTATGTTTGATTTGGCTCAATCAAACATGTCGATTTAGAGGTATTTGTTGGTTCATTAACCAATTGATTTCTTTTCAATATAAATTAGTGATGTTTTATGTGAATGTTCTTAAGGTCCCCTTCTCACTTCAACATGAAAGGGTTTGTAAAAGGAATTCAACTGAAATGGATGCACGATATTAAAAGAATTTGGGAAATAATATATTGATACAACAATCGGTATAATAATGATGTTTTTTTATGTACTTTGTTGCACAGTAATATCCAAGAGCATGTGGTTCTATAAATGTATATATAATTGATTATATGGTTTTGACCATAGAATTGTAGATATGATATTTGAAGGATGCAGGTTCTGAGATCTAAACGAGTTAGATCTATGCGCAGCGGATGGATCACGATTCATATATCAAAACACATAATTAAAGGACTTAAACTACTACAAGGGGGTTAAGACCATGTTACCAATAGTAGGAAGAGAAGCCAAGATCTTCCGATGTGTTCTCCAAACGGCGGTTGGTGGACACCCTTCTTGATACACGAACCTCCTTGATATGCAACACCAAGAAAAACTCCAAGTTTTTCTTCCTCTAAAAAAAACCCTAGATGAGAAAACAATTTTTCTCTCTTTTTAATGATGGTGGTCGAAAATTTCACTTGTCCATATCCTTGGAATAACTCTCCTTTTATAGGAGAGTAAATCCTTGGTCTCCAAGTATTAATTAATTATATAAATAATTAATTAAACAAAATAAAATAAAAAGATATTTTCCTTAATGACTAATTGTGACATGTATTGACCAATAGGAAATCAAATAACAAGTCATCCAACCCATCACATAACAAGAATATCTTTTATTTTCCATAACACAAGAAAATCAATTCTTGTGCTAAAAGAGAACCAAAATGGCGCCACCTCCCTAGGGTTTTAGCCCACATAAAATGTCTTTTATGTGTATTATATTATTTAGCCCAACTAAATAATATCCATGCATACCAATTAATTAGCCCAGCCAATTAATTATCACTGAGGCCCAAATAACAAGATTATTAGTCCGAATTACAGAAGCCACATCGGGGACCATGGACCTATAACCAAGTAGCTCCAATAATTAACTATTCATCGAATCGAATAAGTACATTAATTATTAATTCGGGATTACGCCACCATAAACCCGAAATCGAACTCTACCGATTATAGATGTGTACTTATACTCAACCCATAGAGTGAATAAGTGTCCATTGATATAATCACTACATACTGGATTAACCCTCCATAGATCGCCCATTCTGTGTGGGATGTCTCCGTGAACCCAACACAGAATATCTTATCCTTATTTACCATTAACCTCGATGATCAATTAGTACACATATCGACTAGTGATCAATTAGTCAAATGTGAACTCCCGGGATCGATCACTTTCTTAGGGCTAACAAATAAGGGGACTGATGTTGCGTGGAATATCAGTTTTGCGGTAACAGTGTCAATCTTGAGGATATAAGGCTGTTGTAGGTGATTCCTCCGGAGAGGGTACGGCGGTTATTTAGAACAAGGTGGCGGAATAAGCATAAAGTAAATGACTGCAGATTGGGCGGTGGTTAGCGGCAAAAGGCGATTTTTTTGTGTGTATTAATTCTCAGGTCCCCTCCTTCGTTACATATGATCCTCTATTTATAGACAAGTAAGTCGGTCTACTGCTCTTGATTAGACAGCTAATGATATAATAAGAAGTAACTTATACAAGTGTCATAAGTATCTTAAATAAATATCTGCATGCACTGAATCAAGTAAATAGTCATGTCAGGCGTCCGCATGCGCTGTCCGCGGCGACGATAGCGTGGTGATGGCGAGCAGCGGGTACGATCTTGCCTTGATTGTAAGGAGAGGAAACCATATGATGGAGGGAGATACGTCCGGTTTGGAAGTGGCGGACAGAAAGACGGCTAGGACCTAGCGGCCAGCTTGCTATAAATGGGGGCGGCTACAGCGGCGAGGCCCATGATATTTATATTGGGCCGGGTTGACTGGCCCAATCCATTGGAACAGTGTCCTGTTGCGGGTTAGGTATATCAATGGCCCCCTACTCTGCGACTGGATGTGCCCGCCCAGGCGGAGAGTAGAAAGTATGTCAAAGAAGTGAATACCACCTGTAGTTGCTGTGCTTGTAGCGAACAGGCTTTGATCGCCGATAGTCGCTATATCGGCCTTAGTTGCCAACAACGCTCTGTTGGGCTTAATCGCCGATACCGTTTATCGGGCTTAAATCAGTGTCATCGAAACCATCAATAACTTGCTGTGCATTGCAGCGAACAGGCTTTGATCGCCGATAATCGCCATATCGGCCTTAGTTGCCAACAACGCTTTGTTGGGCTTAGTCGCCGACAACGCTCTGTCGGGCTTAATGATGACCGCCGGTAGCTGGGCGACCAGAATTGAAAAGGAATGTACTAGTAGTTCAAACGTCGCATCAGTCACGTGAGAGGTTGCAGACGATCCGAATCGCCGCCTATTCGATTGCATTCTTTGTTTCTTGGGATACGAACCGACGCCGATTAGACGTATCATGGAGACAAGACGTTTCAAACGCTTTTGAATTTCAAAATCGTGATAACTGTTCCCGCCCTTTTTCTCCTCTATAAAAGAGGGTCCTCCTCCACCATTCACCACTTTTGGTGAAACTGACCTCGGTGATAATAAAACTCCGGCGAGAAGGCGATTTCCGGCAAGGTTTAACAGAGTTCGATCAAGCGTTTTCCTCAAAGAATCGATCTACTTTTCACCCTTTTCAACGATCGTAGCAAAATCTTCCCTCTGTTTCCGCTTTTTTCACTTTGATTCCTTCAAAAATTGTGATTTTGATTTGTCTTCCTTGCGTTTTTGTATGAATGTTGCCCTAGTTTGCTTTGGTGTAGTGTATGATTACGATGATCCCGCTTTTTTTTGAGCATTGTATACGTTTATCCTCTTTCCTAAATCCCCGGTTATGCTACTTCCATGATTTGCTTGCGTTTATATGTTGACATATCACTTATTCCCTGTATGAATGCATGTGTGATTGGGGGGTAGCTTGCCTGGGGTTTTTCTCAAGTTAATGTTTGGGAGAAAGATAGGTTTTCTTCGAGTTTCTTGTTTAAAGAAGATAGAGGGGCGAGGTGTCGGGGTGTACTCGCTTTCACCTCGGCCCGACTATCACGTCTGGGTGACTAAACGTGTCCACCTTGCCCTTTTCTTTTTAAGCATGTCTTCTGAAGATACTCAATCAAATGAGGAAGCTCGTGCGCGGCGCCGGTTACGGATCCGGTGACGAGTGCGAGATGGTCGATGACTCGACTTGATGAGAGCAAGAGAGGCGTAATCGGAGGATGAAATCGCTCTTATTGGCGATGGCGCGGTGGTGGTGAGATTGAGGAAGTAGGCTTACAGCGAGGATGAGGACAGGTGGTGGTGCTTGAGTTCGTTGGGTAGGAGGGCCGCGAGTTCTTTCTAGATTCTGGGACGCCGACCGCGGAGCGTAAAAGGTCTCATCAAGATCAGTCCGCGAAGTTACCGCCGAGTGAATGCGCAAAAGAGTGTCGACCGCGAGCTCATATCTCGGTGGAGGGGAATGAGGAGCCTTACATTACACGTCGTCGCCTGGTCGTATACGACATTCCTCTCGATTATCGATTCGCGAGCATGGGAGCGGGCAATGTGTCAAGGATTTGCGGCCGCGAAACTGAAGATTACATATGGCTCCACTTCGACCACTTCGTTGCCGGACTTAGGCCTCCCTTCGACCCATTCTTCGTGAAGTTTATGGAGGAGCTGAGGGTGATGCCCTGTGACCTTAGTTTGGGAGTTGTTCGCGTCGTGATATCCTTTATTATAATCAGCAGATTGAAAGGGCGCGAACCCTCTATGGGTGCTTTGCTATATTTCTACTCTTCGCGAAAGGCGACGCCGGCGATTCAACCACGTAGTCGTTCGAGTAGTGGTCGACCCCGCTTGTTATTCGACCTCCGGAGATAAAGTAACGGATCGATAAGAGATGCATGAAGGTGGAGTCACGGGTGGGATGGCCTTTTGCAGCTGCCGCGGCAAACTCTCGTGACGACCGAACACCTCAAAGATATCAAAACCCAGGACGGATTTACGATGGGTTCATAGCCGAAAATAAAAGATGATCTAGGCTATACTCGCAGGAATGAGGAACAAGCCCGCTGCATAACCTGAGAGTGCTTTCGATATTAGCGAACCGTATCTTGGGTTAGCGGGGCTTCCGCGCCGGGGTTGGCGCCCTTGCTCTGTCGATCCGTTGCCAACCCACCCGACCGGTACGGGAATGTCATCATGCTATATGCCTACCATCCCAATGTACCACCTGTGAGGCGAATTCTTCTATGCGAGCACCGAGTAGGATTCTTACTTGTTACTTTTTGCATCCGCATCTTTCTTGTTTCCCCATATATTTATCTCGTTAACATGCTTCGTGCTTTCTGGTACCATGGATAGATTGACTCAGCAGCAACTCTGTCCCCGGCGAAGACGACGGGGAGGTGAACAGAGCGTAAATCGGTGAAAGTGCAGATCGATCTTCCAAAGGTCGATCGACCGATGGGGCGGCGGGCACCTCAAGCTCGTGAGTGAAGAAGACGGCCGTGCCGCCGATGAAATCTATTCCGCTCTGACCGGGCGAGCAAGGCAATGAAACAGACAACTCTCGAAGTTGCCACCTACCGGTCGGAAGAAAAGGGCCAGATCTCAAGAGGGTCGTCGCATCGATGACATCGGGCGGCGATCGTGATGCTCCTCCCCACAAAAAATCCAAAAGATGAAACCAAGGAAAAGGCTGCTGCGGATAGAGAGGCAGAGGTGAGGGTTGCTGAGGTTACTGCGGGCTCGACATCTGCTGCTGATAAAGGCAAGAAGGTTTCTGAGGTGTCCGCAGTCGCGGGCACCGAACTGATCACGCTGCCCAAAAATGTGCCCGTTGGGCGGCGGGCTTCAATTTTGTCTCGTTGGATGAGGGGTTTATGAGCCAACCCCTCAATATTTCAAGGCGAAAGCAATTTCGAAGGGATCGCAGATGTTCCTCCCTAAAGCACTTGAAGTGGCCCGCCCCAAACATTAACTTGAGATCGGTCGCGGGATCGCGGATAGGGTCGTCCTGGCGGACCAGACCACACCTCGCCGTGCCTTTGTCCCAATCTTTGAAGATGTAGTGTGGTTTCGGCACCGTTATGAGCACGGTAAAGTTTCCTTTGTTTTACCATATTTGTCTTTTGCCTTATTTTTCAAAGTTGATAATCGACCTCGCATATCTCTTTCCTTTCAGTTTGGCACTGGGTTGGCCCAGTTTATAAACGACCATATCGAGACCATATCCTCGAAAGTGCCGATAGTGCTAAAGCGCGGACGAGTCCAAGAAAGCATTGGAAAAGTCCCATGACACAATGGCGCAGACTTCACGGCGAGTTGGAGTCTGAGAAGGACAAAGTGAAGCGGTGATCGCAGAGAAGAAAGCGCTGGAGGGCGCTTGCCCAAGAGCGCAAGCGCGGGTAGCGCCGATAAAGCGCAGACAGAAGGCGATAAATCATGGGTAGAAGCCGGCGGACTTCGGGCGGAAGTCGACAAAGTGCGGATAGAGGCCGAAGCGCATCGCCGCTCGATCGGAGGAGCTTGCACGGAGCGTGTGGCCAAAGCTCAAGAGTTATCCGATTTGATGGAGCGACTTCAAGCTAAATGCGACGATGCTCATCGTGCACTCGCCGTTATGAATCGAAGATGGGCGATAAGAGCGCCGAGGTCGACGACGGCTTTGTTATGGGCTTTCGACCAGGCGGCTATCACCTTGCTCGCTGTTTATGGGCCCGGGGTAGTGAGGATCCAGATGTTGAAACTTTGCGAGACTGGATTCTCACACACCCTTTCGATGAGGAACTAAGGGCTTTCCATGCGCCGGATTCCTTATTCGGATAAGGAGCTCGAGGCCTATGCTCCAAAGCTTGCTCTCGATTGGGTCGCTCCTGCTGTTGTAGAAAATAATCTGAGGGAGTTAGTTCGTCGCGAGCTCGAGCCGGTCGACGCTGAAGGTGGAGATGGTGAGGAAACTCATGAGCGAACTGAAGATCAGACTGCCGAAGGCGTCACTCCGCCTGTTTCCTCTGAGTCAGAAGTCGACAAGCTACTCCACCCTCCTTCACTCGCCAATATTCAAAACGAAGACACCACTGCAGATGAAGCTTAGCTTTGCTTTTGTCCTCGATCCGCTTGTAAATTCTGTTTTGACTTTGCCTTTACTTGATTTGTAATTTGCAACTTATTTTTACTTTTCCGCATAACTCCTTACTTTTCCATTTGCAATTTGCATATTGAGGTTTGCTTTCTCGTTCGCCCATATTTGCTTGTTTGCCTCCGTTATTGTTATTGAGTCCGATCAATCCCTCTTGGGTTAGATAAGATTCCAAGCCGCTGTTGTATTTCAATTTGTGCCTCCTTGAATCTTATCTAAGCCAATTGTTCAGTGGCTATTCGCTCTGCTAAATCGATGTCAAAGATAATTGCTTTTTGAAATTAAATTTCCGGGGGGTGGCCCCCTGTTTGATATGAGATTTGGCGGCGTGGCGTTTCTTGAAAAAAAAAAAAAACTCCTCATATTGCCCCCACTTTTTGACAAAGGTTGAGGGCAAACCGAGACCTTTGCTTAAAAATTTTCTCGCTTTGAGTAAGATCTTTGTGTGAGAAGGGATGTAAAATTGGATTTATAAAATTTTGATCACCCCGCTAGATGATAAAATTTACAAAGAAAGCCTAGACGCTCTTTATCGTTGACAAGAGGATGGCCATAACCCTATCCGATTATTACATATAGTATCTCTTAAGATTATCCGCATGCCAAGGCCTGTTGAGCTCAGAACCTTCAGTGGTTCTTCAAGACATAGGTTCCTTTTTTGATCTCCTTTGCCACCGATAAGGTCCTTTGATTCATTTGTAAGTTTACCCTTGTCAGGTTCCATGCCCGTTGCTTTCCTATTGCGAAGAACGAAATCCCCCACTTTGAACGAGTGGTCGCGGATACGTTTATCATGCTCTCTCTTCGCTATCTGCTTGTAGTTTAACAACCGCTGATAGGTCATCACTCTTTTTTCTTCTACCGGATCGAGATTGATTTGTTTATTCAATGCGTTATCCTTGGGGTCGTGAAAGAGCGACCACGATGCTTGGCAGCAGGCCATCTCGACCGGACTCATTGCCTCCGATCCATAAGTTAAAGCAAAAGGAGTTTCACCTGTTGGTGTTTTGATGGTGGTGCGGAGAGACCATAAGATGGCGGGCAACTCGTCTACCCACCCTCCTGCTTTTGCTTTATCATCCACACTTTTCTTTAGCATCTTAATTACTTGCTTATTGCCGGCCTCGCTTGACCGTTACCCCTGTGGATATGCTACGATGATTGCCAATGCTTTACCTTGAATTTCGCGCAAAGGTTTGAAAAATCCGTGACGAAATTGTGGACCGTGGTCTCGACACCATCGCCGCGGAACGCCAAAGCGAGAGAAAATTTGATCGTGCAAAAGTAACCCGCCGCTTTTGCGGTTATCTTAACCATAGGTTTGGCCTCAATCCATTTTGTAAAATAATCGACGGCTACTATGATAACTTTGCATCCGCCTCTTCCTGGTGGAAATGGTCCGATTAGATCGAGTCCCCACATGTCGAAGGCCAAGGTGCGACCACAATGCTCGCTTTCGACAGATGGTAATCGTGGGATATCCGTGATGCCGACATTTAGGACATTCCACGACTAGCTTCTCGAGTCCTTAAGAATACTAGGCCGCGATAATACCCGCGGTTAAAACCTTTTGTGCCGAGAGCGGCTTGCAGGATGTCCTCCGACACGCCTTGGTGAATCTCGTTTAGAATCACCAAGCTTTCCTCTTGTCGAACACACCGTAAAAGGGGCTTTGTAGCCGACCTTCTATAAAGAACTCCGCTCATGATGACATACTTAGCAACTCTTCTTCTCGAGGGTGCGTGATTTGTCCGCTTCATCGGGCAAAATGCCCGTTCGATGTATGCTTGTATCTCATCTATCCAACATGCGACCACAGGTGATGTATCTATATCCATAATCTCTCGCCGCTTCGATTGAGGGCGCCGCTAAATATTCGATCATGATGGAAGGGTCCGCGAGCTCCTCCTCCAGAGAGAGTTTTGATAAGTAGTCCGCTCGCTCGTTGTCTCTCTTTTGATTCTCGATAAATTCGCAATATTGAAAACCCGTTGCTAGCTTTCGGACAATCTTACCGTATTTTTCGAGAATATCACAACGTGTGTGTCATAATCCCCGAGATTTGTTTGACGATAAGCTGAGAGTCACAATAAACCTCCACATTCTCTACGTTTAACTCCTTTGCAAGTTTGAGCCCCGCTATGACCGCTTCATACTCGGCCTGATTATTCGTGGCGGCAAACTCAAACCTTAAAGCCTTTCGATCTCTCTCAGAGTTCCCGGCTCCATTAAAATGACTCTCGCTCCACAACCATTCCGACTCGATGCCCCGTCGACGTCTGCGGCCAACATTGCTCGTCCGCTCCCGACCTCTGCGGGTCCGATTGGGATAGGCGAGTTTGGTCGTGGGCGAGTTAAAACTTGTTTCTATGATGAAGTCCGGCAAGGTTTGCCCCTTGATTGCGTTCCTAGGTTGATCGGATATCAAACTCAGTAATTTCGATTGCCCACCCGAGGAGGCGACACTGAAAGGTCCGGTTTGTGCAAAATTTGTCGATCGGATCAGTTTATCTGTTAAAACAATTATTGTATGGGATGTGAAGTAGCCCCTGAGTTTGCGGGCAAAGAATAACAAGAGAGTAAGCTAATTTTTCAATGTTAAAATAGCGGCTCTCACCGGATCGAGCTTTACTTACATAAAACACGGGATTTTGAGGGTTCGGCCTCTTTTACAAGAAGCTGCGGCACATTCAATCAAGCCGCTAGATACAAAAATAGCACATCCCCTACCGGATCGACTAAGAGAGGTGGCTTGCCCAGATACTCCTTCAGGGCTTGAAAAGCTTGCGAACATTCCACCTTCACTAAAATGTCTTATCTCCTTTCGAATTTTAAAGAAAGGAAGACACTTTTCGGCTGACTTTGCTATGAAGCGACCAAGTGCGATAATGCGGCCGTTTAGCCTTTGAACTTCCTTGATCGTTGTGGGCTCCTTCATATCGAGGAGAGCTTGTATCTTTTCTGGGTTTGCCTCGATGCCGCGACGGCTAACCATAAAACCCAGAAACTTGCCCGCTCGAACCCCAAATGTACATTTTGCTGGATTGAGTTTCATAGAGTGCTTTTTAACATTGTTGAGAGTTTCTCAAGATCATCAACGTGGCCCTGTCCTGTCGACTTCACCACCATGTCATCTATATAAGCCTCCATATTCCTTCCAATTTGCGAGCTGAAAACTTGGTTGACCATTCGTTGATACGTCGAACCCGCATTTTTCAACCCAAACGGCATCATCTCATAGTAGTAAAGGCCCCAAAGAGACTCAAGGCGGTCATCTCCTTGTCGGATTCACCATTCGTACTGATGATACCCCGAGTATGCATCCAAAAACTCAACACCTCAAAGCCGTAGATCGAATCCACCAATCTATCTATTCGAGGAGTTGATAAGGATCTTTGGGACAAGCTTTGTTGAGATCGGTGAAGTCCACGCACATCCTCCACTTGCCGTTATGCTTCTTGACCATTACCACATTTGCAAGCCAGGTAGGATAAGCAAGCTCCTTTATGATACCCGCTTCAAGAAGCTTTCGTACCTCTATCTTTACACCGCCTCTTTTTTCGTATGGCTCGGCGTGCTCATTTGTTGTACCGGTTTGACGGTTGAATCCACTTTCGAGATGATGGAGGCGACTTGATCTGGACCCTCGTGATATCTGTGACAACCCATGCAAAGGCACTCAGGTTTTCTTTTAGCATTTTTACCAGCTCTTCTCTCTCGCAGAGCTTAACCTAGCCCCAAATTTAATCTTTTGCTCAGGGTACTCCTCGTTGATGACTATCTCTACTAGTTCATCTTCAAGCAGTGAAATCGGGCTCATCCTTGACTTGTAGCGTTTCACATTCCAACCCGCTGGGCGCTTGCTCGCTCACATTCCTGATCATGCTGACCATTCCTTCAACCTCCGGTACCTCAATCCGTGGTCTCTTAGCCTCAGTCCTCATTTCTCGTATATAATTGAGGACTGTCGCGGGCTCGCTGATAGACGTTCCAATCTGATCACCAACATAAAACTTTGCCCGCTGATGAGGGATGGAGGTTACCATCTGAAATTGACGTAGAGCCGGTATCCCTAAGATCATATTGTAGTTGGATCAGAGGTCGACCACCAAGAAAGCGACCTTTTCTGTTCTAAAAGGCGCATAATCGCCCATTTGCACGTCTAAATCGATGGCCCCCTTGACACTTACTTTGTGATTTGTAAACCCCTCAAGGGTGCCGTTGTGCGGCCTCAAACTGGAGTCGCCAAATCCCAACTCTCTGAAGCAACTGTAGTATAGAATGTCACGGCAAGCTCCCGTGTCGATCATCACCCGTTTTACGCATGCACGGTTGATAACCGCTGACACACACAAACACATGTCCTCAGCATTGGTCGAAGTCACCAACTCACTTCGAGTAAAAGCCAAAGGGCTCTCGTTTTCTCGCAAAACAGTCGGTTTTTCCACATGTTTGTTGATCGAGCCAATGCGACTCTTGCCGATTGTTCTGCCGGGCGGAGTCTCGGTTATCATCCTTATACTCCGATCAAACTGGCGGGTCTGTTGATTCCGCCTATCTGACCCCCCAGCGTTTTGCTTGTATCTGTCGTGCTGGCCGCGAGCAAGTAACTTCTCCACCGCTCGTTTAAACTGTATGCACTCCTCGGTCGTGTGACCCTTATCCTGGTGGTACCCACAGAATTTGCTAGCGTCGCGACGTGAATCTGCGACCATGGGATAAGGCTCGGGTACTTCATCTCGAACCTCGTTTAGCATTTGAGTGTAGGAGATGTTGATGGGGGTAAAATGCTCCTCTTTGAACTTACCGGGTTTCTTGATGTCCCGTTCATTTCCTCTGCGGGTGTCTTTCGGCGGACTACGCTCAGCCCTCTGTTTATTTTTACTCGAGGAAGATGCTCCCTCATTACCCGCTGTCGCGACGTACTTCCTCGTCGAGCTCAACATCTCCTGCAAGTTCGTTGGTGGGGTTAGCGCGAAGAATGATTTCAGTACCCGGACTCAATCCTGTTTCAAGCCGCCATCACGACGTTATCCGCCAGGCCTCTCGTTAGCTCGTAAACTTTATAGAATCGCCGTAATAGCCGCGAGTTCCTCGTTCTCGCTCGACGGACCTCGTGATAGTCGATGTGTGTTTTCTTTGGTCCCCCCACCGATCGGAACTCCGCTTATGAATTTGTTAACGAGGTCGCCCCACGATGTAACCGAGGCCGGAGGTAGACCTCGAATCCATGACGTTGCTCTATCCCGCATAGACCCCACAAAAGCAATGCACCATGCATCCTCGCTAGGCGCACACAAACCGATCCGCTTTGAAAGGCGGACACCCGGTCCAACGGATCTGTTATTCCATGATAATTGGTAAAGTTGGGATAATGCGTTCCTTCTCATGGCGCTTCTTTCAAAATATCGAGTGAAGCACACTTGTTCCCAGGTGGAAACAGCCTTTGCTCCTTTGGCCCCGCGTTGTAATTCCTCTATCGCTTTTTTCATTACCCCCAACTCTTCCTTATTCTCGGGATGGGTATGTTCGCCGCGATAACCCCTTTTATCGAGAATCCCTCGCGCTCTCCATGCGAGTGTAAATCGACCGATTATTTCTTTGTGTTCCGGGAGTCGCATCATGTCGCCGATCGTGGGCCCAGGTCGAACAAAAGTCGATCTCTTCCGCGACGCCGCATGATCGCTCCCCCTGTGTTCGCATTTTGCCGAGCTTGAGTTTTTTGGGAGCCGTCCATCGATTTTCGAGTGGTGCGGGTTGGGGAGATTTGAATTTTCGGATAGGCCGAGGTGGGAGCCCTTCGCCGACGAAAAGCTCATTTCCCAACCGCATTTCTTCTACATACTCCATATGTGCTGCAAGGCTAATCTATTCGAATTTGGCGGTACGGATGCCTTATCTGCCACTGTAGCATTCAAACGAGAAGTTCCCGCTAAATTCTCCTCACGCAACTGGCGGGCACGAGTTTTTTCCTGTATGAAATCCCTCATGTCCGGCGTGATATCCTCCTCAACACCACCCCCGTAAGAAATCACCTTCGGTTTTCTCCTCCCTTCTTCATGGGGGTTCTGTGAATTTGTTTAGCTGGGGTGGTAGGGTTTATAGCTTTTCCTCCAACCATTTTTAGAAAAGTTGTTAGGGGTATGTGCGAAATGGGGATATTTGGCTAGTAGTTTTGATGATTTTCTGAGCTGGTATGTTTGGGAGTAAAGGCGATAGTTTAAGGGCTCTTGTTCTTTTGAATCTTTGATGATTAAGAATCGAGCTAGAGATTTAACCAACCTTTACGTTTATAGATGGACTCGAAGTGTAGTTTGCATGTGATGATGATGATGAAGGAGTTCCCGCCGGTTGTGACGGTCTGATCGCTTATCCAACCTTGTCGCCGCCGTGAGATCACTCTTTGCGGTGGAGCAAATGATCTTGACGAGAATGATATTGATGCTTTTCCCGGCAACGGAGCCAACCGATGTTGCGTGGAATATCGCTTTTCTTGTAATATGATGTCAATCTTGAGGATATAAGGCTGTTGTAGGTGATTCCTCCGGAGAGGGTACGGCGGTTATTTAGAACAAGGTGGCGGAATAAGCATAAAGTAAATGACAGCAGATTGGGCCGGTGGTTAGCGGCAAAAGGGCAGAGTTTTGCTGTGTGTATTAATTCTCAGGTCCCCTCCTTCGTTACATATGATCCTCTATTTATAGACAAGTAAGTCGGTCTACTGCTCTTGATTAGACAGCTAATGATATAATAAGAAGTAACTTATACAAGTGTCATAAGTATCTTAAATAAATATCTGCATGCACTGAATCAAGTAAATAGTCATGTCAGGCGTCCGCATGCGCTGTCCGCGGCGACGATAGCGTGGTGATGGCGAGCAGCGGGTACGATCTTGCCTTGATTGTAAGGAGAGGAAACCATATGATGGAGGGAGGTACGTCCGGTTTGGAAGTGGCGGACAGAAAGACGGCTAGGACCTAGCGGCCAGCTTGCTATAAATGGGGGGCGCTACTACAATGGCGAGGCCCATGATATTTATATTGGGCCGGGTTGATCGCCCAATCCATTGGAACAAATGTCTGCTTGCGGGTTAGGTATATCGGGACTATCTCTCTACTTCCCGCAGAAGGAATGGATTCCATGTCTCGTGAAAATCGTAACTACTCACTCATCCGGAGATAGTGCCAATGAGAAGTGGCTTGGAACACATATTTAAGTGAACCGTAACTAACACATCAAACACTACCCGGGACAAGCGAAGACTCGTGATCACCTCAGGATTAAGGTTGATCCATATATGATCATCTAATGATTTAATAAGATTCCTCGATTACGGAATTATATCGAGAAATTCAGATCAAATCGGTCCAAATTCTATATGAATGCCATCATATATAAATGCCCCACGTAGGTACCCTCTACCGATAGTCCGATAAGACTATCACACCCCGAGGTGTTCAGGCGCATTATTGGTGTTTTAATCAAGAGACCCTAAACTCGATTAAGTTCACCACGGACTATCAGATTTAAGTATATCACCACTAACTCAATCCTCACGTGCATGCTATACACCTTTGAGTTAAGCTGTTACATTGATATACTTAGGGTTTGCAAGTTAAGGTGTATTACTTTACAAGTACAAAGCAAGTAATAAGGTGAGATAAATTTCGTCATCCATTATTAAAAACAATTACACAAATTGTCTTTCGGGCACTACATCTAACAATCTCCCACTTGCACGAAATGACAAGCAACGATGTTTTTAGAGCACACCCTTTCTCATCTTATTCACAACACTCTCCCACTTGCTCTAAAAGCGGATGAGATATATACCTCAATGCCGCACTCTCCAAGCACTCGACTTGGTACACTGATCAGTTAGGTTGTCGACTTGAGACGATCCTTAGGATTGAAACGTTGCCGGTCCTTTCAATCAGGCGGTACTCTCTCTCAATATGCTTTTGACCTCTAGTGACTGAGAAGATCCTTCTAAGCTATCTCTTCACTGTTTTCACAATGAAGTGATATCGGCTTATCGGACACGGAATTACTCCTGCACTCAAAAAGGAAATTCTAAGCACTACTGAGCCCGAGATCAACTTAATGATCATCCTTAATCTGACTACAAGTCAGAATCAGTGTAGTCAACCATATTCAAGTTCGCACCTGAATATACAAGCATATTTTTCCTCATTCTCTAAAGATACTTGAGGACGTACTAAAACCGCTACTTATTGCTCGAATCCAAGATTCGATTACTATTGACTTATGATAACCTGACTTGCCGTTATCCAAGAGAGACTCTATCCCTTTTTCTCTTTATCCGGAGATTTGGAGAATCATTCCTGAGAGGTAGGGTAGGACTACTCTCGATGAATGTTGCAACCGTATATGCATTATCAATCTTATTCAATAAGACATGTGGGATAGCCAATGACTCATTCTCGTGGATTTGACCGAATCAAATTCTTAGAACATAGTCCAATTCTCTCATCCAGAGAATCTTGGCGTGTCAGTTTCTGACTTCAGATAGCACACCCATGTTGTTTCCAACCGTTTTAGTGTTATCATTTATGAACACTAATACTACTACTACATTACCAATATTGATATCCAGTCTACAAAAAACTTATCAATATTTTGGTCAAGTCCACATATTTTGAAATATGTGACTTTTAAATGACCGAGAGGTTCTCTTAAATCCACAAAGGATATAAGGCATGGCAGGCCTCCTACCAAAGGTTCTTTCTGAATGAATTAAGATATCGTTAGTCTCGCAAAAAGGTCTTAGGAATCACCCTATCTTACGCTTTGTAACGAATCCGTTATTCATTCTTAGCTAAAACCCTTCATTCAATGAATTTAGATTCGTTGTTCGGCAAGAAAGTCTCAGGAATCACCCCTATTTTCTCGCTTAACTAAATCTAGCAAGATCGAGTGGTGAGAGAGTTCAAAGGTCCGTTAACTCTCTACTTGTCGGGAATCACCCTATACCACTCAACTTTGCATTTGAAAGTTTAAACTTTCCTATTCATTCGACTCTTTTCTATGTAGATCCAATTGCTCCCACTCGGGCTCCGAGACACTCAGTGTGGTTCTACAATAGATCGAACAAAACCGGAGTACAAAACTCCATTTACTGAGTGGTTAAGGTTTGTCAAACCAACCTCTATGATCGTAATCCTATACACCCCACTAAGAGCCATAGGTTATCAATCACCCCAGCCAGACCGTAAAGTCCACAAAACCACAATGGGTCAATGGTTAAACCATACTCCCATCTGCGTGGTGGATTGACATCCCGATCTAGTAGTATTTATCAGTGTAATCACCAACAACCGATGTTGGACGTGGTCCGATTAAATCGAGATAGTAACTACCTTTGGGTAAACCGTACTCCAAGGTTTAAGGTTGTTACTTATAGATTCTATCAAGGCTTGTGATGATTCAACCGTCACTTTACGATCTCAAGAATCTTATAATCAACCTTCACTGCGTCTCATTAAGATATTTCACGAACAGTCACAACTGAGCGTATCGCGCAAAATCTCCATCCACCTTCAAGCATTAAATGCTAAATGCCTACATTTATGGAAGTGGTGTGAACCGAATTCACTCATTATCCATAAATTCACTGGCATCTTCTAGGTAGACTTCTCGGTTTACATAATAATGTTAACCGTTATTTTGCAACCAATTATCTTAATCGAGTTTAACAGTGTATTGTAGCACATTAATAACTATATCAGGCAAGTCTATGGTTTCTTCCTCAGTGAGAAACATTCCACTAGGAGGCAGGCCGAGCATCACCCCAAGACTATGCGGTAGCCTATTTACGAGCATGGAATACTCTATTCTCTCGCTAAAATCGAGACTCCTCCTCGTATTCTTTTGATAAACTAAATCACGTTTGAGTAGTTATCGGACAAAATGTCACCACTCAAAAACTCCCACTAGCTTGTATCTCTCACTAGACCCTCGAAGGTCATGGTGAACAAGCTATGTTACCCTTCAAATCTATTACCCTTTCCCATTGAAAGGAAACTTAGTCATTGTTCCTTTGAGATAGTGTTCCAAGACGGGAGATAGGAATCACCCTTAGCCGATCAAAGAGGTCTTGTCTCTAGGATATATGCACTAATTAATAGATATTGAAAGGTCGTTTATCTTAATACGGAAACCTTTTACCTTTAATAGTTTTAGGTGTGTTACACATACTTATTCGACTATTCTAAGTGGTTCTGACTTTATCAAACAAAAGTCCGAGTCTCGGATTCGTATTACAAATGTCATATTCACTTTCTATGAGGCAACTGTAGTATCGAGATGAAAGTGAATCCATTTGTTCCAACGAATCTGAAAACAGAAAATTAAATTTTTCTGTGATATTCAAGGATAGAATCCGTAATTCATTTCCTTATATCACTCCCACTATTCTAGCTAAAATTACTGCCCGTTGTTACTTTATTAATCGTTAATGCACAGCTTTCTTGTTCTTCCAAAGAACTAAGCTACCGAGTCAAGTTACTCGGTTAAGAAAGTCGCTAGGATTCATTGGTTAGTGATCCGAAATCACTTTCCTTATCCTATACTTTCTTTACTTAACATTTTGGTTTATCCTCAAAACTTAGTTTAGATGATTAACACTTGTAGACATTCTTTCCCATTCTTAACTTTCCTTAAAAGGAAATAGTCTTGAACTAGCAGTTCGTTTGAGTAGACACTACTCGTGAACTGTGGGATGTCTAATGAAAGAGTTACCCTGTGGGACTAATTTTCCAATAAATTAGAAAAAAACATAATATAAAAGCTCCCACTAATTTATCGGTTCCAAATACCGTCTAACTAGCGACACTTTAATTTATGATTCTCCAATTTTTCTATCAGAAAAGTTTCTCGTGTAGACACTACACAATTAAAATTCACTAGAAGAATTTTATCGTCCCAATCATCTTTCAAACTAACTATGGTTGTCTCTCGTTCTGCACGAGTGACAGCAGTGACATACTTATTTACGTCACTTAAGTTTTGAAGGCTCAAGAGAAACATCTCTTCCGAAAAATTAATCGCATGTGAGATTAATAAATACAACGTTCTAGTTACTTACCACTTTTAACGAAGTCGTTACTAGTCAATTATACATACACTAGCAGTCTAGTACCCTAGAGAGATATATAAATAGTTGTAAATAAAACTGACAGAAAATAAATCCAAATCATACACTACTAAAATTTTAGGAACATAAACTAATTACTTATAGTCTATCCTACCGTTCCAAGGATTTAATCTAATGCCTCAGTGCCGCCTTAGGGTAGGTCAAAGAGGTTTCGATTAATATTGAAGATCAGATTGAGAATCGAACATCTCATTTGTGATCTTCAATCACCTTTCCTTTTTCAGCCAAGGTACTTCCAAAAATACCCTTTATGAGTGTGACCTACTGTTTCAAATCTTTAGATAGACCCCGAGTGTGCCGCCTTAGGGTCGGTCAGTGACTCAGCGAGTACCCAAAATCCTATCCTTTCGGAGACCAAGCCTTGAATTTTGATAGCGGTGAAGGCCTTCCAGGGAGGCCGGTCCTGTGCCGGCACGAGGCGTCACCATTCTCTCACGTTGCTTGTGTCAACAGTAGAGGCCGTGGGGTCGGCTGTCGCCTCTCCCGCTCCCACTCAATATTTTGAAAAAGTGGTGGGTTTACTGATCACGTTTTTGGACTTGATGTTACATTAAGGAACAATAAATCATAGGCCCGAATGTTGTCGGTTATGTGGGCTAGCCCACCCGACCTATTCGTTAGAACATATGTGGCCGTCGGACGGGTCAAGGCTAGGAGAGCTCCGTTGAGCCGTAGTGGCTCTTCGGATTGCTCAGTATTGCCAGACCCCCGTGCAAACGCCACACTTGGAGGGTGAAGTCGATTGAGCCGTAGCTACTGTTGACCACCCAACCGTGGTTAAACCACTTTCGAACCTATTTGCCCGTGATTATCCAATCCTTAAACATCAAACTTTCACGTAGACACTACGGAACAAAAACGTAATCTCGTCTTAGGTAAGGTGGAATTCACCGAGAATCCAACACCTTAACCACGAGGTTTCGGGATTTTACTCCTTATGCTTTCGCAGAGTGGGATTCACCGAGAATCCATCACCCAACCTCGACGATTGAAAAAACCCGTGTTCCTCGGTTTTTACCCTAATTAGTTTCTAATTAATATCAAACAATTAATTAAAACTAATCGTGTGTTTTATACATGCCTAACTAATTCCTCGAATTAATTTCTACATGTATGCATATGGAGTGGAATTCATGATATGATGCATGTCATGGCAATTTTCCGGTTCTACACATACAATCTAAACATGTATACTAGTGCGGAAAATAAACATCAAGATGGACCGTTGGCACCCCCGTATCTAACCTATTAGAAAATAAATAACGAAACCCTAACTAGGGTTTACTACTTTCTAACAAAATCTGCAGCTGTTCAAAATCTTCGACGATCGGCAAACCAAACGAACTTGGATCGCGACGAAACTTTCCAGATCTGATCTTCATTCTTTGTACTTCAAGATGGACGGTCGGATCGGATCTTTGACTTGTCAATCTTTCTCAGTGAGCCGCCCAACTTGCTGCTGAAACAGACTCTCACAGCAGCGCATCATATACTTCCCGAGATCGATCGGGGATGAAGATTAATCCCGATCGTCCTGAAAATTTTATCTCACGTCCAAAACTCAATGATTATCGATCTGACCGGTCGGATTTTAATTTGAACGGTCCAATTGTTCCCAGAAAATCGAAGAAGTCACAGTTAGGGTTTCTGTGAATCCTGCATTTTTCTGTTACAGCAGCCACTTCGCAGCAACGAACGAAAACCCAAAAGGACTCTGATCGACACCAAAATTTGTGGGATTCTTCATCAACTTCCAATCTTGATTCTGACCGGAGGGATCTTCGTTTTAACGGTTCAAACAATGGGAAAAACGAAAAGACTAAACAGCTAATGTACAGATCTATTTTCTGGAAATTAAAATTGCAATAATACATAAATTACATAATTTCCTATACTCATATGAACGAATTTTCATCGTTTATATGAGTTTACAATAGATCTAACGGGAAAACGGTGCCAACCCCAATCCATCTCTTCAACCATAGCAATTTAAAAATTATTAATGCATAATAATAAGTAAATTTTACCTACATGCAATTCCACTCCTTTAAGTCGTTTAATTACGATTATGACTATATAAATCGTGGAACCTTTCTCTGATACCACATGAAGGATGCAGGTTCTGAGATCTAAACGAGTTAGATCTATGCGCAGCGGATGGATCACGATTCATATATCAAAACACATAATTAAAGGACTTAAACTACTACAAGGGGGTTAAGACCATGTTACCAATAGTAGGAAGAGAAGCCAAGATCTTCCGATGTGTTCTCCAAACGGCGGTTGGTGGACACCCTTCTTGATACACGAACCTCCTTGATATGCAACACCAGTTTTTCTTCCTCTAAAAAAAACCCTAGATGAGAAAACAATTTTTCTCTCTTTTTAATGATGGTGGTGAAAATTTCACTTGTCCATATCTCTTGGAATAACTCTCCTTTTATAGGAAGTAAACTTTTTGGTCTCCAAGATTAATTAATTATATAAATAATTAATTAAACAAAATAAAATAAAAGATATTTTCCTTAATGACTAATTGTGACATGTATTGACCAATAGGAAATCAAATAACAAGTCATCCAACCCATCACATAACAAGAATATCTTTTATTTTCCATAACACAAGAAAATCAATTCTTGTGCTAAAAGAGAACCAAAATGGCGCCACCTCCTAGGGTTTTTTAGCCCACATAAAATGTCTTTTATGTGTATTATATTATTTAAATTTCAACTAAATAATATCCATGCATACCAATTAATTAGCTCAAACCAATTAATTATCACCTGAGGCCCAAATAACAAGATTATTAGTCCGAATTACGAAGCGCACATCGGGGACTAATGGACCTATAACCAGAGTAGCTCCAATAATTAACTATTCATCGAATCGAATAAGTACATTAATTATTAATTCCGGGATTACGCCACCATAAACCCGAACCTGAACTCTACCGATTATAGATGTGTACTTATACTCAACCCATAGAGTGAATAAGTGTCCATTGATATAATCACTACATACGGATTAACCCTCCATAGACTGTCCATTCTGTGTGGGATGTCTCCGTGAACCCAACACAGAATATCTTATCCTTATTTACCATTAACCTCCTGATGATCAATTAGTACACATATCTGACTAGTGATCAATTAGTCAAATGTGAACTCCCGGGATCGATCACTTTCTTAGGGCTAACAAATAAGGGACTATCTCTACTTCCGCAGGAAGGAATGGATTCCATGTCTGTGAAAATCGAACTACTCACTCATCCGGAGATAGTGCCAATGAGAAGTGGCTTGGAACACATATTTAAGTGAACCGTAACTAACACATCAAACACTACCCGGGACAAGCAAAGACGCGTGATCACCTCGAGGATTAAGGTTGATCCATATATGATCATCTAATGATTTAATAAGATTCCTCGATTACGGAATTATATCGAGAAATTCGAGATCAAATCGGGTCAATCCTATATGAATGCCATCATATATAAATGCCCCACGTAGGTACCCTCTACCGATAGTCCGGATAAGACTATCACACCCCCGAGGTGTTCAGGCGCATTATTGGTGTTTTAATCAAGAGACCCTAAACTCGATTAAGTTCACCACGGACTAATCAGATTTAAGTATATCACCACTAACTCAATCCTCACGTGCATGCTATACACCGAGTTAAGCGATTTACATCTTGATATACTTAGGGTTTTGCTTAGCAGGTGTATTACTTTACAAGTACAAAGCAAGTAATAAGGTGAGATAAATTCTCATCATCCATTATTAAAAACAATTACACAAATTGTCTTTCGGGCACTACATCTAACAATATTCGTACGTGAATTTCCAAATTAAAAGTTTATCTTTTTTCTTTGCGCGCTGAAAATGTTTTGATATTATGGTTTTCCTTTGCACATCTTTTTCTTTTCTCAATGTAAGCCAGATGAAGTAGTTTCTACCCTATAAAATAATGATGTTGCTGTTGACAGTTGTTGATGATCTCCTCTTCAAGCCATAGGTTTCTTGATTTTTAGTGTCTGTATTTGTCTATGTATTTTATTATGTGTTGTCATATTTTAAAGCGTGGTGGATTTTGTGTAATCTTTCTGTATTATTTTTTGGCTCTATTAACTTTGTGATATTGACATGATGGCATTGATGGGCATGATGAGTATTGTTCTTGCTTAAAATGTTGTTGCTTTGTTGTAAAAAAATAACAGAATTTTCTGCTTTGTATTTTTGGTTATCTTTGTTTCAATTACATAGCTCTTCAATTATTACAATATCTATAAATTTCTACCTACACATATATCATTGTAACTATTTCAATTATGCCATTTTTTTTATATTTTCGTTTCACTTAAATAGCTCTTAATTTAATACAGTATCTACAAATTTCTAAATATACATATCGGCTTTTCAAAATAAACGTTCTCTGTGCATCGCACGGGTTCCCTACTAGTATATATATATAAATATATATATATATATATATAGTAATAAATATTCATTACTACGTACTACCTCTGTCCTACAAAAGTTGTCCACTTTAAATGGTGCACACAGATTAAGAAAACAATTAACACTACTACAAAATATGATATAGGTCACACTTAAGATATGATAACAATCACAGTTTCAATAAAACCGAGACAAAGAAAATATATATATCACACTTACAACTTTCTATCACACTTATTGAAAAACTGAGATAAGTTATATTAATCAGTCTCATTTTTAAAGTGTGACTTACTTGATATGATTTTTCGGTCACAGTTATTGAAAAACTGAGATAAATTATATCAATCAATCTCATTTTTTAATTTTGACTTAATTGATATGATATTTCTGTCACAGTTATTAAAAAAACGAGATAAATTATATCAATCAACCTCACATCTAAAACAGTGACTGAATTGATATGATATTTTGTCACGGTTATTGAAAAAACGAAATAAATTATACCAATCAATCACACTTTTAGACTGTGACTGAATTGGTACGATATTTTTGTCATGGTTATTGAAAAAGCGAGATAAATTATATCATTTAATCTCATTTTTAAACCGTGATTTCATATGATATTTTTGTCACAATTATAGAAAAATGAGACAAAATATATCCAATTATACAAAAAGAAACATAGATCACACTTATAGAAAGATAAAGATCACACTTTTAAAAGAATTGATACAAGGAAAATGTATATATCACACTTAAATTTTTTATCACAGTTATGAGGTGTGAAAAAAAGAACGATTACACTTTTTTAGGTGTGATTGCAAATCTCGGTTTTTAAGTGTGATAACAACTACTAAAATAGATCACAGTTTTAAATGTGTTAAAATTATAATAGATCTCGGTTTTTAAGTATGATAACAACTATAATAGATCACAATTTAAGTGTGATAACAACTAAAATAGATCAATGTTTTTAAATGTGTTGAATTATAATAGATCTCAGTTTTTAAGTGTGATAACAGGTAAAATATATCACAGTTTTTATTATCACGATTGTTAGCAAAACTGAGACAAGAACATCAATCAATCACAGTTTTTAACTGTGATTAAAATAATATGATATTTTATATTGAGATTTCAATTTAGTGTGGTCGAAAAAGATAAGAAAGCAGGCATTGTCCAAGCGGTAAGTTGTGTGGTTCTTTAATCCAAAGTATCCGGGTTCGAGTCCCATTGGGACAAAAAAAATTGTGTGCGTATATTTCTTTTTCGAAAAAAAAGAATGACACACTTTTTTAGGTGTGATTGAAATTATAATAGATCTCGGTTTTTAAGTGTGATAACAACTACTAAAATAGATCACAGTTTTTAAACGTGTTGAAATTATAATAGATCTCGGTTTTTAAGTGTGATAACAACTATAATAGATCATGGCTTTTAAGTGTGATAACAACTAAAATAGATCACAGTTTTTAAATGTGTTGAAATTATAGTAGATCTCAGTTTTTATGTGTGATAACTACTAAAATAGATCACAATTTTTATTATCACGGTTTCAAGGAAAACTGAGACAAAAGAATCAATCAATCACAGTTTTTAACTGTGATTAAAATAATATGATATTTTATAATGAGATCTTACTTTAGTGTGGTCGAAAATTAGAAGAAAGAAGACATCGGCCTAGTGGTAATTAGTGTAGCTCGTTAATCCGGAGTATCCAGTTCGAGTCCTACTGGGAATGAAATATATGCGTGCTTATATATTATTTTCGAAAAAAAAACACTTTTATACGTGTGATTTAAATTATAATAGATCACGATTTTTAAGTGTGATAACAACTAAAATAGATCACAGTTTTAAATGTGTTGAAATTGTAATAGATCTCGGTTTTTAAGTGTGATAACAACTATAATAGATCACGGGTTTTAATTGTGATAACAACTATAATAGATCACAGTTTTTAAATGTGATAAAATTATAATAGATTATGGTTTTTAAGTGTGATAACAACTATAATAGATCACGGTTTTTAAGTGTGATAACTGTTATAATAGATCACAGTTTTTAAATATGATTGGATTAAAGTACTTTATGTCACATCTCAATATGCCACACTTTGGATGCCGTGACTAATGTGAATATATCACAATTAAAAATCGTGATCTTTATGTTTTTTTGTAGTAGTGTAATGAGTTGTATTTTAAATATAATGGACACATATACCCCAAATTTATAATAAATGTTTGTTTTGGAATATGAAAGGTGTATACATAAATATTAAATGGTGCTTGAAGTATGTTTGAAAAATATGCATTAAATGATGCATTGATATTCTAAATTAACATTTTTTATTAGACAATTTGATTTCAAAAAGTGGACAGTTTTTATAAGAGGGGATGTAGTACTCAATGAGAAATCATTCAACTGAGAAAATCAAGGGTCGTCATCATTCAAGTGTGAAAATCAATTAACGGTCGATAGAATTACGCACCTCATCATCGTAATTCCTTGAAAAACTCATTCCCTGCGTATTCAACGCCCTTTCTTCTTTTTTATTTACCGTGTCTTTTATGAATGTGTTTTTTTAGTAGTAATAGTTTTTGAATCTTATATATGGACTAGATGTATCCGGTGTGCGTTGCACACGTTCGTCGGCGGTTCGTTGTTGTTTGGTTTGGTAAACTCTATGAAACAATACACTCGAATAATATACGACAGAAAATGGGGGATGCTAAACTTTATGAAACAATACACTCGAATAATAGTGCAGCTGCAGAACGATAAATACTGCAAATGTAATATGCAAATAGTATCAGGGGCATAGAAGAAACATGTTACTCGATACGATAAATACAGTCAAAAGGCTGACATGAAGTACAATGTCTAGACATCAAAATGTACAAAGGATCGTGCAACTGTGTAACCCTGAAAGCGTATATTATACATATTGTTTACTGGTTTTGATAGTTACATACGATGTACATTTGATTACTTGGATTTTTGGATGCTTTTGGTTAAGCAGCATGTAAGATTGACCTAGTTTCTATGCTACACAAAATATGCATTGGGTTTTTATGCTGTACAAAACATGCACTTGGTCTATATGATACACCCAATGTTAGTCTAGATCTACTACTGTGTACTGCATTAGTTGCATTAAGTTGTCGTTGTTGTAAGTGCTTTTTATCTGTCATGTATATCACCTTCAAGATGTGCTGATGTAACTGGCGCAACTCCATTACTCCATGCACCAGCTTGGCCACAGACCTGGAAATCGCGAGCCAAAGAATCCATAAATCAGAATCTTGATGCACATAAATAAAACGCTTAAACAAGGAAATAAATTTCTAAAGAAAATAAAAATTAGAACTCTTATCATCCCATGGATTAGAAAACTTTGGAACAAAGTTTTTGAATAACCACATCATATACAAAGGGTCAAGAATAGAAAACATTAGTCTGTACTAAAGCATTAGAAGTTAGAAGTTGCTGATGCTTCATGTTTTTACTGTGTCATGCTCTTTTCCTTTCGGAAAAATTGTATCAACATAGTACCTGCTTGTATCCTTGGCCAACGAAATGTGCACGCCAAGTTGTGGAGGGTGGTTTGGATGTGTTCACAATGGTTACCTCAGCATCTGATTGGACAGTACTTGCTACTATTTCTGAGTCAATGCCATTTGCACCAAAGATTCGTGCTCCTTGTATGAACCTGCATAGACAGCCACGGTCCACCTTCCAGGTTTTTCATGTTGTTCAATGCTCCAACAATAAAGCCCTTTTTTTGTGTGTGCAAGTGAAAGGGGTGTGTGTGTGTGTGTGTGTGTGTATGGAGGATTGAGGGTTATGAGAAAACCAGCATTATGAACAAAACATTTGAAGTTACCTCCCTGCAACACATATGTATCTAAGTTCTGGGGTATCAAATGGTTTTACACAATACTTTTCAATATAATCCAAGAGCCCCCTTGTCTGATCAATAACACCATACGATTTTTTTGGAGGTGGTCTGAAAGGATAAACATTTGATGGTAAAAGCACGTAAATCTGCCTATTGGCCTAAACACAAATTAACTAAGCAACAGAAAAAGCATAGAGGACTAAAAAGATACATACATGTGAGGGGTTCCTAAAGTCAGTAACAGAGATATATTGGAAATCCCAAATTCCTGCATATAAACTCTTGCTAGCCATCCTCCAGCAGAGTGTCCAATGAGAGTCAACCCGCACCTACGAACAGGGCATGATTGATTGTCCAATAATGCAAGAAAGAACAGAATATGATATCCAGGGCATTTCGCAGCATATACTAAACACAAACAAGGCATTTTTACAAGTGGCTAGAGGAGAGAAAGACAAACAAACAATATAGAGATAAACATCAGATCACCGAACCTTCTGCTAAATCATTTGCTTCATTTACAGCCTCTTCCATCTTCCTTAAGTACCTACCCATCAAAAATAAATGGGTACACATTAACATTAACACGGATGCAACACATCAAGAAAACATATCAAACACATCAAGGACAAGATAAAACAGTCCGAGATCAAAACAGAGAAGTTAAAGAGTGAGAAGCATTCTGTGAAGAGTATATATTGTCTAAACATGCTAATTAAGCGCAATACCTTTACTACTGCACATCCAAATTCATAGATGGGATCAAACATGGATATATGAAGAAACCACTCGATGAACTTCCTTATCAAGTTTGAACAGCCTGAGTTATTACAAGGACAAGATCAATTGAGAGCTAATAAGTGAGAAATTTTGAATAAAACATCCATGAAAAATAGTGTCTTCTACAATTTTCATAGCATAAATGTTGGAATTAGAGAAGACAACTAATAAGCCCACAAAGGTATATCAGAAAGCCAATCTTGTACAATTTTCTTAGCAAAAAATCGTATATGAATGTCAAACACACAGAACTTACAACGGAAATCCTTGGAAAGTCCAATCTTCTCAAATATTAGCAGAAAAAACGTTGAACGCTTCCGTTCATTCCTTCTACTGTTGTTGTGGATGGCAGAAAAGACTTACAAATTGACTGCATCAGATAAAATTAGAGTTGCATCTGCCTCATAGTTTGGAAACAGATGTTCATACACCAAAAACATAACAAACATTAGAAGTTCCAATAAATAAAAAGGAAGAAGCACAAAACGGACCTATAAAGAAGAGGGCTTTGCTTGTCTCCGGATTTATACCAGATTTGCTGCCCAATAAAGTAACGATAACATTAAATACCCAAAAGATGATAACATTAGACCCAGTGAAAAATTATTTTTTAAAAAATTAAATACCCAAAAGAAGATCAGTACAAAAAGCAAACCTAGGAAGAAGAGTGGTCGCCGAATTATAAAACGCAAACACCATCAGATTCTCCACCATCGTCATCGTCTATGTTGCCTTTGCCTCAATCTACAGCAGTAAATTCAACAAATTAAAAACAGTGAGATTTAAACCCAAAGATTTTATGAAGATGATAAGAACATCTATCGAATTTAACAAAACATAAAGTCATGAGAATTAGAATCAAACATTCACAAAACTCCTCTTTTACTTCGACTCCTTACCCTTTCGGTAACAATCCTCTTTTACAGAGCACCTCAATATTACGAAGAACAGAAACCAATTAATCTACTGCAAAGAATCCAGAAACAGAACGATTACACAAGAAGAAAGCAAAGGCTTACTTGCCGAAAGCGCGACCGGAGACAATGCAAACACACAGAACAACTGAAGATGAAGAGGAGCTCCAAAATAATATATAGTCCTCTCCAAAAAATGCCAGCACAAAGAGAAGGTGGAGGCTAGACATTGGAGCTGCCGGGCGGTAGTGGAATACAATTCTCTAGCAGGGGAAAAAAAAGGCGAGAAATATAAGTTAAACGGTGGAAAAAAAGGGGAAAAAATATAATCATAAACGACAAAATACAACGACGAAGTAAGAAGATGTAAATATATACTAGGGGTGTAACCGCTTATGCACTGTCGTTCTTTTCACCCTACCACTGTTTGCTCAGATTTTGTTCAGAAACTGTTTTGTGTTGTTAATGTCTGCTGTATTTTGCTAATCTGTTTTGTTTGGTGTGGTCAAAGTCTTGGGCCTGACGGTATTCCTGGGAACTGTGGAAGAGCCTGCATTTGTACATTTCAATGTCTTCCAAACACATGAAGTGCAAAGGGGGGAAAACCCAACTCTAGGTACAATTGCCCATGTTATGCAAAGCAGTGCAGTAAACAGGCACATTTTTTCTTCGTTTAAACTTGGCAAACAAGTCTTTTGTAGAGAACATAACAGTTATTGGGCTACAAATCTTACTTAAAGCATCAAATCAGCCAAAGCCAGGAATGATGAGGAAGAGCAACAAAAACACAAAGTGCTGCATATAACCATGCAACCGAAACAATTGCAATACAAGTTCTTGAGACCTTCTTCGATATCCACGCCTGCAACAGAATCAATAGTATGCGATTAACTACGGAAGTCCAGTTAAATAATCGCAAAAACTTGTGACTCTTTCATATGCTACCAAAATCGCATCAAGTAATTATTTACTAAGAAAATCAGAACCGAATCACCGGTAAATCAATAATACCAGGGAGATCGAGCAACTACCAAAAGAAGGAAAGAGGAAAAATTAGATAACATATCATTCACCAAATTTCCTGGTTTATCTAACTAAATCATAAATCGAAGAAGATAATGCTTCTTTAATCAATATCATGAAGTCCATAATGTCGGATAAAAGAGCAGGAAGATGTAGATCCTAAAGATATATTACAGTAAAGATAGTAGTTTGCAGCCATTGACACTAAAGATAGCTAAGAGCCTAAGACAAACATTTTGTTTAATAAAGAGTTCATTGTTATCTCAAGGCAACAATTAATATCATTTAACAGCTGCATGAGTAGAAACACTGAAAGAGAACCCAATTCATGCATCTAACACATATCCGCCCCTGCTTATTTGACAATTTGCAAAGCCACAACTTGATACAGTCATAGCTTTCAAAAAACGCATGAAAGTCGAGTACTCGAACTTAAGAAGACACCACATTGTATATTCATGTAAATATAATGGCTGTTCTTCCGTCTGTGGTTTTTCTGGGATTTGAGTGTTTTCTTCGTTTTTGGTTTATTTTTAGACCATGAAATTGCAAGATACCTCACTAATTACACAAAGCAAAAGCATATGAGATTCAAATCGTGAAAACATTCAAGGAAAGCTCTTTCAAATTTATTCATCACAGATAGTTGGTTGAAATTTGAAAAAGGAGCCAATACTATTGTATCATCTCAATTTGACCATGTGAGAACCCTTCATTGCGAAGTGGGGTCTTGTAAAAAAATGTGAGTTCGAAAAATAGAATAAAAATCTCTAAATGTTCTAATTTTAAGATAGATATACCTCCTTCTTTGACGTCACAAGATCGTCAGAGTTAAGCTATATTTACATTTTGTGCTAATTGAGTTCATTTTTGCCGCATTTTTCGGGGTCTAAACAAGACTCCATGTTTTGCAATTCTTCTTTTCCATCATTAGCTTGGCAACCAAAGTCAAGAACAGAAAACCAGAATGCAAAAATCAATGTCTGTGAGAAATAGCTCAAGAAGCACCGAAATTGAAAAAAGAAAGACAGAAGACATCGGGTTGTGAGTACACCTTCAAATAATTAGTTCATTCGCAGTCAAACTATCCGGCGATGGTCTTTGATATGGTCTCGCCCATTTTTTCTCCAAGCTCTCGTTCAACAATTATTTTTCGACACTTCAACCATTCTTCAGTATCATCCACAAACACATCAATTTCTTTGAGATGGGAGGTAAAAAAAGACCAGTAAGGTACGAATATGGTTTTTATTTTTCTTTGTATGGTGAAATACCTGTTCTTCTATGGTATGGAAATCTAAGACTCACCAGAATCAATCACCAATAAATTTTTGCCTTCTGCAGCTGTCTCCCTTTCAAATTATCTACTATAAGATAAATTCCTCTAAGCCTTCTGATCTGCATACATGGAAACCAAAAGATAGGCAAACATCAGTAGTGTATAATTCTAAAGAGATAAAGAAAAAGAGTTTCATCATATAAATTAAAGAAAATAAATAATTAAAATGTTTCTTCAGCAGAGAGAAAAAGAGAGAAGAGGAAGAGATGATGGAACGACAGAGAAATGAAAACGGGATGTGGAAGACGGAGAAAGAACAAAAGGAAAGAGATGGAGTCTGAGACAACAGAGCAACAAGCCAGATTAGTTCATTGACACGTGGTAACAATACAACAACGTGTCAGCCCTAGAATTTGTCTTTTGAAAACAGATTAAGATAAGGTTTTTCTTTTTCTTTTTCTTTTTTTTTTAAGGAGAAAGATGTCACAGAAGCGGACAATTTACTTAGGAAATATAATATTTATATATATACGTGTACCTATAGCGACGACCAAACCGTCGCTAAAAGCGGTCGACCAAAAACGCCGCAAAAAGCCATACGACCAAACAGCAACTTTATATGGTACTACTAAGGTAGATGAAAACAGATTAAGATAAGGTTTTTCTTTTTCTTTTTCTTTTTTTTTTAAGGAGAAAGATGTCACAGAAGCGGACAATTTACTTAGGAAATATAATATTTATATATATACGTGTACCTATAGCGACGACCAAACCGTCGCTAAAAGCGGTCGACCAAAAACGCCGCAAAAAGCCATACGACCAAACAGCAACTTTATATGGTACTACTAAGGTAGATAAGTACCTCAATGTTAAGAAAATGATAATCAATTTTCGGTTGGGAAAAACTTGGACGTGAAGACAAAAAGAATAAAATCAAGACTGAATAAAAACTTACTGAAATTATGATTTAGGATTTGTATACGCTTGAAATGCAACGTTGACTCCCTAAAAAAAATTATTTAAAAAAAGTATAACGTTGACATATATATGCACATGATTTTCTTACCTTTACTTTTCGATTTCTCAGATTCTTTTTTTTTTTTTTTTTTTTTTTTTTTTTTTTTTTTTTGAGGCTTGCATATTTATTTTCAACCTTTTCCTGCCCTGCAGAAACTGAAAATAAAAAACAAACCTTTCATATTTGATTAGAATGTGGCTTAGATGATCAGTGATTGTTTACACTTTATTTGTTGCTTTTTTGGTGAACTTCCGGTAAACGTTGTTTGGCTTTTGTGAGTATGAAATAAAACGGATCGTTTTTTAAATAAAAAAAAAACAAACAAACAAAAAAAAACATTTCTTATCAACAATTATAGCATGATATATATGTCGTTTATTTAAAGAAAAGGGTCATAAAATAACGTGAGAAAGGTTGGCTAATGATGGAACCAAAAATTGATGTTTTGGTGGGTTAATGGACTGTATTTCTATGGTTGGGTTGGTTGGATAAAGATTGTTGGCACTTTATGCTGTTTTAGCTCTAAAATGGGTTTAAGGGTAAGTGACGAACAATCAACTTCAGCCCCAAATTTAAATGAGTTACGAAACGAATTTCCGGCAGCTAAAAACTGTTTTGTAAACAACTAAGATAGTAGTTGATGTTGGGCTTTTGAATCACTCGATTCCGTGTAACGACCCGTTCTGGAGACCGAGCCCTCAACCGGAAACAGATTGTTTGGTACGTGCCCCTCGACCTAATTTAAGGTACACGTCAGCCTGGCTTCAAATAAATACATTACAGCAACGCGGAAGCAATTAATTATAACTAAATTCCCGGAATATAAATACTTTTAAAATAGCTTACACAACTGCTGCAACTATCAAAAACCCACTACGTCCATTAATTAACTAAAATCATAATATACTTGGCATGTAACCATCACTATCTAGCTAACCATATCTAACATGTCATCACAATATATCGCATCGAGTAAATGCTACCATCTTGCGTCACCGAGCTACTCTAGATCCTTCTATACTCTGCCTATCATCATCTTCATCATAACCTGTCAATCTTCTTATTCCAAATAATAGGAGTGAGCTCGCGAAGCTCAGTAAGGAGTAAAAAGTATTAATTAACACATGGGGCATGTATATTCAACTGGGATGAGTATACTTTTGCTCATATATAGAAGCATAAATAACCTTAAAACATTTTAGAACACTTAGAAGCATACTAATAACATTTATTGCCCTTGGTTTTTCAAAAAAAAAAATTTATTAATAGTCTATAGCTACTTGAAATTACACACACACACACACACACACACACACACATATATATATATATATATATATATATATATATATATATATATATATATATATATATATATATATTATTTGGAATGCATAAATTATGAAAACTCTACTCTCAACATTCAGTTCATCATTTAATTACTGTAATTTCATAGTTTCATACTTGTCTTCCATACATACATACTGGTTGTCATACATTGGTCTAACATACATTGGTCTATCGTACATAGGCCATCCCTGCATGCATCTACCATACAGGGGCATCCATGCATAGGTGTTCCGTACATTGGTCATCCATGCATGCATCTACCACACATGGATTTCCATAGGTCATTCAGGCATGTTCCTACAACACCTGGATTTCAATATTCACAACTAGCCAAAGGTACATCCCGTAATGCTAGCCCATTATGAAGACTTATTTTGCAACCCGGGAAGCGGTAGGGAATGACGTACCCATAGTCCCCATCTACGAGTGACATTGCGATGTAAAATGGTACCTTACCATTGGTCTAGCTATGTCCCTTATTGGTCTACTACTTAGTGTAATCTACTCACATACACTATCTTAAACCATACTAGTCATACATATAAAGACCAACTATAACAACCTTACTCCATCTTATCACCAAACTACAATTATGCTGGATGCAGAAGGCTAAAATGATCAGTAACATAATGTATAGAGCAAAATTAACGTTATACATCAAACCAAATGAGCCCGAACCAAACTGGCTAATCCCAGTAACATTGCCTACATGAAACATTAGTCCAGAAACACTTTTCAAGAATTATAAAAAATATAAATAAAGACCATTTGAATAAAAATAACTATATTAATTAATCGATGAACCTCCTTACCACATAGCTAAGGTGTCAAACGCAGTAAATCTCCAGAATCGAAGTTCCAATGTCAATCTACGAATTCACCTACAAAGTACACAATTTGGCATCCTGAATTTACAAGACTACTATATAATTGATTGAGGCGATCAGTCAAGTGATAATAAAATACTCGATCACCATAAACCAATACTAGCAAGAAGACTAGGTCCATCGTAGTATAGCTATAGCGAATCAAGGTCGATCCCATAGGGAACCAAATTGTGAATCATTCTATCTATAAACAACTAATTAATCTTGCCAAGCACACAGAAGCGGTCTATGACCAACAATTGACAAGAAAAGAAAGAAACTGACTCGACACGACACATAGACATACAAGTAATTAACCTCCCCAATTATTAAGTTATCGTTTGGAATTAATGAACTATATAATTAAACAATACTTCACAACTATTAACCCGATTCGTATTTATCTTATTTTGGCTACGGGAATCATCCCCTAAACTTGACTTAGTTCCGGGTAGGACACTAGATCACTGTGCTACATTACGTGACTTCGCTTCGTAGGCCTCCATCTGATATAACTTGCACGCTTACAAAACTAGGGATGCCGATATTAACCGTATTCCTCACCTAGGCAACATTCCTGTGGTTAGGCGTACTTCCCAGGCGATCGCATAAGTCTCCGTTCCATTAACACTAACTTTGTAGGTATCATGTTAATCTATGATTTACGTATAATCAGGTGCGTGCAATTCCTTAATATAGAACAAATCTAGATCTCGCTGAAAGTCCCAGAAGATCAATTCATGAGCCGACCTAGGAGCACTATATTGGTATTTCCTAACTACACGTTTTAATTATAACAGACGAGCAACGTATCCGTTGCCATACCTACTAAGATAAGAAATTCTAGGTGGACAATCACACCATAAAGACGTGGCTAGATTGACGCGATGAAAACCTAAATCTTAGCGTTTCAATATACGTAACGGATAAAATAGCGATTCATAAAGCAATTATATAGATCTACTAAAAACATGATTATCTATCTAAGCAAAGTCATATATAGGTCACAAGATATAGGCGTGGGGCGTGTGGACCCTTATAGACGAGGAATTCCCACTGCCTCACGTCGTAATCTTAGATCTACATCGTTTAACTAAAAACAAACATTCTCAAACGATAAACAATAATTGGGGGGTTAATTACAACATAGAAGAAAGAACAAGTGAACACAAATAACTCAAATTATTGCTGCTGGAAATTTGTATTAAAACTGCTCTGAAAAACTTGTAATTTGTGTTGAGTCGATGTACAAATTGACTAATAAAAGGGAGTTTATATAGGCTGTAAACCGACTTAGAGTAGCCGTCAACCGACCTAAATCACGTTTCCTAAACCCTAACGGAGCCTAAAACGCGTCTGGAGAAGCAGGGGAAATTTAGCCAACTCGCTGGCAGCCAGAGCAGGGCTCGTTGCCAGCGAGCCTGATGATGTTCCTGGGCCGTTTTCTGCTTCGTCTGGTCCGTTCTTGGTCCGTTTTGGTGCTTTTATCCGCTCCGAAGCCCAGCTAAATTGCTTCCGAATCAACCCACTATAAATAAGACATAAAACAAGGCTTGTAATATCAAAATAATATAATAAAATGGCTAATTACATAATAACGAGTCGTAACTCGGTTCGGGTGTAATTTGTGCACGAGACGACTAATTGTTAACCACTTAAAGCCCATTTAAGCTAGAATCGGGGGTAATAAATATATAATTAACGGTGTAAATTGACCATCATCAACTACCCCCCACTTAGCCTTTGATCGTCCCGAGCAAACACAGAAGGCGAAAGAACTACCTAAACATAATTTACTAATTGATAGCAGGCTCATTCAAAATTCCAAAGTAAATAAAATAGCAAGCACGTTTGTCAGTTAGGCACTAACCACTATTTCATGATTGAATCAACATGTGTGTGATATAACTGTCATGCAGAGTTTTCGAAATAGAGAGATTCGAATTATAATGTCCTCTAGATGCAAATTTCACCACTCAAAACTTTGTGACGCCTTCTTATCGTTAACAAATAATACAGGTTTAATACCAGATTCTAGTGAAGCGGGGTGGATTTGGAAACCAAGAAACTTTTCTCAGTTCACGTTTGTTTCTTTGCCAGGGCTGCGTAGATTTTAAGGACAGTAACTTGCAATAGTGGGTGCCTAGCAAGCAACTACCTTCAAATCTCCACGAACTTGCTACCCTACTGCCTTGTTTTACAACAGTGCATCTTATGCTCCATCGGTTTAGCAGTCTCTAACCTAAACGCTCATAATTTCTTTTTTTTTTCTTTTTTTTTATAAACCAAATCCTTTTTTTTCTTGCCCGGTTTTTGCTTCACTATCATCGATATTAGCCTTATCGGAAGTATGACAAGAAGAAGTAATCACAAAGTCAAGTAGTTCCTGTTTCAACCTTCCGGAAAAAATAATTTCTTATCTAACCTTTCAGACTCAGCATTTAAGTTATACGTGCTTAAAAAGGCTGATTCAACGACAAAATATATGTTTAATACAAAAATACGCACTCAGCGTGATATGATATTTACTAAGCAATTCTGAAGTTAGCATGGCAAAAATAAGTTATAACTATGCTTAAGAGCTTCTTTCATTATCTACACATGCTAGGTTTTTTCACAAAAGATAATTGTGATTCAAGCTGAATTTTTTTTAAATTTATTCATTTATTAATTATTTGATATACGGAAGCTAAGTGACTCGTACCCCCACTTAAACGATGCATTGTCCTCAATGTATAAAATAAAATAAAGATAGGAACTTAGCTTCGGTCAAGTGCGGTAGGGGAACAAGTCGGTGAACTCCGGGGCACCCCACAAACCATGGAACGAACAAGAAATACAATATGCTGCAAAACAAATCTTCAACAAAGCTCGAAACTCGTTACAACGTTAGCCCAGAAAAAGGTAATAATCGAAAAAAGGGACCGTAAAAGGAACAAAATAAACCTTAAACATTTTTAAGTCCTTAAAACGATTACATGGGAAAATTAAAACTACTAATCCAGACATGATTTAGAGCCTCATTATGATTTAGGAAACAGACTCTATACAAACTCGACTCAATACTAACTTAGACTCGAGACCAATGAAAACATACTAATTCAAAAGATACAGTCAATCTCCTCCATCAAAAGATTGTCCAAAACCTGGAGGATAACGAGAAGTTGAAGGCTCAAATCCCTCAAAACCAGGAGGTGGTGTAGGCCGACGTTCACGTCGGAACCGAGAAATATCATCTCCATCCATATTTCTCACAATCCTCCCGACCATGTGATGCGTCTCAGCCACCGTCCGCTCCATTCCATTGATACGAGAAAAAAGTTGCTCCAAGTCTCGCCCTCGTCCGGCGGCATTACCTTCACCGCTATTCCTCGCTTGTCGGGGTCGAGGCGGTGGTCTTTGATATGGGTTGGCATTGGTGAGGGCCGGAACGGATGTTCTTGACAAAGGGGTCTCCGGGTCAACATAGATATCGGCCCCTAACTCTGAGCAGCCAGCCGCTATTGCAAGATTTGAAATCAAAGAACCGTAGGGTAGAACGGTCATTTTATTCCTGGCTACATCAGTCATGTTTCCCTGTATGAGCCCAAGTCTACCGGCCGCTCTAACCATAACCAATACATCAAGGCCGCATGAAAGTCATAAACTGTGGATGTATGGCCGGATGGAAGTAAATCGGAACAAATAAACCGATGCAAAAACTTGTCTTCCCAAGTGGATAATGCGGCCTCTTGAAAATTTCGAGCATACCGACCAATATACCACTCGATATCAAAGTGATACCGATTTCTGCTAACAGTGCCTCAGAATGGTCATACACATTAGCAAACTCCTCAGGGTGATCCACTAAATTGCTCAAATTGAAATAATCATTGATAGTGGTGGGCCATATAGCAAACGTGCGGCCTCTAACTGTGGCAGTGTGGGAATGGGGATGCACCGCTAAATAGGCATAAAACTCTCTTACCAGGGACCCGTTACAACGAGTAGGCAGTTCGACCACGTACTCCCAAATATGATAAATGATAAGATCGTTAACGAGCTCCCCGCAATCCTCAAGATCTATGCCCCTTCCTCGATGCACCGTCGCATTGCTCCAATGGGTACGAAATGCCTCGTAGACCGCGGGGCTAACAAATTGTGGCACCCCGTCAATTACCGGTATAGCGTCACCATCAGGAACAAATTGCGCTCCAGCCCGATGAATCTGTGGTTGATTCCTTCTACTTCGATTGTTCCGATTCATCCTGCTACGCTAGAACAGCACCCCAACTCAGCTTCTGCCTCAAAAATGGACTCGCTGGGGGCGAGCTAGGGTCTCGCTGGTGGCGAGTTACCCAGTCTGGCTCGGCTCGGCTCGCTTTGCTAATCGTCACCTTGATCGATTTGAAATGTGTATTTTGCAGAAATTTAAGAGCCAAATTGAATAAGAAATGACCTCATTGCAATTTATAAAATTTGGAAAAGGTAGAAAGTGAATAAATTTGGGTAAAAATTGGTATAAATTGCCAAAGATAGCACCACAACAATTTTTGTACATAAATTGGGTGTGAGAAAAAAATGGAGGTTTAGGGCCTGTTTCGTAATCAAAATAAGTACTTATTCTAAACAAATTAAGTGGTAATTGGAAATAGAGGTGTTTGGTAATATTTTTAACACATCTTAATATATTAAGTGTCACTTAATTTTATGTATAAAAAAGTAACCAATTTTCAGCGCTGGATTGGATGCTTATATCTGAAAAAGAGGTGCCGGCCCTTTCCTATTTTATCGCATGTCAAGCAACCACGTTTTTAGCTTTAAATGTTTTCCATTTTATGTGTGTGTGTTTTTTTTAATGTGTTGTTAATATTTTATTCTTCCCATAACAAAACCCGTTTGAATACTTTTTAACTAGTTAGATAAAAGTATTTATATTCTATATTTCATAAGAACCTTTTTTTTTTGTAAATTGAAAAAGAAAAATGGGTAATACATTTTTTTCATTCAAGTTACGAAGTATTTAATGAATTATAGATCATAAAAACTTATACATACAATCTTAGCATAATAACTATGACATTTCAAATATATATATATATATATATATATATATATATATATATATATACACACACACACACACACGTATGTATGAATATGCATACATAAAATAATAGAAACACACACACGCATATATATATATATATAAACACGCACACACAAAAATACTTTTATATATATATATATATATATATATATATATATATATATATATATATATATATATATATAGAGAGAGAGAGAGAGAGAGAGAGAGAGAGAGAGAACAATAATTCGTATATATAGACTATAAAAATAAAACAATTTCTAATTTCAGATTTAGTGTTACCAAACGGTCTAATCAATTTCAGCACTTAAATCATTCAGTTACTTAATGTATTCAGATTTCAGATTTCAGACTTCAGACATCAGATTTCAGATTTCAGTTTTAACAAACGGCCCCTTAGAGTGTGATGTGTTTAGAAAAATGATAGAGAAAGAATGGTGTGGTAGAAATGTGGGTAAAAGAGGGGTTTAAATAGAGAGGGGAGTGAAAATGAGAAAGATGGTGATTGGTGGGTTTAGAAAGGAGAGGATTGATGAGGTGGAAAGTGATAAAGGTAAAGGTGGAAGATTGGGATATGTAGAAGAAGTGTTGACCACTTTTTACTTTTTGACACTCAAAAATTTGAATTTTAAAATAGGAGGGTACACCAAATTTTAATTTAACTTTCACACTTTACCAACAATATTGCTCTAAAAATACTCCGGATACTGCCTAGTGAAAGGGTAGTTTCGCTTGGCCGAAACAACGTTTCACCGGGGCAGTCTGACCAAACTGTCTCCGATTAAATCCATTCTGCCTCCAGTCAGTTTCACTTTAAAGCTCATGCTTTGCTTCCGTCTTCTTCTCAGTTTGATTGTATGCTTTTTATTCCTAAATTAGGATACTATCCTAGACACACCTACGGAACTCTATTTCACGTTTCAACGACTTGAGTAAACAAGCTTTTGCACATCCTTAACCCAACGGTCATCGGAACATGGCAAAAATAAAAAACCTCAAATGTTTTAACGTTACTTTTATTTTGACTCAAAGAAAAGAAAAGGAAAAAGATAAACTACGAAAAACCTAAGGGATAGAAGTAGTTTTGAGTTTTAAGTCCTCAACTCGACTTTCCAAAAAAAATCTCATTTCATTGAGCTACCGTCTTTTGCCTTCCAGATTTGCACCCGGTTAGCCTTCACCGAGGTTTGCTTGCCTTCTTTAAGAAGGAGCGCCTTTCCTTTTGTCATGAGACCAAGGAAAACACAGTCATCTTGACCATCCAAACGGGCACCGACCTCAGCCACTGTCTCGGAAACCAGAGAGTTTTTAACAGATTGAACTCTACGGGTTCGCTTTCTAGCTCGCCTCCGTCTATCTTTAGCACTCAAGCTCTCCCGAGTCTCAGCGTCTCCTTTGGATGGGGCGGCCCCACCTCCGTATAGAGTCTCTACTGTTGGAAAGGTGTCCTAAACCCAATCGGGTTGGACCGGATCCGACCGGTCGGGTCATTTACGATCTATTTAGTTCATGTAATAACTTTATTATGATTAATAAAAGCACTTATGTTATTATATATTGTTTGTCTTCATATTATTTGTTGTATATATATAGTAACGCCCCTAGTATCAATCATGATAGAGAAACCATGATAGTGATTATGGTTGATGAGATCTCTAATCACTATAACAAGGTTGGTACTTAAATGTCTCTAGTCTTACATATTATCAAATGGGACATTGATAGTATAATCGGACTAGCACGTATTGGATGTCTTCTATCTTTTAGAAGATACGGATAGTTCTCGCTTCATCGAAGTGTAGTAGACACTTGGACCAGACGTGGACGTGTATTAGAGAATGCGTGACGTTAGGTGACTCCACTTACATTAAGTGTCACACTATGTGGCGGTTGTGTAATTATCCTTTTGACCGAGTCTTCATGGCATCACGGTGTGGATTGTCATACTTTGACACTATTGAGATTTCTCCTAACCACGGGCGATCATGCGGTAGTGATTGGGTATGATATTGAAGCATGCGGAGTATACATGATTGGTCGTCCGGGAATCGCGTATCCTATGATTGGGATTGAATATCCGAAATGGCCTTCTTATAAGGAATGTCTAGCTCTCGAGAATCTTTGCAAAGTGGGAGTAAATGTGTTATTCCGAGGGAGCATGATATCCGGATTATAAGATACGATCGTTAATGTATTGACACTCGAGATACGATCGTATGGATATTATTATAGCGATAGGATTGTAAGTTACACGGTAACTGCTTCACATGAAACGTAGTAGTCATTGCTTTTGACTCTTCCGATAATTGGGGGTCACGGTGTGTTGCTAGACGCTATCCCGTGATCGTTAGGTATGAAGGGCATTTTAGTAAATTGCACTTTGTGTCTACGGCCAACATATTCGGAAGCCTATCGGGTCACACACATATGAACATCGAGTCGGATTAAAATGCGGTTATAGTTGATAACCAAATAAGGAAAATTTATCTCTAGACTATAAAGGTTATAGTGGTAAATTAATATGGTGGTATTTATTTATTATGAATAAATAAAATACAAGATATTAATTATATACAAATTAGATTAATTAAAGAATATTCCGGAAGTCAATTTGTTGACTAATGGGGCGCCACTTTTGTGTGTATAAGATACACTTGGATTGTGCACTTTAATTAATAAAGATTGCCATAATATTAATATAAGATATTAATTGATTTTAAAAAATAGATTTATTGTAATAAGATAATTATAATCAATATAGGATATTGGCAAAAAAAATTATAATTAAAGAGATAAATCAATCAAGTTTTTTTTCCTTATTTTATTAGAAAAAGGTTTTCTTCTCCTCCACACTACTATTGGGGCGCCACCTCCTCTATAAAAGGGAAGTGGGTGTCAAGCTCTTTTGTACAACACAATTGCAAGAGTTCATAATTCTTGTGTAAAATAGAGAGCTCTCCATAGTGAGTTTGTGAGGGAAGAAAAGGTCCGGTCTAGCAGCCGGAGTTTTTCCGATAGCAATCCAAGGAGGATTCTGGCGAGGGGTTCGTGTGGATTAGCGATAGAGGCCGGACGCATGGACGGCTTGCGCATTGAACTACTCTCCGTTGGCGGTCAAAGTGACGATCTTGTAGATCATCCAAGGTATAACCGTCAAACTACTTAACGTGTTTATTGCATTAAACGAAGAACAATCTAGCAAAGGAAATCAAAATTTTAAATTCCGCTGCGTTAAACTAGTGATTTCCTAACATCTACCTCATCATCTAGAAGCATAGAGGTATCTACTCGTACCGTACTCTGAGACTGAGCATCTCTATCCCTCCTTAAGATAGACAGGAATTCTCCCTCACTGCTCTCCTTAACAGTGTAAACACCACCAACTTTGCCTCGTCCTAGAATCAAGGCAGCTTTCTCCGCACTATGGACTTCGATTACTGATACTCTAGGCGGAAGGGGATAATTGGGTCTCTTAATCCCATGGACTTCCGAGCCTTTAGCGTCGGAAAGAGTGAGCTCGAACTTGTCCATGTCAACTTAGGCTCTAGAGGTGGCCATAAAAGCTCTGCCCAATATGATCGGGCAGCTCAGGTCCTCATCGATTTCCATCACGACCACGTCTATCAAAAAACGGAGCTTCCCAACACTGATGGTCATGTTGGGCATCGCCCCAGTTCTGATGACACGTATGCTATCCGCACAGCGAATAGTCATGAACGTATTCATAGGGGTAGAAACCATTATCCTATCACACAAACTCTTAGGAAAGATATTCAGGCTCGATCCGGAGTCGATCAATGCTAATCCTGCATGTTCGCGTTCTAAGCTCACATCTACAATGAACGCACCGGGGTCTCCTAGCTTGGGCAGTAATCGGGCGTTGTTCTCTATATTTACTGCCTCTCTATAACAAGGGACGAGGGGCAAGTCATGGAGATCTGACTCAGAACTAGGATATTCAGGAGAAGGGGAAAGGGATGGTAAGTACTCGGGGTCGGATTCAGATTTAGACCTAGAACTAGAATCAGAATCAGAGAAAACAATAGGATTACGAGCACTCGTACCTTGGGAAAGAGAAGCATGTACCTTTATTTTTCTCTTCTGCCTCCGTCTTATCCTATCTTTCTTTCGCTTTTGTGTGTCCGGCCTTAACGGTGTTGTCTTAGTGTGCAAGACTTTTGTTTCTTCATTCCTAGACTCAGAAATTTGATTGGTTGACTCAGAAATAGTAACTCAATGAAATGATATATTCCTCTGGCTCTCTGCAGCATAAGAAAAAACAAACAAATGTCAAGAAAAGCGGCGGCAACAAAGATGATTACTCATCTTTGCCGTCGATTTCTGCACTAACAAACGAGGGTATAAATGACACAATTGAAAACCCCGTAAATCGAGAACAGTCTTGGCGCGGCAAATGAAAGAAAGAGTTTCTTGGGAGCGAATCCCAGTTCATCAATTTTTGCATTTTTCACACAGGCAGATTGCCAGAGGGACTCTAAAAACGTAAAAACAGACCCTAAAACAGAAAACTCGACATGAATAAAAAATTATTTATACATAAAATTGATTTTTGGCTCCCCGGCAACGGCGCCAAAAACTTGATTGAGGCGATCAGTCAAGTGATAATAAAATACTCGATCACCATAAACCAATACTAGCAAGAAGACTAGGTCCATCGTAGTATAGCTATAGCGAATCAAGGTCGATCCCACAGGGAACCAATTTGTGAATCATTCTATCTATAAACAACTAATTAATCATGCCAAGCACACAGAAGCGGTCTATGACCAACAATTGACAAGAAAAGAAAGAAACTGACTCGACATGACACATAGACATACAAGTAATTAACCTCCCCAATTATTAAGTTATCGTTTGGAATTAATGAACTATATAATTAAACAATACTTCACAACTATTAACCTGATTCGTATTTCTCTTATTTTGGCTACGGGAGTCATCCCCTAAACTTGACTTAGTTCCGGGTAGGACACTAGATCACTGTGCTACATTACGTGACTTCGCTTCGTAGGCCTCCATCTCATATAACTTGCACGCTTACAAAACTAGGGATGCCGATATTAACCGTATTCCTCACCTAGGCAACATTCCTATGGTTAGGCGTATTTCCCAGGCGATCGCATCAGTCTCCGTCCCATTAACACTAACTTTGTAGGTATCATGTTAATCTACAATTTACGTATAATCAGGTGCGCGCAATTCCCTAATATAGAACAGATTTGGATCTCGCTGAAAGTCCCGGAAGATCAATTCATGAGCCGACCTAGGAGCACTATATTGGTATTTCCCAACTACACGTTTTAATTATAACAGACGAGCAACGTAGCCATTGCCATACCTACTAAGATAAGAAATTCTAGGTGGACAATCACACCATATAAAGACGTGGCTAGATTGACGCGGCGAAAACCTAAATCTTAGCGTTTCAATATACATAACGGATAAAATATCGATTTATAAAGCAATTATATAGATCTACTAAAAACACAATTATCTATCTAAGCAAAGTCATATGTAGGTCACAAGATATAGGCGTGGGGCGTTTGGACCCATATAGACGAGGAATCCCCACTGCCTCATGTCATAATCTTAGATCTACATCGTTTAACTAAAAACAAACAATCTCAAACGATAAACAATAATTGGAGGGGATTAATTACAACATAGAAGAATGAACAAGTGAACACAAATAACTCACATTATTGCTGCTGGAAATTTGTATTAAAACTGCTCTGAAAAACTTGTAATTTGTGTTATGAGTCGATGTACAAATTGACTAATAAAAGGGAGTTTATATAGGCTGTAAACCGACTTAGAGTAGCCGTCAACCGACCTAAATCATGTTTCCTAAACCCTAACGGAGCCTAAAACGCGTCTGGAGAAGCAGGGGCAAATTAGCCAACTCACTCTGGCGGCAGAGAGGTGGCTCTCGCCGCCAAATGAGCCTCGATGATGTTCCTGGGCCGTTTTCTGCTTCGTCTGGTCCGTTCCTGGTCCGTTTTGGTGCTTTTATCCACTCCGAAGCCCAGCTAAATTGCTTCCGAATCAACCCACTATAAATAAGACATAAAACAATGCTTGTAATATCAAATAATATAATAAAATGGCTAATTACATAATAACGAGTCGTAACTCGGTTCGGGTGTAATGTTTGCACGAGACGACTAATTGTTAACCACTTAAAGCCCATTTAAGCTAGAATCGGGGTAATAAATATATAATTAACGGTGTAAATTGACCATCATCAATAATTATGTAAGGTCATCATAAACCCTAACCCTAGGGCTTATGAGAATTTCATAATCAAAATGACGAGAATAAATACCTCGAATTGCTACGAACAAATTAGATGGAAGGATGTTCCTTTTCACCAGAATTGTTTTGATTACTTGGTTCATCAAAACGGATCACCGGAGATGATCAAGAGAGAAATATTTCTCTTTTTTTTCTCGCTAACTTCGATGGGGTTTGGGAGGGGTTTTGACGTATTCTATTTCACAGTACTAGGACAATTGTATAATGTCTAGGTCGAAAGGTTTAAATATATATCATTACTATTATTTTAAGATAAAGAAATTGTTTAAATTAAATAAATAGTCCTTTCTTTTATTCTTAAAATAATAGAATAAATATACGGAAAATTACTAGGGTTTCAATAACTGTTGAAAATGACCTTAATAAAATTACAGGGTTTTACATTCCTCCACCCACAGAAAAATTTCGTCCACGAAACTTATTGCACCTTACATCTCTTCATCATTCGTCCTTCTATTGTGCTATAGTATCAACTTATTCCACAAACCCTTATGTGCATAAACTTGAAACTTAGGTCCATAGAGGGCAAACCATTCCTCGTTCCCCCAGTAACTATTGATCTGCCTCAACACTTAAATCATACTCAGTACACCTGTGGGTATCCTGACCTATTATCATTAGCTAGAATAATCCAGTGCCTCATTTCATTCTTCCTTCGCTCATGGGTCACTATTACATTTCCTATATGTCTACCTTGATTTCCCATCTCATGTGCTTCCACCAACAATACAACTCATTATCATATGTATATGGCAGTGCCCTATGATAGCATACACATCTTCTAGTGGCATATACATCCCTAGTGTACAGTCACTTGTTATCAACCACTTAATGGAATCTGAATCGAATCCTTGTTGTTAGGAAATCAACTAGTCTACGCAGCGGAATTTAAAAAATTGATTTCCAATCCCAAGATCGACTTCGTTTAATACAATAAACACGTTAAGTAGTTGACGGTAATTACCTTGCTTGATCTAATAGATCGACGCTTTGACCGTCAAATAAGAGTAGTAGTGTGAGCGAGCCATCCACGTGTCTGGCCTCTATCGATATCCGCACGAACTCCTTGCCGGAATCCTCCTTGGATTGCTACTAGAAAAATCTGGTTGCTAGAACGACCTTTTCTCTCTCTCAAAACTCTCTATAAGAAGCTCTCTATTTTTCACAAGAATTATGAACTCTTGGAATTGTGATGATACCAAAGAGCTTGACACCCATACTATATTTATATTGGAGGTGGCGCCCCTTGTACTCCCAATCTCATTGGGAGATGCTTCCTAGTAGATTGGGGAGAAAGAAAACCTTTTTCCTAAAAAAATAAGGAAAAAATATATTTGATTGATTATCTCATTTAATTTAATATCTTATATTAAATTAAATATTTCCAAGCTTTTGTCAATATCTAATATTGACTATATTCATCTTATTACCATAAATCAATTTACACATGTGTGCAAATCTATAGTCATTAATATCTAATATTAATATATGATAATATTATTAATTAATTGCAAAGTGTATCTTAATACACTATTATTGGCGTCACATATATACATATATTGGCATATGGAATATTCTTAATTAATATAATGCTATGATTAATTAATTTACAAAATGCATGTGTATCAATATACACAAATATATTTCGACATACATATACATTATATGTATGTCTAATTAATCAACATAATTAATATCTTGTATTTAATTTATTCATAAGACCATATTATTTATCACTATAACACCTTATAGTCGAGATAAAACTTTTCTTATTTGGTTATCGCTATAACCACAATTTAATCCGGCTAGATGTCCTTATGTGTGTGACCTGATAGGCTTCGAATTTATTGGCCGTAGGCACAAAGTGTATTTACTAAATTTCCCTTCATACCTAACGATCACGGAATAGTCTCTAGCAACACACCGTTACCCCCAATCATCGGACTAGTCAAAAGCAATGACTACTACCTTTCATGTGAAACGGTTACCGTGTAAATAGAACTCTATCGCTGTTACAATATCCATACAGTCGTACGTCCAGTGTCAAACATCAACGACTGTATCTTATACTCTGGATATCCTACTCTCTCGAAGTAACTTATTACTTCCGCTTTGCAAAGAATTTTGATAATAAGACATTCCTTATAACATTTATTCCTTAAAATTGAAGATGTCTACTAAATTCTAACAATCAACTAAGATCGCGTTCTTCATAGAACCGGAACACAATAACATTTATTTAGTTCCTTTATCAGCTAACTAGACTCAGAATACAAAACCGAAAATGTTGCAACGTTTTCTTCACATTTGTATCTTAGTGTATTCCATATTTAATCCTTCTAATTCAATCATACTCTTAAGATATCATACATCTAAGAGTTGACTTGGACTTATATGGATTTATCTCAACATAGTTGCCTAGAATAGAGACTTCGATAAGATCTCTTATTTAAGCACATGCCCTAACTTTCCTTTTTAATCCCTTAAGCACTTTTAAATATTTCTTACTTCAGTCTTCATAAGACTTAAGAAGAATCACAAGAGTTATGTCTTCAATTTCCTTTCGTAAAGAAAATCCAATGTTTATTAGATAGTTTATTTAGCCTTTTGAATCATATTCCAAACATGAACCATTTAATTAACCTTCAAGCAATAATTAAAGAAATAAGTCGGTACTTTAAATATTACAATTTTGAAAACAACTTTTCCAAAATTCGATGTGGTCATTCTTATCCAACGTTTGAATTAATTGTCATCGTATGACAGAATGATCATGTTGGATCTATCCAATATATGATTAATTCATTGAAACTTATTTCAAGTGATTTAATCATTTCATGAGCTTCCATTTTTCATTAATAATTAAAGTCTTGGAGTACTCCATCAAATATGTAGTCTCCTTGTCTCTAACTACTATAACGAGGTTGCTCGTGTCATTGCTTATTTTAAAAGGATTAAATTACTTAACCTTACTTGAGACCATTTATCAAAAGATAACAGTCATAATTTGGTTTTACTAATCGAGAATAAAAACATAAAAATAAAAGTTTGTTAGAAAACTACATACTAAAAAATAAAGATAAATGAGTGTTGTTGTTTATACATGCAAAGTCAAAAATGGTCGTTTGGTTTATGATTTTGTACCCACTAGTCAACTACTCCCAATTGACTTTCAAGAATTTTTCTAATATTCTTTAGTGGCCAAGACCCCATCTAGTTACCCCGATTCCCAACGAGGGCCGATCAACCAGAATAATTTGAAAGGTAGGTAACACCTTACCAATCACATCTCTATGTGACTCTTGGTGGTTGACTAGTCAACTCTTTGACACTGCACATCTCTATGTGGTAGCCAACCCATTGTCTCTAAAATAAGACGGTCCTGACGAGGGCCAATCACCGCAATATTCTAGTCATGTCATAACCCAATATTCGCGAGCTCTCATGTGATCATATCTCATAATAATGATATACCAAGGTAGGTCAACTCCCGATGAGGGCCGATCAGTTGGATCCGAAAAAGGGCTCATCACCGTCATTATAATATTGGGAGACAATATTTCGACTTGATTTTTGTTGTGGAAATATTTATGTAAATTAATTCACTTAATTAATTTTAATTACGGTCTCATCAAATATATCTATCTCTATAGACATACATCCTACAAAATCATCTAGATCGATCGTGCCTAGCCATGCATCTATCGTATCATATAAAATAAATACAAGGACAAAATAAATAAATGCGTAAAGTAACCGGTATGATCATGGACTTTTCCTACGTGCGGTTTCGAATACAAACTGACGAAACCACATGTCACAATCTAAGGGTAGCTGCAACCACGAATAGGATCATTAATGTGCCATCTCCAATGGGATCTTTATTCATCTTTCTTTAGTCTCCGTCTTCTGCTCCATTCTTGTTACATAAATTCTATCTAATAAATTTATACACCTGCTGCACACGGGGGGAGCTAACGGGAATGAGATAAATGCAGAAAGTAAACTAGGTCACGTTATTCATAACGACCTAGGACAATTTTTAAACCAACATAAAAATAAATCATTCACATATATCCTATTGGTCGAGTCCGTGATCAATCGAGGTCCATATATTCATATTGTATCTAACATATCTAATCCATACAATAAAATCTTACGAAAAAGATAAATATTAAAACTACCAACTTGCGTCTTATTTAATCGATTAACGTTTAATCAATTAAATAATTTTATCCAATCAATTAACTAATGAACATTTAATTAATTGAAAGAGTTTAATCGAAATAAAATTAACTATTAATCTTAAACGATTTCTATTTTAATTGTAATTAATTGGAACTATTCCAAAAATAAATCAAAACTAAAATTAGGTCTGTTTAGTTTTTTCCTTTTGATTCCTAATCAAAAGGGATTCCTTTGGTTTCCAAAATCAAAAGCACTCCTTTCATCTTTCTTTCCAAAATCAAATATTTTGAAAAGGCCATGATATTCCAAACAAAATTTGGAAAGCGCCAGTTAATCTTAGGCCCAATTAAGAACCATAAATCAACCCAATACTATAGTGTACATGTGCAGATCCCAACTACCAAATTATTTGAATTATTTGCTAGCCACACGACAAGAATTAAACAAAGAGATATCTATGTACCATAAAAATTCACAAAACAACAAACAAAATTTTTTGGGGTCCACCAAGAGCCACCAGCCGACGCCGGCCACTACAAGGGCACCGACGCCGCCGGCGTGTTCAAGGTGGGGCGCCGCCGCCAGTCGGCCGAGCAGCCCCACCGCCAAGTTGTTTCAATTTTTTTGTTTGTTTTGTTCGTTCTTCGTTCTGTGAATTTAAATCATGCATCCATTAATTAATTACTACGCAAATTAACTAATGTTTATTGCTTAAGCTCGAAGCTCGCTTTGATACCACTGTTAGGAAATCAACTAGTCTACGCAGCAGAATTTAAAAAATTGATTTCCGATCCTAGGATCGACTTCGTTTAATACAATAAACACGTTAAGTAGTTGACGGTGATTACCTTGCTTGATCTAATAGATCGACAATTTGACCGTCAAAGACTCAAAGGAGAGTAGTAGTGTGTACGAGCCGTCCACGTATCCGGCCTCTATCGATATCCACACGAACTCCTTGCCGGAATCCTCCTGGATTCTTCTTAAAATTCTGGCTTGAGACTTTTTTCTCTCCCTCAAAACTCTCTCTAGGAAGTTCTCTATTTTTCACAAGAATTATGAACTCTTGGAATTGTGATGATACCAAAGAGCTTGACACCCAGAAAACTGTTAAATTACGACGCACATTTTACGACGCGCATTAATGCACGTCGTATGTAAATTTAAAGGTTTACTACGTGTTTTCTAAGATACGTCATAATTATATTAAAAACTCACTATTTTAAAGATATTTGCCACATTCTTAGCATTTTATTAACTTACGACGTGCATGATGCACGTCATAATTTTCAATGTCATATGAGAATTTACTCTCGAAATAAAACCCTCGCCGTTTCTGTATACGCCTCCTTCCTCAAAGTAATCAAAACCAAAAAGATGAAGAATATAGCACAGATTTTTACTAGTGTTTAATCAGCTATGGAAGGTTGATTAAAGCCATCCATTATCTCGTCTGTGCATCTTTCTTTTTTCCTTCGTCTTTTGCCATCTTTCTTTTCCAATTTCATCCCTCATGAAGAGGATTTCAGTAATACCTACTCTTTCAAGCCACCGAGAGTAGAAAATTACGTGACCTCCGCCGTGGGAGGCGGTAGTAACGGTGGCACCGCTTCTGAAACCGTCCCCGATTCCGAAACCGCACGAGCTTTGTCGCAATTTTTGGGGATCGTCAACGATATTCAGGTAAGTTCATGGAAGTCCGAAGTCCGAGCGGCCATTCAATAAGAATTTGTTGGAGAGAAACGACAGGTAATCAGCATCAATCGTCATCTTTGATTGTAAATTTGGTTGTGCATTTGGATTTTGATGAAAAACGCCTTAATTTTCATTTGTCTCTCTATTACTGTTGCACATGCTGTATCAGTCAATGTTTGCTTTCCTAGAATTTCGTTTGAATCCTATAATTCAGATCAAACCCTCAAGGATTAGGGGCTAATTTCCTAATGTTTCTTTTCTTGGATAACCGACCCAAGCAGGGGTTACTTCCCTGTTGTTTTTTTTTCAATGTGATTTGTTAGGATCAAGTTTTAGATATAATTGTTTTGATTTTGTGGGAAATTTGATTTGAATTGTACACGGAGTAGCTCAAAGAATTCAGAAGTGGCTCCTCCACCTGTGCTTTCATTGGCCTTGCCGTCAGAAACCGGAAGATTTCTTAGCATTCAATCTCACACTGTTCAGCTATGGTTGATTTGAATTATAATGTGACTGTTATTTCTTGATGCACACTAATTTTAATGCGATTTAGACCAACTGCTAAACATTCTGAATAAGGACAATTGGATTGTCTCTATTATACTGGGCTACTATTTAATCAAATATGTTGTACCCATTGGAAACTCCTCTTATAGCTATTCATTAACTAATAGTATAACTAGCTAGATTTATATTTAGAGGACGAGCATGCATTGGAAGCTTTGTTTTTGTGCACGTCTTGGGAGCTACTATGAGTGGTATTTGTTGTATCGAATCTTCAAAAGGACTGTCCCTTGTATGAAAGCACCAGCCTATGTGTGAATGATGAAAAGCTGGTCCATTTATGCTCATTTAATTTTCATGTTCAGGTATACGTGGGTAACAAATCAGCCGTTTTCCCCCTTCAAGTATTGGGATATGATGTGGATCCCATCATTCTGTTCAATTCTCGCATCAATTCTCACATCAAATGTTGGTGGTGCTTGGTCTAAGGAGGCTACTAGTCAGATTTCTTTGGTCATCGATTCCGTGAAGCTGGTAACCGATTTGTTAGCTTCAAAAGGCACATTTGTCACCAAGACTTTGAATTGTATTGATTGATTTCTCTGCTTTATGTACGCTTAGTACTTTACCTTTTTGGTTGGCTTGGTGCAAATTTTTAGGTCGCAAGACTATAGTGCGGTGCTTTTTTGTGTTAAACAGGTAATTTATTTGTTATTGATTGAAGTCTAGTTGCTTGGTTGTCTGATGAATCTGATTAAATTAAACCATGTTATTTGGTTGAATCATTGATAACCTGTATGTATAGTTAGAACGAAATATGAGCTAGTTATGACGATAAGCTTTCTGAATTTGTCATTAAGGTGATTCTAATGATATAATTGTTTATCGGCTAATATATGATTGATGATGTATTATGTGAAGGTGGAGACATCCTGGTTGTTTTTCAATGGTTGTAATGACAAATGGATCCATGTAAGGTAGCTTGCCCGAGGATCTAATTTACACATGTTTATAGTTTTCCCCATAATGTTGTTGTTGTCCCAAGGTGTGTCCTTTATGCTCAGAAATTGATCGAATCTTTATTTTTGTATACTTTATGCTTATTATATCGAAAATTTGTATCAGCTACCAGTTCCTGGCATTCTTTAAAATTACAGGCATGCTACCTGTGCAAGGGATAAGTTCCATTTGTGGCGATGTGTGAGGTGTCAAATGGCATCACATTATAAGTGTGCAGCATTTAAGGAGCATGTGATACGAATCCTTGATCACCCAGGGCAAGCTATATGTTGGAGACACCCCGATAACTTGTGCTTAGATGGACATGTCATTTTCATTATTTTGTTCAGTTTTATACTTTTCTAATTGTAGTTGAAACTTCTTTAGGTCTTCAGTTGTAGTTCCATAATTTGCTGTCATTAGTTTAAAAAAAATATATTCTCATTTTCATTTTTCATTTTGCAGTTCATATCTGCATAGGCATAATTATTTGCTACAATTTATCCTATTGTTTTTCATTTTTATAGTTTGATACTTCTTTTTATCATTTGATTCTCATTTTTTATGATTAGGTTGTCTGAGTGGATTTAGGTATTTTCGTGTAAGCAGAAAATGGTTCCTGATATAGAGGTGAGAATCTCTGGCGTTGCTCTATCTTTTCCCCAGTGATAAAATAATGGTTCCTGGTATTGTTCTTGACAATTTCTCGTGCTTACATACGTCAAGGAAGAAGTCCAGATTGACATGAGCTGGTCAGAAGGACACAGAACACATCGGGCAAGTATCCTCTGTAAGCAATCTTTATTTGATGCTTTCTTTCTACTGTCTTGTTTCATTTCCACACTAGGGTTGTAAGGCCTGTCAAGTCCTTGTAGTTTCCAACATGAGGAAGTTTTTAGCAGCATTTACTTTTTTCATTTAAGGTGCCATATTGTATATACTGATTAATTTCTCTTGTTTCTGACATCTCATAAAAGTTTCCCCACAGTTATGTGGTCTTACTTTTTATCCTCATTTTTTGGTCATATCTCAGACATTTTAGATAACATGGAGCTGGTGAAACCATTTTTACGTTTACGTGATTGAACTTTTTTCCAGGAAAAGACTCCTCCGCTCAGAATGATTGGCAAGGTTCTTGGTGGCATAGCAGTTTCACAACCCATTCAGGTGAGTACTTATGGTAGTGAATCTCTTTCAACGTGCACAATTCTCTACTTGTTCTTGCTAAGTTGACATGCTTTGACTTCCAATTAGTTTACAAATCTTTATAATTGGGTACATTTGTTTTTTCCCTTCGAGATTTTTTTTCTTTGCTAATCTTTTTGAAATCAGTGATGCAATGTTAAGGGGATAGTCATACTGAGGAGCAGAAAGACGAGGTGAAAGAAAACGGAAGTTGATTTGTCTAGAGATGCAGAAAAGATTTGGGATTAGAGGAAGGTTGATCCTGGGGTTTCTGAGAACAAATGCTACTTTCCCTTTCTAATTCATGCTCCGGAACTGTGGTAAATTACTTTTTATTGGATGGTTATTATGGCTTTTTATGTATAAACTGTGAAGAGTTTCAGAGATGTTTGGGTAGAATTTTGCTGCTAATTTTGACCTTTTACGGTAGATTTGAAATTGTAATAACAAAAGTTATTGTTATAAGTTTCCTTGTAATGATATTTTGTTAAAATTTATTTATAGATAATTTGTATTATTGTGAATTTGGTGCGTTTCCTATTTGTATTATCTAATGTTCCTATTTGTATTATTGTGGTGTGTTACGACGTGCAAAAGCGTGTCGTAAATTGGTATTTTTACTGGCGGGAATCAGTTTACGACGTGTTGTCACGTCGTAAAGTTATAAATTACGACGTGCAATTGGACGCCGTAAATCAATTGGCGGGAATCATTTACGACGTGCAAAAGCACGCAATGAACGAGTCATTTTATGACATGTAAGTGCACGTTGTAACTAAACTTTACGACGCGCCTGGGTGCACGTCGTAAATAAAATTCAATATTACTACGCGGTGTAATACGACATGCAGGCGCACGTTGTAAAACCTAAATTACGACGCGCATTGCACGTCGTAAAAACACTTTCTTGTAGTGAGTGTAGGTGGCGCCCCTAGTAGTCCCAATATGATTGGGAGAAACTTTCTAGTATATTGGGGGGAAAGAAAACATTTTTCCTAATAAAATAAGGAAAATATATATTTTATTGTTTTATCTCATTTAATTTAATATCTCATATTAAATATTTTCAAGATTTTGTCAATATCTAATATTGACTATATTCTTCTTATTACCATAAATCAATTCACACATGTGTACAAATATATAGTCATTAATATTTAATATTAATATATGATAATATTATTAATTAATTGCACAATACAAGTGTATCTTAATACACTATTATTAGCGCCACATATATACATATATTGGCATCCAGAATATTCTTAATTAATATATTGCTATGATTAATTAATTTGCAAAATACATGTGTATCAATATACACAAATATATTTCGACATACAAATACATTATATGTATGTCTAATTAATCAACATAATTAATATCTTGTATTTAATTTATTCATAATAAATAAACACCACCGTATTAATTTATCACTATAACACCTTATAGTTGAGATAAAACTTTCCTTATTTGGTTATCGCTATAACTGCATTTAAATCCGGCTAGATGTCCTTATGTGTATGACCCGATAGGCTTCCGAATATGTTGTCCGTCGGCACAAAGTGTATTTACTAAAATACCCTTCATACCTAACGATCACGGAATAGCGTCTAGCAACACACCGTGACCCCCAATCATCAGAAGAGTCAAAAGCAATGACTACTACCTTTCATGTGAAACGGTTACCATGTAAATAGAATCCTATCGCTGTTACAATATCCATACGGTCGTACGTCGAGTGTCAAGCAACGACCGTATCTTATAATCTGAATATCTTACTATCTCGAAGTAACATATTACTTTCGCTTTGCAAAGACTTTTGAGAATAAGACATTACTTATAAGAAGACCCTTTCGGATATTTACTCCTAATAGTAGGATACGTGATTTCCGGACGAGCAACATGAATCCTATGCATGCTTCAGTATCACACCCAATCACTATCGCATGATCGCCCCATGGATAGGGGAATCCTCAATAGTGTCAAAACATGACAATCCACACCGTGATGTCACGAAGACTCCGGTCTCAGAATAATTACACAACCGCCACATAGTGCGACACTTAATAAGGTCAGTCTAACATACTCATTCTCTAATACACGTCCACGTACAATCCAAGTGTCTCAATACTTTGATAGACGAGATCTATCCCTATCTTCAATAAGATAGAAGACATCAAATACGTGCTAGTCTAATCATATTATCAGTGTCCTGTTTGATAGTATATACGACTAGAGACATTTAAGTATCAAACCTATTAAAGTTGTTAGGTGTAATGCCCGAAAGACAATTATGTAATTGTTTTTATTTAATAAATGAAATGATATTATTATTCATATTTATTATTCTCATATTCACCGATGTGACAATAGTATTTACACTATAGAAAACCCTAAAGTATATCGTTTATGTAATCACTTAACTCAGTGTATGGGATATACACGGGAGGATTGAGTTAGTGAAGATGTACTTAAAATACAATTAGCCCGTAGTGAAGTTAATCGAGAGTATCGGGTCTCTCATTTAACGTGCTACTAATGCGCCCAGAACACAATTAGTGTGATTGTCTTATCCGGACTTTCGGTTAAGAGTACCTAGTGGGGCATTTATATATGATAGATCTATCATATAGGGCTGGACCGATTTGATTAGACTTCACGATATAATTCCGTAATCGAAGTCTTATCGAATCAATCGATGATCATATTTATGGATAAATCTTAATCTCGAGGTGATCACGACCAACCGCTTGAATCGATTATGAGGTTTGACTTGACGGTTAAGGATTACACCGAGTCCGTGGTCTGAATTACCCCATCTTGGCATTGTACTGGATTGAGTGAGTAGTCTGTGTTATCACAGATACGGAATCCATTCCTTCCATTTATGGAAGTAGATAGACAGTTCCCTTATTTGTTAATCCTAGAAACTGATCGATCGGCCGAGTTCATACTTACACTGATTAGCTACCAGTAAGTTGTATGAATTAATTGATCACTAGGGGGTTAATGGTAAATAAGGATAAGAGGTTCTAAAAAGGGTTAACGGTAACTTCCCGATTTAGAATGAACAGTCTATGGAGGATTAATCCATATGTAATGATTATATCAATGGACGCTTATTATTATTCTCGTGAGGAGATAAATATAATCGATAATCGGAGGAGTGCGATCACGGGATTATGGTGGCATATTCTCGTGATTGATTTATCGAATATAATTATTCATTCGTAAGATAATTATTTATTTGATTTATCGGAGTCGCTGATTATTAGTCCATGGTCCCCGACGCGCCTCCTCCAATATAGCATAGCTATTCTCGGACGTCGAATCTCGATAATATTATTAATTTAATTCTTATTAGAATTTAATTAATCGATATGTGAATTAATTGTTTAGTGACTATTTAATTAGTTGGAACTAAATAATTAAAATAATTGGAAAATACATTTTCCATAATCTTGGCAATTAGTGTGAATGAAAAAAATCACATTGACTATGTCAATGAAGTGATAATTTCGCCCCTAGCACATTTTTGGTAACAAGGAATTAGTTTCCTTGTGTATTAATAAGACATGTGCATAAAATATTTATTGGATAAATATTTATGGAAAGAAATAAAGATAAAAATATTTTTGATTGGTTCTTAAATATTTAGGAATTATTTTTATTTATAGGATTTATTAATAATTGATTTTGTATTAATTATTAAATCGTTAGGGCTTAAGCTTGACTCTCCTATATAAAGAGAGCTCTCCCAAGCTTAAACAACACTTAAAAATTTCGACCACCATCTCATTAATTGGAGAAGGAAGAAATTTTTGCCAAGGGGAGAAAGAGAGGAAAAACTTGGAGTTTTTCCGGGTAGCATATCGTAAGGATTCGAGACGAGGATTTCCTTCCACCGGGAGTTGCTCGGATCACACGTACGGAAGATCATGGTGCTCTTCACACCAACCTTCATCCTTTCCATTGCGGTTCTTCAACTTGGATTTAGAGATCCAAGAGGTATGTTCTACAACCCCCTTGTAGAAGTAGATCTAGTTATTTTATTACGTGTATTCTATAGATCTAGATCCTTAAATCGCTTCCGCCGCGTATGATATTACTAACAAAAGTGAGTCGAGATCTCATCAACCATAATCACTATCATGGTTTCTTTTTCACAGTTTGACACTAGGGACGTTATCATATAACAATATCGTAATTGGTCTGGTAAACGAACAAATATATAATAACAGAAAAGCCATTCATTATATGTATAAACATAAAGAAATAGTAGAAATGATCCGACTCGGTCAGATCCGGTCCAACCCGATTAGGTTTAGGACACTATTTCAACACTTCTCTCTTAGCCCAATCAATTTAGTGATGTCTTTTTGGACGGACCAATTTTTCTCAAACCGTTATTCACTCCCTTTACGCACTTCAGATGATAAAATCTTATATTCTTGGCATCCTAAAGTTTAAGGATCAAAATATAACCTAGTAATTTATCCATTGATCACCACACTAGATGATCTTCTGTTGACCAGATTCACTAACAACATTGCACCATCCTGTCACGATATAGGACCAAAAACTGTAATTAAATAGCACAAATCGACTGAAAATGCAGAAATGGATAATGAACTCAAAGAATTTAGGAGATGAAGGTGAAAGGAGAATTTTGATTAGAACGGAAATTAGGAAAATACACAATGCCTTCCTCATAACTATCCTTCTTCCACATATACTACCTCCAGCTCGTCTAACCTCTTCTAACAAACAAGAAAGAGAAAAACCTCAGGCATGAAAAGGAAAGGCATCTACAACGGCTAAAAGACAAAAGGGCAAAAGGGACACAACACCATTTAATTTGTTTAAATAAAAGGGGTAAAAGGGTCATATCATGACATATCTCCCCCCCTAGCTTTTGCCTTGTCCTCAAGGCAAGGGAAACTGCAAAGGAAACTCTGGAAACTGGACCCTGATTTGATCTGCATCTTCCCAAGTTGCCAACTCAGCATCTACATTCAGCCACTTCATCCTCCATTGCACCACAGGGGCATTAGCTCTCTTGATTGTTCTGATGGCTAAGATTTTTTCTGGATATACCACCAATTGACCATCAGCTGTTGTAATGGGTAGGGAGTCTGCCACTTTATCATTGATACCTTTATACTTTTTTAGCATAGACACATGAAAAACTGGGTGTATCTGTGAATGTGCTGGTAGTTGGAGCTTGTAAGCCACAGGGTTTAACTTCTCAATGATCTTGTAAGGACCAAAATACCTTGCAGCAAGTTTAGCATTCTTCCTCAAGGCTACTGACTGTTGTCTGTAGGGTTGTAACTTTAGGAACACCAGATCCCCCACACTGTACTCCTTATCCTTCCTGTTTCTGTCAGCAAAATACTTCATCCTTCCTTGTGCAAACAACAAATGATCCCTCAATTCCTTGGCCAGGACCTGTTTATGTTTGAGGAATTCCTCAACAGTAGGAAACTGCTGGGCTTCAAAGCTCCCTAGGGGTATAGAAACAGGCTTATAACCATATAAAGCCTCAAATGGAGTCATGTTGAGTGATGTGTGAAAGTTGCTATTATACCAGAATTCTGCCATGGTCAGCCATTTGCTCCACTGTTTAGGTCTGATAAAACACATACATCTGAGGTAGAGCTCCACACATTGATTTACCCTCTCTGTTTGGCCATCAGATTGTGGGTGATAAGCAGATGACAAAGAAAGCTGGACAGCAGCCAACTTCATGAGCTGCTTCCAAAAAGTGCTGGTGAAGATTTTGTCTCTGTCTGACACAATGTTCTGTGGAAGGCCATGATATTTGAACACATTGTGAAAGAATAATTCTGCAATGTCCTCAGCACTATAGTGTGTGGGAAGTGCTATAAAATGGCTGTACTTAGTCATTCTATCAACCACCACCAGAATAGCAGTTTTTCCTTCAGAGTTAGGTAGCCCCTCCACAAAATCCATACTAATGCCTTGCCATGCTTGGGTAGGCACCTGTAGTGGTTGCAACAATCCTGGGTAAGGCTCATGGGAATCTTTACACTGCTGACAGGTAGTACATCCATTCACCATTTTCTGTACATCTACCCTCAGACCAGGCCAAAAGAAGAGTCCACTGATCCTTTTGTAACAAGCATTGATTCCAGAATGGCCCCCAATGGGCCCCATGTGCAACTGATGCAAGATTTGCTGTCTCAGATTCCCATTTTTGCCCACATAGATCTTGCCCTTGAATTTAAGAACCCCTTGATGTAATGAGAAATCTGGTTCTGACATGGCATCCACCAATAAGGCTGTAACCTTATCACAGGCCCACTGATCACCAGTATAACTGTCTTGTATCTGTTCCATCCAAGAAGGAACCACCTCTGATATTGCCCAAGAAGTACCTTCCACATGTGGTTGCCTAGATAAGGCATCAGCAACCACATTATCCTTCCCTTTCTTGTACTCAATAGTAAAGTCTAAGCCAAGAAGCTTGGACACCCCCTTCTGTTGTAAAGATGTAGTGGCTTTCTGATCCAGTAAGAACTTTAAACTTTGCTGATCAGTCTTAATCATAAATCTGTTTCCTTGCAAGTAATGCTTCCACTTAGTTACAGCCATTATCACACCCAGCAACTCTTTTTCATATATGGATAGTCCCAATTCTCTTGCATTGAAGGCTTTACTCAAATAAGCTATAGGTCTTCCCTGTTGCTGCAGGACAGCCCCAATTCCCTTAGAGCATGCATCAGTTTCCACAATGAAGGGAAGATGAAAATTTGGCAGGGCCAGTACAGGTGATCTGCATAAGGATCCTTTAAGCTCTTCAAAAGCATCTCCAGCTTCTGGATTCCATCCAAAGTTATCCTTCTTGAGCAATTCAGTTAAGGGCTTGGCAATGGCCCCATACCCTTTCACAAACCTTCTATAAAAACCAGTCAACCCCAGGAATCCCCTTAATTCTGTAATATTGGCAGGTGGGGGCCATTCCTGTATAGCTTTAATCTTACCATCATCTGCACTAACCACCCCATCCTGGATAACATGCCCCAAGTACTCCACCTTGTTTTGTGCAAAAGAGCATTTGCTAGGTTTAGCATAAAATTTATGTTCCTTAAGTAGTTCCAAAACAAGTCTAATGTGCTCCAAGTGAGATGTAAAATCAGGACTATATATCAGTATGTCATCAAAGAACACCAGTACAAATTTTCTCAAATATGGTTGTAACAGATTATTCATTGCCTTCTGAAATGTAGCTGGTGCATTGGTTAATCCAAAGGGCATCACTCTGAATTCATAATGTCCACTGTGTGTCACAAAGGCAGTCTTGTGGATATCCTCCTCCCTCATTCTAATCTGGTGGAATCCAGACCTTAGATCCAATTTAGTAAACCACTTAGCTGCTCCCAACTCATCAAGCAGGTCATCAATAATTGGAATTGGATATCTGTCTTTAATAGTTAACTCATTCAACTTCCTGTAATCCACACACATTCTCCAAGTTCCATCCTTCTTTCTCACCAACAACATAGGGGAGGCAAAAGGGCTATCACTGTCCTGTATCACACCTTGCTTCACCATCTGTTCAATGAGCTTCTCAACCTCTTCTTTTTGTTGGTGTGGATATCTGTAAGGTCTCTGTTTAAAGGGTTCAATCCCATCCTTGAGCAAAATCTTGTGCTCATGATGTCTTACTGGGGGCAGGTCTTTTGGCTCCTCAAAAACTGACTTATATTCCTGTAAAATGCTCTGTAATTCATGGGGAAGTTCTGACTGAATTGGGGATTCCACCACTTCCATACTACTGATGCATCCAAACAAACCATATGCTCCCTTCCTGAAGTGCTTCTTAAATTTGCTGCAGCTGATTAGTCTTAACTGTGCAGATTCTGTATGTCCCTTCAATATAATCTCACTCCCTTCTTTCTTGAAAGACATCTGCATTTTATCAAAATCTAGTGTCATAGGACCATGCTTCTTCATCCAATCCACCCCTACAACCATGTCACATCCCCCCAAATTTTAATTAACTCGACATCATGTGGAATTTATGATCTCAAGATCTTTGTCCATGGTAGGTTAGGACATAACATGTCACTTACCATCTTGGTTCCATCAGCTATAGTTACCACCATTGGTTTAGTGGCTTCTACAATACAATTGAGTTCCTTAGCTACTGATATATCCAAAAAAGTATGTGAACTCCCACTATCAATAAGTATGTTGATTGGCCTTTTTTTTAGAATTCCTTGCACCCTGATAGTACTAGAGTTGAGTTGTCCAGACATGGAGCTAAATGAGAGCTGTGAGCTTTCCAAGGAATCCTCAGCATTGATCCTTGCTAAAGAATGATCTGTCTCAGTTACAATTTCCCCATAAGTTTCCTCCTCATCTGCTAGCAGGAAATGAATCTGCTGGTTCTTGCACTTGTGTCCTGGAACATATTTTTCATCACACCTAAAGCATAAACCCTTAGACCTCTTTTCTTGCAGCTGTGAAGGAGTTATCACCTTCTGGGAAGTGGCAGTTATCAGGTCCTTCCCTTTATCAGGTGGTCTACCAGTAGGAAAAGGGGAGAATCTAGACCCCACAACTCCTCCTTGATGAACACTAGACTTGTTAGTGCCTCTAGTTTTAGTAACAAAATGCCCTACCATGGATTCATGAGCTCTAGCAACCTGTAATGCCCTCTCCAAGGTTGGGGGTTCACTGATTCTAACCATCCCCTTCAATTCATCAGCTAATCCACCCACAAAGCAATCGACATAGAAATTCTCTGTAAGTTCTGGGTTCTGTTGGATCATATACACCATTAATTCTTCAAATTTTCTCTGGTATTCCTCCACTGTACCTGTCTGTTTCAGGTCTCTAAACTCCCCAACTAAATCGCTAAGGACCTGGGTGGAGAATCTCCTACATAATGCAGCACTGAATCCCTTCCAATTCGCCATTGGACAGCGCAATTTCCACCCCCCATACCACAGATCTGCAGCTCCACGCAAATGAATAACAGCAATTGAAGTTCTTTGATCCGTTTCAGATCGCATTAATAATGAAATATTCTTCACACTTACGAACCCATTCTCTTGGACCAACACCCTCAAAAACAGGTAAATCGATCTTGGGTATCCTGTGAGGGTGTTCCTTCCTAGCATGCAAAGCCCCAGAAGCTTCTACTTGTAAATGGGTAGAGGTTTGCCCAACTGGTATGTTAGGAGTGGTAAGGATAGGTGATTCTACCTGAGCCTTCTGCAAGTTAGACTTCCTGACGTCTTCGGATAGATTCGCAATCATCAATGTCAGGCTATCAAACCTCTTCGATGCATCGTCAAAGCTCCTAGCTGTCTCTTCACGAAATTTATTCATAGAATCCATAGAAATTCTCAGTTCTTCGATAGATCGGCCATGCTGCTTCAATTGCTCTTCAGCGGACTGCTTAGATCGAGTGTTGTCGGCCATGATTCCACAGATCGGAGAATCGCTTGCTCTGATACCAAATGTCACGATATAGGACCAAAAACTGTAATTAAATAGCACAAATCGACTGAAAATGCAGAAATGGATAATGAACTCAAAGAATTTAGGAGATGAAGGTGAAAGGAGAATTTTGATTAGAACGGAAATTAGGAAAATACACAATGCCTTCCTCATAACTATCCTTCTTCCACATATACTACCTCCAGCTCGTCTAACCTCTTCTAACAAACAAGAAAGAGAAAAACCTCAGGCATGAAAAGGAAAGGCATCTACAACGGCTAAAAGACAAAAGGGCAAAAGGGACACAACACCATTTAATTTGTTTAAATAAAAGGGGTAAAAGGGTCATATCATGACACATCCGAGTTTATCTAACCATTCTCTAGTCTTACGATTGACATCCTGATCAAAATTCCCTATTTCTTGGATATTCCAAACCTTCCAATATATAATTGGACCTAACTCGTCACCATGAAATTTCCTTAATTACCCACCATTGACCCCTAAATTCTTTTGTTAGAAGTCACCTTCCTCAGAACTGAAGTTGTCCTCGTTCCTTCGTAATCTACCGTCTTTAGCCTTGATGACTAGTTTTATTAATGTTTCTATTTCCTATGTAAAACCCTACCCGCTGCTCCGAAAATTCTTTAACTTTTCCACCATGTTTAAAACTCTCTTATATATAACTTTTATCTCTATCTCATCTCTAAATTCATAACATATTGCTATGAAACTACAAGGTAACACCGAACAGCCAGTTAGGAAAATCTGCAGCAGTACATCCTTTTTAATTGCTGTTTCGGGAAGGCTATACGTATTCAAACAACCTGACTTTTGAGTATGGTGCAGAGAACAAGCTGATATACATTTTTTCTTTTCATCTCACGCCCACGTTTTTCATAGTTTGAGCGCAAATTGCAAAACAACGCAGCACTGTCAAATCTGGAAATTTCCAACAGCTTTCAACAACGGACATAATCAACTAGTTTGATCAGCCAAAACTCATCCAAAGTTTCTGATTTTTTAGTATCATCTATAAAACTCGTAGGGCTACAACTTTTATCTTTTCTTCCTGATCAAAATCCTAAATGTTTGAGCGATACAAACCCCACATCCAAGGGTTTGTATCTTTTCTTCTTGACCGCAAAATTGAACTTATTTGCTCACAGTCGTCACTAGTGCCAAACAATTAAGCACTATCCAAGGGTGATAAATTGAAATAAATTAACTCCTTATGCGTCCAATACGATCCCAACATCCATTAAATGTTACATTTCATCATTGGGGTCATACTTAGTATCTGACGATGGTGAAAATAGACCTAGCCACGTGTCACTCTTATAACATCCCAAGATTGTGAGAGAAAGACAAGAGGGAAGCATTTAGGGCCAGGAGCCCCGCACCAGTAAGACCCTACCCCAGGAGGGAGGTCTGTACATGACCCTCCCGACTACCGCATCGCATGTGCAGCCTCGGTCTAGTCTCGGAGAAGCGGGATAAGCAGATCAGGTCGAGCAGGCCTGAGGAGCCCATCGAGGGCCGACTGGCTCTTTCCTTAAGTGATAAATAACACATGTGCCTATATTATAGGAGAATCCCTGGATTACCGGGAGAAGATCCCGTAATTGGAATATAATCGTAATTATCTTTTGCTAGGGATAAGCACGTGATGATCCTTAGGGTTTAAGGATGATACGACTTGTTTGACAAGAAAAGAGGTAAGACGCCTCCCTATATAAACAACCCTAAGGAACTACGAATGACTTGATTCCAATTTAACTATTGGATACGTAGGCAACTTGAGAGAAACTAACTCTCAGGCTCAGTCTTAATCATACCAAATCACGATCCCCATTGTTTCTGTTCTTGTTTGAATCGTCCTAGAGGTTGTTTGGACCCGTAGGTGATATTCGACTTCATCAATTGGCGCTAGAAGGAGGGCCTCTTTTTGTTACGATTTGATCAAGAAACAGCTATGGTACCACCAAAAAATACTGGAAAAAGGACCCAAACGGCGACAGCTAGAGACGCCGGAGAAGTAGACCCCACGGCAGCTACTAGCCAACCTCAAATCAACCCAGAGGAGACGCTGGCGGATCCAGCACAGCAGGCTCTGCTGGATGCATTACGTAACTTAGATGTTCCCGCTTTCAAAAGTGTGCTAGGTTTGGCCCCAAAAGTGTGCTAGGTTTGGCCCACAAAACGTGGATCCGAGGGGAAACCTGGCAAATAAGGAGGATAGAGGAGAAACTCTCTCCTCCACCTCCCATACGCTACATGCACAAGTTAAGGCTCAGCCCGTGAGGCTTTGCATGGAGCTAGACGGGATCCTGGGAAAGAAAACGGACGATCTCTCTATCGAATCACCGTTCTCAGATCAGATTTTGAACTACCCACGCCCAGAGAGATTTAAGATCCCAAAACTAGAGGCATATGACGGAACAAAAGATCCCCAGGACCACCTCTTTCAGTATCTAACGCACATGAATTTAGACTGTGCACCCGAGGAGATGAAGTGCAAAGCCTTCCCGGCCTTACTCACGGGCAGGGCTCGTGAGTGGTTCCGGAAATTACCACCTCGGTCTATTGAGAACTTTGAAACCCTGGCAAGAAAATTTTTGCAAGCTTTTGTCACGGCTAAACCCTTCCAGAGGAATGTCACGTACCTCCTCACAATTCGTCGTAAAAGAAGAAACAAGATCTCATGAGCACTAAAAGATTCAATGAGGAATCTAGGCGGTCGGGAATGCGAGATGAACACCTCTCGATCACTTCTTTTCAGAAAGTGCTTACGAGAAGGTAGATTGTATGCAAAGCTCAATAGCCGACTTCCGAAATCAATGGATGAGTGTATGGATCTAGCATACAAACACCGCCGTGGTGAAGAGGCCAACCGCCTAAAAAGGAGTCGGAAGCTCCTAAGAAAGAGAGGTCGATGATAGAAGCGATAGAAAGCGCAAACCAAGATGGGACCGAGTAATCGCTCCCATAATCGACCGACTCGGGAAGAAAGGGGCCCTTCAAGAAAGGGACTTTATTCCTTTAAACCGATCACGCGAGCAGGTCCTCGCCATAATGCAGAGAAAGGGCATTGCCCGTACTCCACCTCCTATGAAGGGTCCCCGGGAAAAAGGGATCGGACCAACATCGTAAGTTTCATGAAGACATCGGTCACGACTCGTGAGCAAGGAGGATTTACAGAGAGAGATCGACGCTGCTGTTATGGAGGGGAAACTTGATGAGGTAATAGATAGGTCCCGTCACCCAGAACCCCGGGGAAGACGGGAATACAAGAGAAGGGATTTCGGTCATGACCGAAAGGATGATTACAGAAGCGAGGAGGGATCCGTCCCCCAGGACCGGAGGGCAGCCGGATAATCGCCCCATCAATACCATCAATACCATCTCGGTGGTCCGAGTACACCGTCCCGACACGAGTGAGCACAAAGTGGTAACCGGGCACCGACCAAAGACCGACTCAGAAAGAGACAAAGGTTGTCCGGGAGGTCGTTTATGGTCCTCGCGATCCTCTTCCCCCCTCGCAAGAATAATGAAGGCCTGGTTATCGAGGCAGTAATCAATAAACATACGGTGAAGCGTATTTGTGTAGACACCGGAAGTGCAGTCAATGTGCTGTACTACAATGTGTTTCAATCCATGAAATTAAAGGATGCAGAGCTATCACCTGTATCATCTCCGCTATTCGGGTTCGCAGGGCCACCAGTCCACCCCATGGGTATGATCACTTTACCAACCACTTTTGGGAAAGCACCTCGGGACAGGATCCTTATGGTGAGTTATGTGGTGGTCAGGGCCCCATCAGCTTACAATGTTATCATGGGGCGACCTGCCCTAATAGATCTACGAGCGGTGATCTCTCCGGCTCACATCGTTTGAAGTTCTCGACCGGGAGGGACAAATAGAAGTCAAAGGTGACGTCGAAAACAGCCAGGAGTCGTTACACGGCCATCAGAACGGAAGAATGATGGTACAACAGTATCTCGTGGAAGAGTTACTCCCGGAGGAAGAGGAAAGTTGGTCATCGATGATAAAGTCGAGGTAGTGAATTTGGGAAAGGAACAAGAAAGCTTGTCACCAACATAGGGTCATGGATCCGGATCGGTTTAAAACAGAGCTCGCCGAGATCTTAAAGGAGTTTAAAGACGTGTTTGCGTGGAAGACGGATGACATGCCAGGCTTGTCCCCGAAGCCGCTCGCACAAAGTTGCACGTGGACCTGACCGAAACCGATTAGGCAAAAGAAAAGACAATTTGCAAAAGACCGAATGGAGGCCATCCAAAGGAAGTTGAGAAGTTATTACAGGCCGGGATCATACGTGAAGTGTGTTACCCGACCTGGCTCGCCAACCCATTCTAGTAAAAAGCCGACGGGAGCCGCGAATGTGCGCGAGATTTTACCGACTGAACAGAGCATGTCCCAAAGATTGTTACCCCCTGCCTAAGATCGACAGGTTAGTTGACTCAACAGTTGGGTTTGAAATCTTCGCATTTCTAGATGCATACAAAGGCTACCACCAGATTGCCATGGACCCGGACGATGCAGAGAAGACGGCATTCATCACAGAGGAAGGAACTTTCTGTTATGTCACTATGCCGTTTGGACTAAAAAACGCGGGCGCCACTTATCAAAGAGCAGTGAATAAAATTTTCGAGAAACAAATTGGGAAGTGCATGGAAGTCTATGTGGATGATCTCTTGATCAAGAGCAGGTCTCTAGATCAGTACATGACCGACGTCCGTGAAGTGTTTCGGGTACTCAGGCAGACCCAAATGAAACTTAACCCAAAAAAGTGTACATTTGGGGTCAGGTCAGGTAAATTCCTGGGTTACATGATTTCAAAAGAAGGAATTAAGGCTAACCCGGACAAGGTTGAAGCCTTAAGAACAATGCCACCACCCAGAAGCATCAAGGAGGTGCAAAGGTTAACCGGCCGCATGGCCGCCCTGAGTAGGTTCCTATCCAAGTCGGCGCAACGTGCTTTACCATTCTTTAAAATCCTAAGGAAAGCAAGTCCCTTCCAGTGGAATGAGGACAGTCAGAAGGCATTTGACGATTTGAAGGAGTACTTGGCCGAGCTACCAACCCTGACATCTCCCCAGGAGGGAGAAACTCTGCTTTTATACTTGGCAGTAGTTGATGAGGCAATCAGTGCGGTCCTAATCAGAGAAGAAGGACACATACAAACACCCGTGTTTTATGTAAGCAGGGCTTTACATGGACCGTAACTCGGTACGAACGCGAAAACTAACTTTGGCTCTGGTACACGCCTCAAGAAAGTTACGACCATACTTCCAAGCACATTCCATCACTGTGGTCACAGACCAACCTCTGCGTCAGATCTTGGCGCGACCTGATACCTCGGGCAGACTAGCCAGATGGGTGATCGAGCTGGCAGAGTATGATCTGGACTACCAACCCCGAACTGCCGTCAAAGCCCAGGCTTTAGCCGACTTCTTGGCTGAAGGAATTCAGGTCGAGACACATAAAGAACAGCTGACAGGACAGGTCGATACCTGGACCCTTTTTGTAGATGGAGCATCGGGAAAAGAAGGAGCAGGAGCAGGCCTCTTGCTCCTCAGTCCGAAGGGGGAAGAATTCCCATATGCACTGCGTTTCAACTTTGCAGCTACAAACAACGAGGCAGAATATGAGGCTTTAATTACTGGGCTACGGTTGGCCAACAAGCTCGGGGCAGATAACCTGCACGTATTCAGTGACTCCCAGCTGGTAGTCAATCATATTAATGGTGAGTATGAAGCAAAGGAAGAATCGATGAAGAGATACTTGGCAGCAGCACAGGCCCTGATAAAAAACTTCAAGTCAGTCAATATAGAGCAGGTCTCTCGATCCAGGAACAAAAAAGCTGATGCACTCTCCAAGTTGGCATCTAATTTTTTCTCAGATAAAAAGGTTCTGGTGGAACAGCTGACCGAACGCAGTTATGCCCTGAGCGAAGTACAACCGATTAGCCAACAGGACACCTGGATGGACCCCATAACCTCCTATCTAAAACACGGTATTCTGCCAACTGACAAGGTTCAGTCCAGGAAGATCAAGCTACAGGCAAGCAGGTATGCTCTCTTTGATGGTGTCCTATACAGACGATCGTTTATATCACCGTGGCTCAGGTGTACTACCCAGGAAGAAGGAAATTATCTACTCAGAGAAATACACCTCGGCAATTGCGGAAACCATGCAGGAGCCCGGACACTAGCTCGTAAATGCCGCTTGTTCGGATATTATTGGCCAACTATGCAAAACGACGCAAACGACTTGGTACTGAGGTGCAAGTCATGCCAGGTGCATGATAACTTGTCACACCGCCGGCGCAGACATGATTCCTTTGGTCTCTCCTTGGCCCTTTTATTATCGGGGTAGACTGGTTGGGCCTCTTCCCGAGCTCCGGGTAACTTACAATTTCTTGTTGTGGTCATTGATTACTTTACTAAGTGGGTAGAGGCCGAGGCCTTGACCACCATCACCGCAAAGGCCATACAGAAATTTTTGTGGAAAAACATCGTCTGTCGCTTTGGGATACCGAAGATCCTCGTGTCGGACAATGGAACACAGTTTGAAGAAAGGACAGTTAAGTCATGGTGCGCCGAGTTGGGTATAGCCCAACATTTCACCTCTATCGGCTATCCTCAGGCCAATGGCCAGGTAGAACAGACCAACAGGCAGCTCAAGTTTGGGTTGAAGAAGAGACTGGAAGAAGAGGGACAGGCATGGGTCGAGCATTTGCCTAACATCCTTTGGGCGTACAGAACTACCCCAAACTCGGCTACAGGAGAAACTCCTTTTGCTTTAGCTTATGGATGTGAAGCAGTCATTCCGGCCGAAATAGGGCTCCCCTCCCCGAGGACCGAGCCCACACATTCACGGACCAGACACCGAGCTCTAGACATGCCAAGGACAACTTGGAAGAAGCCAGGGAAGTGGCCTATATCCGGATGGCAAGATACAAACAGAGAATATCCCAATACTATAATTCTAAGGTTAAGCATTCCTACTTCAAAGAAGGAGACTTGGTACTAAGGAAGAACGTGGTCAGCAAGCAGGGTCCCCAGGGAAAGCTTAACCCGAACTGGGAAGGCCCGTACAGAGTGGTTAAAGTTCATGGAAAAGGTGCTTACCAGTTAGCTAACGCGAATGGCCAGACCGTGCCAAGAAGCTGGAACGCCAGCAACCTTAGAAAGTTTTATGCCTAAAACGAATCCAGGCTCGATTCTATCTTTCCATTTTATGTTGTCTTTTTCAATAAAAGTGTTATCAAACACCTTTGAGTTCTAATAAATATATGATTCTTTCATGTTATATATTGTTATATTATGTACTGTGATTGAATTTTTGTTAACTGAGTCAGGTCATACTCAGAAGGTTTGCAAAAGTCAAACCTCCTCAGCCTGCAGGTCAGGCCAGAAATTAACTGAGTCATGCAAGTCAGACTCAGAAAGCTTGAATACCACAAGCTTCCCGAGTCCTCAAGTCAGGACAGGGTTTTAACTGAGTCAGGTCATACTCAGAAGGTTTACAAAAGTCAAACCTCCTCACTGCAGTCGGGCCGTAAATTAATCGAGAAATGCAAGTCGGACTCGTAAAGCTTTGAATACCACAAGCTTCCCGAGTCCTCAAGTCGACAGGGTTTTAATCGAGTCAGTCATACTCGTAAGGTTTGCAAAAGTCAAACCTCCTCACCGCAGTCGGGCCGAATTAATCGAGTCTCAGCAAGTCGGACTCGTAAAGCTTGAATACCCTAAGCTTCCCGAGTCCTCAAGTCGATGTGGTTTTAATCGAGTCAGTCATACTCGGAAGGTTTGCAAAAGTCAAACCTCCTAAGTCCAGTCGGGCCGAGAATTAATCGAGTCTGCAAGTCGGACTCGAGAAAGCTTGAATACCCTAAGCTTCCCGAGTCCTCAAGTCGTGATGGGGTTTTAATCGAAGTCAGTCATACTCGTAAGGTTTGCAAAAGTCAAACCTCCTAAGTCCGCAGTCAGGCCGTAAATTAATCGAGTCTCGCAAGTCGGACTCGTAAAGCTTGAATACCCTAAGCTTCCCGAGTCCTCAAGTCGGGACAAGGTTTTAATCGAGTCGGTCATACTCGAGAAGGTTTGCAAAAGTCAAACCTCCTAAGTCCGCAGTCGGGCCAGATTTAATCGAGTCTCGCAAGTCGGACTCGTAAAGCTTGAATACCACAAGCTTCCCAAGTCCTCAAGCCGAGATGAGTTTTAACCGAGCCAGGTTATACTCAGAAGGTTAAAGACTTAGTCAAACCTCCTGAGTCTGCAGGTCAGGACAAAGTTTTATCAAGACTTAGTATGTCATCCAAACCGTCAGTGATGCAAGCCATACTGGGGGGGAAGGGGGCATCCATAAGACAGAAGTCAAACCCAAAATAAACTAAGTAAAACCAAAGTACAAAACGTAGTGGGCAGGGCACCACAAAGTATAAATAAAGTACATAAACTTGGACAACAAAAAAGTTTCAAAGTTTTCAGCAAAACAATAACAAGGATGAACAGTCAGGTCTGGGTTCTCGGATTCTGCTCTGTCGAAGATGGAGTGGGCACAGTACCCTGAGGAGTGGGACGACGTCGGGCGTATTTGGCACCAATGTCTTCGCCTGCTTTAAACTCGCTCAGCCGGGCATCATAGATCTGACCTGCTCCTTCCTTGTACATGGAACGATAATGCACAAGGTCAGAGAGAATCAACTCAGGACGTTGTTCCTTTGCCTCGTCCACACCCGTTGTATACCCATGTTGCATGACAGGGTTCAGCAAGACCTTCAGAGCTCCGGCTAGATGATCGGAGGACTTATACTCATGCACAACTCGGGCATCCCGAGCAGGAAGAGAAGCTTCCAGAGTAGTGAGTTCAGCCCGGACCCTGGCCAGCGCCTGCCCGAGCTCAGAGTTCTCCGCTACATACTCATCGTGCTTGGCCTGGAGTTCAGCAGTGCACTTGGTCCTAGTCTCGACCAGTTCCTTCTTCAGAGCTGCAATCTCCTGGTCCTTAGTCTTGGAGGCTTCTCTGTGCCTTTCACGACTCGCTCGGAGCTCCTCAATTGTTCCCTGCAGAGCTTCCTTGCTTGCCGCAGACTCAGCAAGGCGATCCAGGAACTCCTGACCGACCTGAGCTCCCTGCAAAGGCCAAAGAAAAAGTCAAGAGGAGGAAAGACAAACAAGAAAGACAGACATATTTATTCAAGAGCTTACCACTGCAGCAAGGTCTTGGTCCGACAAACTGCATAACCGATTATGTCACGGGAAGGTTGCTCTCCGGAGAGTCTTCGACATTCTCAACGGTCTGCCGACCCGCTTTCCTTTTCTTGGATCGACTCTTCCGACCAGAGGGAGAGACTATCCTCTTCTTCCGGCTAGGCTCGATCGCATCCTCTCTTGTCTCCTGATCTTCATCCACATTTATCCTCTCCACTTCCCCAGATGAGTCATCTGGTTGTCTGGACAGGAGGCGGGCTGAGGTAGGGGTCAGGACAGTCCCAGCAGCTCGCAGGCATTCTGGCTCTATGTTTTCTTGAGGCTCAGTCTCCTGGTCAGGCTCTTCGGGGTAGGCAGGAGGAACCACCTCATCATCTACGTCCTCCAAGAGGTCAGCAAAGGAAGACACTGCCAGACAAAATAACGAGAAGTGTTAGAAAATGTTTCACAAAATAATAAAGCATGGCATAAAGCAAGTACTAAAGCCCTACATATTTTGTACTCCTCATCATCTAACTCCCTATATGGGTCAGGGCCTGCAGTGGGCAATTGGGCAGCCTGGATCAACTCAGAAGAGTACTTCTTCTCCCTGATGTACACCCTGCTCTGACGAATGTCGTCTAGGAATTTTCTACCCACGTCGGTAGGCCGTGGATCGCTGCCCAGGTCTGAGGAATTCCACCTACCCAGGTTCCTGATCACCTCGGGACAGATGAAGAAGAATCTGGTCTTCCAACCTTTGTACGAAGTATCCCCTGGCTCCGTGAAGTGAACGTCAGGCATGAAATCCCCCCGACGTGGGAAGCAGTAATACCCGGCCTGCCCAGGTACCTGTTTGCGTTGAAAGAACAATCTAAACGTTTTGACTTGGAAGGGGATGCAGGCACACCTACACCAGATGGCGAAGCCCACTATTGCCCTTATTCCGTTGGGCACGATCTGGGCCAACCCTAGGTCGTAATGCTCCAGGACAGATAAAATGGCCGGGCAGATAGGGAACCGTAAACCGCATAAAAGCTGCTCCCTATACACAACAGTAAAGATGCCGGAGCTTGATAAGCGTAAACACCGGGGGCCGGGATAATGGGTTTGAAAAGTGGATTTGTTAGGTTGTATTGTTTACAGATGCGGGTCAAATCTGTGGGAGTTATTTTGGTATCGATGCCATGGGCAGCCGCTGTGATTTTGAGCCATAAAGGCTTTAAGGAAAGGACGAATCTGAAGATGAGGAAGAAGGGGGAGGATTGAAAAAAGAAAGGGCAGGTCTCTCGATATTGACCCCGGTGGTGGTGATTTCTTCCTCCAACTCCGGCTCCGACTCAAATAACGCCTCAATGGAACTATCAGTAAGAATTATAGGCTCGCTCATTAACAACGAAAAAGACTTAGAAGAATAAGAAAAGAAAGAAAGCTTACTTGAGAAATCGAAGAAATGGAAGAATGGAATGGCAACCGTCCCGACTTCACACTTGATTTAAAGAGTAACGTCTGAAAGGATTGATGAGACCAGGAGTTATAAAACCCCAAAAAGAAGCCTTGGAATAACCGCCCCATTATTGTGTCACGACGCTTCGTTTCTCGCACTCAATGCGGCAGTCTAAACATTAGCAAGGACACGTGTCAATGGTAAGCATGTTATCTTGGAACGTCCGAACTGATCTCAGGTCTACCCAGCTCCTAGGTAGTCTGGCCAGACCTGGGGGGCTTATGACGATGGTGAAAATAGACCTAGCCACGTGTCACTCTTATAACATCCCAAGATTGTGAGAGAAAGACAAGAGGGAAGCATTTAGGGCCAGGAGCCCCGCACCAGTAAGACCCTACCCCAGGAGGGAGGTCTGTACATGACCCTCCCGACTACCGCACTGCATCGCAGCTCGGTCTAGTCTGGAGGCAGGATAAGCAGATCAGGTCGAGCAGGCCTGAGGAGCCCATCGAGGGCCGACTGGCTCTTTCCTTAAGTGATAAATAACACATGTGCCTATATTATAGGAGAATCCCTGGATTACCGGGAGAAGATCCCGTAATTGGAATATAATCGTAATTATCTTTTGCTAGGGATAAGCACGTGATGATCCTTAGGGTTTAAGGATGATACGACTTGTTTGACAAGAAAAGAGGTAAGACGCCTCCCTATATAAACAACCCTAAGGAACTACGAATGACTTGATTCCAATTTAACTATTGGATACGTAGGCAACTTGAGAGAAACTAACTCTCAGGCTCAGTCTTAATCATACCAAATCACGATCCCCATTGTTTCTGTTCTTGTTTGAATCGTCCTAGAGGTTGTTTGGACCCGTAGGTGATATTCGACTTCATCAGTATCCATAACATCCACCAACCAATTTGTGTACCTATTTTCCTCGTAGGTTGTCATATCACTTAAATCTTGGATGATGAACATATATATGGGGAGAAGATGCGCTACCTTGCTTGGTTAGTCTTAAATGACCTTCTCTGGGTTGTGATGTTTCCAAGCCAACACCTTTTCTGATGGATCATTGAAACAAATTAGATGATAGTTTATATTATTTTTATATTTACGTTTATAGCCTTGGTGGCTACCTATATAAGGCTGTTGTACACACATTATTTCGTCAATGACAATTCATTTGTTATTCACATAAATCTATCATGGTATCAGAGCGGGAGGTCATGGGATCAATCCTTGCTTCTAACATTGTTTCCCCAATTATATTGTGCAAGTGTTGGGCCTCTTTGTTGGTCTTGTGTGCCCTTTATATGCCTTTGTGTGCCATGTTGGCCCGGGCTTGTTATAGGCCCACACTTGAGGGGGAGTGTTAAAGGTGATATAAGGAAATATAGTAGCGCCTTTACTAAAACCAATTGGTTTTAGTACAACGGTAAGCGCTTGATCCTAATATGGTATCAGAGCGTTTCGATTCCGAAAATTTTCTCTAGGGTTTGTTTTTTTTTTCAGCCGCCAGAATTTTTTTTTTCCCTTTCAGCGCCGGCGATCATGGCTACCTCCGCCACCTCCACCGCCGATTCTTCCTCTGCAATTTCCGGCACTGCTGCAACTCCCACCGCTGCTCCCCCTGATGTTCTCTCTCTTAACCCGGCTGTTCATGCTCCGATCAAACTCGACGGTAAAAATTTCACAGCCTGGAAACTCCAATTAACGACTTTGCTCATTGGCCATGGCCTCTTTGGTTATGTCACCGGTCACACACCCCAGCCGCCGCCTACTACCATGTCTGCGGCTGGTGCTGTTCAGGACAATCCGGCCTCTCTCCGATGGATACAACAAGACGCCTTAATTCACAATCTCCTTCTCGGCTCGGTTGACAGGGACTTCATGGCTACCATTCAACACACGGCCAATTCTAAAGAAGCTTGGGACACCCTTCTTGAAACTTATGGTAAACAGAGTAAAGGCCGTGTTCGACATCTCCGGCTACGTTTACAATCTATAACTAAAGGTATGATGCCCATCTCTCAGTATTTCACTGCCATTAAAAATATTGCGGATGATCTCGCGTCACTAGATGCTAAAGTTCCGGATGATGAATTGGTTGAGATAGTTTTAAAAAATCTTGGTAGTGAATACAAGGACCTTGTGAGTGCCATACAGGCTCGTGATGACACTATATCTATGCCTTTATTACATGAAAAGTTGTTAATGCATGAAGCGTCGCTTGTACAAAGTCAGTCGGTTGCACCCCCTGCTTACACTGCTTTCCCTGCCTATCATCAACCTCGCCCCATGCATGTTTCACCCAATACAACCTATTATCCCTACTCCCAACCACCTCGGCCACCCCCTCCCACCCTGCCGCCACAGCCCACTCCCTACCCGAGGCCTCCACAGCCCTCTCCTTCCCCCAACCATTCGTCCAAAAATTCCAATTCCCGTACTTCTAAAGGTTATCAAGGCTTCTGCCAGCTATGTGGTCTCCAAGGACATGTTGCTACTCGCTGCACCTCCTATCCGCTCTACAACAATCTTCCTCGTCCACCCCGCAACCCCGCAAACACTCGGCCCCCACAGTCCCCCCATGCTCATATTGCTCAAAGATGCGCCCTCCGCCTTGTGTGCAAGAGACTGATCCTTCTGCTCCTTGGATGCTTGATAGTGGTGCTTCTCACCACATGACGTAGGAACTCAACTTGCTCTCTCTTCACTCTCCTTATCAAGGTACGGATCGCATAGTCATTGGTGATGGTAGCTCTTTGGCCATCACACACGTTGGCTCTGCCTCTCTTTCCTCCTTTACATTAAATCATGTTCTTTGTGTCCCCTCTCTTTCTCGTAATTTGCTTTCTGTCCAAAAATTTTGCCAGGACAATTATGTGTCTATTGAATTCTTACCTGATTCATTTTTGGTGAAGGATTTGAAGACGGGAAAATGCCTCCACCAAGGGCAAGTCAGTGATGGTGCTTATCTGTGGTCTTCCAAAGCTCTCTTTGCCTTCTCTGCGTCAAAAGCATCTGCCGCCACTTGGCATCTTCGCTGCGGCCATCCTGCTTTTCCAATTATTCAAAATTTAGCAACCAATAAATTTTTAGATTTATTTACTAGTTCGCATTCTCATTGTGATTCCTGTTTGTGTAATAAGAGCCATAGGCTCCCCTTTTCTGATTCCACATTATGTACTTCTCAACCCTTGGAGGTTATTTATTCTGACGTTTGGTCGTCACCAGTTTATTCCATTGACAATTTTAAATATTATGTTCTCTTTGTTGATCACTTTACTCGATATATGTGGATATACCCGCTTGCATGTAAATCTGACGTATATAATGTTTTCATTAAATTCAAACAATATGTCGAAAAGCTATTGGATGCCCCTATCAAAACCCTCTATTCTGACAATGGTACCGAATACATCAAGTTACGCCCTTTTCTCTCTGAGCATGGCATCTCTCATTTCACTTCTCCCACCTACACGCCCAAAGACAACGTGGCATCTCGAACGTCGGCATTTTGCATATATTTGAGATCGCCTCTAACCCTTCTTGCACATGCCAAGATTCCAGTTACTTATTGGTCGTATGCCGTTAGTACCGCGGTTTATCTCATTAATCGCATGCCCACAAAAAATCTTGATATGCTGTCTCTACACCTCAAGCTTTTTTCCAAGCCCCCCAACTACTCTAAGCTTCGAGTCTTCGGTTGTCTCTATTATCCGTGGCTTAAACCTTATACACCACACAAGCTTGCGCCTACCTCCAAACCTTGTATCTTCCTTGGGTACGCCCTCACACAAAGTGCTTATCTCTGTTATGACCTGTCCGAGTCTCGTATGCATATTTCGCGTGATGTTCGGTTTGTGGAGGATATTTTTCTGTTTGCTAGCATCTCCTCAGACTCCTCCTTACCTCCTTTAACTACTCTTCTTCCCCCCGATTCCTACGAAACTGCGCCTGTCCCTATCTCTCCACCAAACTCCCTGGCCCATACCCCACCCGTCGGCATTTATGCCCCTCCCGCCAGCTCCCTCTCCTCACCCTCTCTTGCTTCTCCAAACTCTCCTTCTAGCCATGCCTCTAATGCTTCCGCCACTCCCAACTCCCCTTCCTCCCACTCGTCCCCCCTCAACCACCGCCGCCTCCTCCGCCCCCATCTCTACACCCCATGACCACCCGCTCTCGAAACCAAATCTACAAACCTCGTCAACTCTTTAACCTTCAAGCTCAACTGCATAATCGCTACCTTGACACGGAACCCTCGACCCTTAAGCAGGCCTTGCAGTGCCCGCAATGGTGTGTTGCCATGTCTGATGAGTATAGTGCGCTTCTTCGCAATGACACGTGGACTTTAGTTCCCCCTGCAGATGGTTTAAATATAGTTGGTTGTAAGTGGGTGTTCCGAATAAAAAGGAAAACGGACGGCTCAATTGATAAATATAAAGCTCGGCTGGTTGCAAAAGGGTTTACCCAACGCCCTGGTTTGGATTATTTTGAAACTTTTAGTCTCGTTGTTAAACCTGCTATGATCCGTCTTGTTCTCGGTATTGCGGTTTCCTTTGGTTGGTCTCTTCGCCAACTCGATGTCAATAATGCTTTTCTGCAAGGTACACTAGCTGAAGAAGTTTATATGTCTCAACCACCCGGGTTTGAGGATGCCACGAAACCCACCTTTGTTTGTAAACTGCGCAAGGAGATCTATGGTCTAAAGCAGGCTCCTCGAGCCTAGTACCATGAGCTCAGTCCTTTGCTCTTACTCTGGGTTTTGTTAACTCTGTGGCTGATCCGTCTCTATTTGTTTGTCGCACATCTGTCAGCATTACTATTCTTCTGGTATATGTCGATGATATTATTGTTACAGGTAGCTCTGCTGAGCAGGTTCAGAGTATTATTGATCAGTTGGGCTCTCGGTTCTCTATTAAGGACCTTGGTCCACTGTCGTATTTTTTGGGGGTTGAGGTCACTCATTCTCCCATGGGTCTACTACTCACGCAATCCAGGTATACGCGTGAGCTCCTTTCTCAGGTTCACATGGAAGACTCCAAGGCAGTTTCCACTCCTATGCCAGCCGATGCTTTTTCAGGTGATACCGTTTTTTCTCCAGCTTATTCAGATCCGACTCAGTATCGTCAGACCTTGGGTGCCCTGCAGTACTTATGCTTTACGAGAGTTGATATTCAGTTTGCGGTTAATAAGCTCTCGCAGTTTATGCATGCACCGACAGAGTATCACTGGATGCTTGTCAAACGTCTTTTGAGTTATTTATCTGGCACTCTCACTATGGGATTGCAGTTGTATCGGGATTCTCCCCTAGCCTTACATGATTTTTCAGATTCTGATTGGGTGGGTAACAAGGACGATGGCTACCGTGATCCAGTATCGTCTGAGTATGTGCCTGGCTACACTTCTACTTCTGCTTACATTGTTTTCTTGGGCAGGAATGCCATTTCTTGGAGTTCCAAGAAGCAGCACTCGGTTTCTAGGTCTTCCACTGAAGCTGAATATAGGAGCGTTGCAGATACTGCAGCTGAGGTTGCCTGGCTGACCTATCTTCTTGCAGATCTTGGTTTTTCGGTTAGCTCCACACAGGTGATTTTCTGTGACAATTTGGGTGCGCTTCGTCTCAGTGCCAATCCAGTTTTTCACTCGAGAATGAAGCATGTAGCTATTGACTACCACTTTATTCATGAGCATGTTGAGCGGGGTCTTGTTCGTGTTGCTCGTGTCGCAGCTGCAGACCAGCTAGCTGATGTTCTGACCAAGCCCTTGCCGCGGTTACCTTTTTCTGCTCTTATTTCCAAGATTGGACTTCGCTCGACTCCGTCAGCTTGAGGGAGCGTATTAGATGATAGTTTATATTATTTTTATATTTACGTTTATAGCCTTGGTGGCTACCTATATAAGACTGTTGTACACACATTATTTCGTCAATGACAATTCATTTGTTATTCACATAAAACTATCAAAACAAAACTCCTACTAACACACCTCTTCAACCTTTGTGGTCCCTTTGACACCATTGATGTCCAAGAACCTTGACCTTAATGGAAAGCACACCTTAAGTCATTTTAACTTATGGAAATCAATTTGTGTAGACTCAACTTACCTGATTCACGGGAGATGATCCCCTCCGGTACACCATGTGCCGTAATCCATCAGGTGCACATTTGGGTGCCTTCACGTCATTGATCTCAGCCGCAAGTGTTTGTTTATTTGTTTGTTTTTTTTCCTCCTCCTTAACTTAAACATCTGATGTTGTTTCTTGTTTTCTTTTTTTTGGAGGTTTAGTTTATTCTTTTATTTAATAAGTTAAATTCTGTTGATTCCTCATTTTATTTCTAGCCCTAAAAAACATTTTTTACACCTATTGACATTATTATTATTATTATTATTATTATTATTATTATTATTTCAATCAATATCTATAAAAACACGGAAAATACAGACATATCGCACAACACGACATGAGTACGTCGACGCCTAATTTAAAATTTTAAAAACACGAAACATCAACGACGCATTGTAATTTATTAAGTCACACTCACATCATTTAAAACTTGTTAAGAAAATTCAAACACACTTAATAAACAAAGTGTTGTATGAAACAATTATCAAACATATTTCACTGTAAATATCACTATATTCAGAATATGTAATAAGTGTTGTAAACAAACATGATTATATTCAAGAGCATCATCAATATTTTATTTTCATTACGATTTGAAAAAAGTTTACTACTTAAAAAAAATACTAATAAAAAATGCAAGAATTGGTTTACCATTATGATTTTCTTTATATAGGATGACGGCCGACATTGTTTAGTTTTAATTTAGGAATTTCCGAGACTTCAATTTAAGTGTTCGTTTGATTTCCCTTTCTTTAACTACTCAAACGTTTCAGTTTGCTAGGTTTGAAAAGTCCATAGGGCACAAACTAGCTGATCTGAGATCCATGGATCACAAACGGCATCTCTTCATGTGCAGTGTCCGACACTTTTCTGACACGACACACTTTGGCACGTGTCGGCTGATTTAAAAATTATATTAATCAATATTTTTATATATGACACTTCGACACGATGTCGACACTCAGTAACATAAAAAATTATTTTATAATTTCAAAATTTTCTGGAGAAATGTTTAATGGCCATATAATTTGCATACAAATCGCAATGAAAAATGATTTTCAACCAGAATTATAATTTGAAAAGTATTATATATTATTTAACTTATTATTATTTGCAAAAAAGTAGTTGTGTATCACCATTTGATGTGCCGTGTTTTTAAATTTTAAAATTAGATATGCACCGTATTCATGTCATGTCATTCAATATATCGTACGTATTTGTATCTTGTTTTATATGATTTGATTAAAAAACTAAATAAAAAACAAATAGCAAGCAGCAGCATTCTTTAAAAACAAGAAAAAAAATTGCGGCTGAGATCAGTGACGTGGAGGCTCCTAAGTGTGCACCTTATGGATCACGGCACATGGTGTACATGGGATCCGGATCCTCTACTTTGAGAATCCCCGCTTTCCCCAACTTTTGCCGATGTGGCGCGATCTTTACCGCACATCGCAAAAGTTGGAGAAAGAACACACAATCAACTTTTGCGATGTGCGGTAAAGATCGCGCCACATCGGCAAAAGTTGGGGAAAGCGGGGATTCTCAAAGTTGGGGATCCTCTTCCGTGTACATGAGGGGATCCTCTCTCCCTTACCAAGGCATGGTTTAAGCTTGAGGTCGTTGTTGAAATAGTGTCCTAAACCCAATCGGGTTGGACCGGATCCGATCGGGTCGGATCATTTTTACTATTTCTTTATGTTTGTACGTACATCAAAGGACTTTCTCTTATTATATATTTGTTCGATTAACTAACCAATTATGATATTGTATATATAATAACGTCCCTAGTGTCAAACCGTGATAGAGAAATCATAATGGTGATTGTGGTTGATGAGATCTCGACTCACTTTAAAAGGTTTGATACTTAAATATCTCTAGTCGTATGTGCTATTACACATGACATTAATAGTACGATTAGACTAACACGTATTAGATGAATTCTATCTTATTGAAGATAGTGATAGATCTCGTCTATCAAAGTGTTGAGACACTTGGACTGTATGTGGACGTGTATTAAAGAATGCGTACGTTAGACTGACCCACTTACTTTATTAAGTGTCGCACTAAGTGGCGGTTGTGTAATTATCCTAAGACCGGAGTCTTCATGACATCACGGTGTGGATTGTCATACTTTGACACTATTGAGATTTCCCCTAGCCATGGGGCGATCATGCGGTAGTGTTTGGGTGTGATACTGAAGCATCCGTAGGATTCATGTTGTTCGTCCGGAAATCGCGTATCCTACGAATAGAAGTAAATATCCAAAAGGGCATTTTTATAAGGAATGTCTAGCTCTCGTGAATCTTTGCTAAGTGGGAGTAAATGAGTTATTCCGAGAGAGCATGATATCCAAATTATAAGATACGATCGTTGATGTACTGACACTTTTGATACGATTGTATGGATATTATTACAGCGATTGGATTCTATTTACACGGTAACCGTTTCACATTAAAGGTAGTAGTCATTGCATTTGACTGTTCCGATGATTAGGGGTCGTGGACGTGTTGCTAGACGATATCCATGATCGTTAGGTATGAAGGGCATTTTCGTAATTTGCACTTTGTGCCTACGGCCAACATATTCGAAAGCCTATCGGGTCACACACATAAGAACATCTATCCGGATTAAAATGCGGTTATAGTGATAACCAAATAAGGAAAGTTTATCTCGACTATAAAGTGTTATATTGATAAATTAATATAGTGGTATTTATTTAATATGAATAAATATAATACAAGATATTAATTGTGTTGATTAATTAAATATATATTTGTATATATGTAAGTGGAGAAATTTATTGTGTATATTGATACACATGTATTTTGCAAATTAATTAATCATAGTATTATATAAATTAAAGAATATTCCGGATGCCAAATATATGGCTATATGGGGCGTCACTTTCCAGTGCATAAGATACACTTGGATTGTGCAATTTAATTAATGATATTAACATATACTAATATTAGATATTAATAGATTTGTACATAAATAGATTTTATGGTAATAAAATAGAAATAGTCAATATTAATTAGATATTGACAAATACTTGGAAATATTTAATATGAGATATTAAATTAAATGAGATAAATCTAGAATATCTATTTTCCTTATTTTATTAGTAAATGATTTTCTTTCTCCCCAATCAGTTTGGGAGACATATGGGGCGTAGGTCTCTCTATATATTAGAGAGATTGGCTAGCACTTTTGTAGAATAAAATTCTAAGCGTTAATAATACTTGTGAAAATAAGAGAGCTTCCTAGAGAGAGTTTTTGGGAGAGAGAAAAATTTGGTCTAGCAACCAAGTTTTTCTAGTTGCAATCCATTATGGGATTCCGGCGGGTTGTTCGTGTGGATCAACGGTAGAGGCCGGACACTTGAGCGGGTTCGTGCAGAAACTACAACCGTAGATAAAGCGACGATCTATTTTAAATCATCCAGGAATATTCTACATCTACTTATTTTATGCTTATTGCTTAAGCAAAGTCGATCTTGGTAAGTATTAGTTCATTTGCGTAGGAATTAAAATCTAGATGCATGATTTAAATTCGCGAAACAGAAAACAAAAAAAAATTAATTCGGGTAGGGCTACTCGGCCGAAGCGGCAGCGCCCCACCGTATTATCGCCGTGGGCATCGGTGGCCCTAGGGTTGCCGGCGGCTGGTGGTGGTTTTGTGGTGGACATCGAATTTTATTGTTTTGTGAATTTTTATGGTACATTGAAATCTTTTGTTGTTTATAGTTGATGTCATGTGGGCCAACTGATGGTACAAATAGTTTGTACCAATGGGATGCCACATGGCATGAAAAGTACCACTACTCAATTTGTTGAGTAAAATGGTTTGACTTATGGTCCACAATTGTGGACATAAGGTCAACCTAGGCCATTCAAAATTTGGTTTGTAATAGGCCTAGGTCTTTTTAAAATTTTGATTTTGGAAAAGGCCTAGGAAAATGACTTTTGGTTTTTGAAACCAAAGACATCTGTTTTGGTTAAGAGCCCAAAAGGAAAGGAAAAAAGAGAGACTTATTTTATTTTTGTTTTTATTTTAGAATAGATCTAGTTAACAAAATTAAAATAGAAATCGATTTTAAAATTAATCGTTAATTTTATTTCGATTAAAATTATTTAATTAATTAAATGTTAATTAGTTAATTGATTAGATGAAATTATTTAATTGATTAAGCATTAATCGATTAATTAGACGCAAGTTGGTAATTTTAGATTTTATCTTTTTCTTAAGATTTTATTGTATGGATTAGATATTGTAGTGGATATAATATGATTATATCGACCCGATTGATCATGGACTCGACCAATAGGATAGACGTGTGTGATTCATTTTGCTGTTGGTTTCAAAATTGTCTTAGGCCGTTATGAAGAACGTGACTTAGTTTATTTTCTGCATATATCCCATTCCCGTTAGCTCCCTCGTGTGTGGCGGTACAAATTTATTAGATAGATGTTATGCAACAAGAATGGAGCAAAAGATGGAGACCAAATAAAGACGACTGAAGATCCCATTGCAGGTGGCGCATTAAAGATCCTACTGGTGGTTGCAGCTACCCTTAGATTGTGACCCCCGGTTTCGTCAGTTTGTATTCGAAACCGCACTTAGGAAAAGTCCATGATCATACCGGTTACTTTACGCAGTTATTTATTTTATGCTTGTATTTATTTTATATGATACGATAGATGCATGACTAGGCACGATCTAGATGAATGTGTATGATATATGTCTATAGAGATAGATATATTTGATGAGACCATAATTAAAATTAATTAAGTGAATTAATTTACATAAGTACTTCCACAACAAAAATCAAGTCGAAATATTGTCTCCCAATATTGTAGCGCCCTTGTTCGGATCCAACTGATCGGCCCTTGTCGGGAGCTGACCTATCTCAGGTATATTGTTGTTATTGAGACATGATTGTATGAGATCTCACGAATATTTGTGGTGATTGTCCCTCGTCAGGACCGTCTTATTCTGGAGGCAAGGGGTTGACTACCACATAGAGATACGAAGTGTCAAAGAGTTGACTACTCAACCACCAAGAGTAACATAGAGATGTGATTGGTATAGTGTTACCTACTTGTCGAATTATTCCGGTTGATCGGCCCTCATCAGGAATCAGGGTAATCAAATGGGATCTTGGCCACTAAAGAATTTTTGAAAAAATTTCTTGAAAGTCAATTGAGAGTAGTTGACTAGTGGGAGCGAATCATAAATCAAAAGACAATCTTTGATTTTGCATGTATAAACAACAACACTCTTTTATCTTTATTTTTTAGGTTGTACTTTAATAGCAAACTTTTATTTCTATGTTTTTATTCTCGATTAGTAAAACCAAATTAATGGCTGTTACCTTTTTGAGAAGCGTTCTCTAACATGGTTAAGTAATTTTAGTCATTTTAAATTATGCAATGACACGAGCAACTTCGTTATAGTAGTTAAAGATAATGAGACGACATATTTGATGGAGTGCTCCAAGACTTTAATTATTAATGAAAAAGGAAGCTCATGATATGATCAAATCACTTGACATAAGTTTCAGCGTATTAATCATATATTGAATACGACGTTGTCCAATGGGTCATTTTGTCATATGATGACAATCAATTCAAACATTAGATGTGTTGAATGTGAATGACCACAACGAATTGTGGAAAGGTTGTTCTCAAAATTGTAAGATTTAAGTATCGACTAAATTCTTTAATCATTGCTTGAAGATTAATGGTTCATGTTTTGAATATCATTCAAAAGGTTAATAAACCATATAATAGACTTAGGATTTTCTTTATGAAAGAAGATTAAAGACATAGCTCTTGTGATTTTTCTTTAAGTCTTACGAAGACTAAACTAAGAAATATTTACAAGTACTTAAAAGATTAAAAAGAAAAGTTAGGGCATGTGCTTAAATATGAGAACTTATCGAAGTCTCCATTCTAAGAAAGTAAGTTGAGGTAAGTCTATCTAAGCTCAAGTCGACACCTAGATGTATAATATCTTGCGAGTACGATTAAGTTTGAAAGATTAAACACAGAATAATCAGAGATATGGCAAGTGAAGCAAACGTTGCAACATTTTCCATATGGCATTCAAGATCTGGTAAACTGATAAAGGAACAAAATAAATGTTATTGTTTTCATGTTCTTATGAAGAACACGATTTCAGTTGTACGTTAGGATTTAATGGATAAATTCAATTTTAAGGAATAAACGTTATTCCGATAAAGTTGAATAAATCATTGAATCTAACATAGTAGATTGGTGTCACTATAGAGTTGATATAGGTGATAAAATCTCAACCAATATTTGTATGGCTGTTGATTGGAGGCGACCCGAACAGGCCCACGTGTCAAGCGTATACGGAATGGATCAGCAGGACAGAGGGTGAGCCCCTATCTCGACTGCGCAGCCATTACGATCAGATGGACCAGGCAACTGGAGAGGACCTCTGATCACACCAGGGCAGGACCCTGGCCAGAGGAAGCGAGACATGATCAGACTCAGGCGGAGTCCCGACTGTAAAAGCAGGTCGGAAATATACATATCTGGGATAAAGAGCAGTCACGTGTAAACATGAAGACGTGGGGGGGTTACATAACCGCCCATTAACTCCAGTATCACAGATAACCGCCTGAACTACGGTTGGACTTGATTCCAAATATATATATTTGGATACGTAGGCAGCTTATTCTTTAAGTTCAGTCCATACAAGAAATAACAACTACTCTTTGCTTGATCCTAGAGCAAGAAAGACTCAATATTTTACCCGTTTCATTTTTGATTTCGATCATTGGCACTAGAAGGATGGTCATTTTTTGTTTCTAGTGGCAAATTAACAGAGTAGTGAACATGAAATCTAAGAAAAATCAACAAGGGAAGGACCTAGCAGGTTCCTCGCACAATCTAGAAAATATGGATCAAGATCAAGAACGAAATCCAGAAAAACAACCAGATCAACAAAATCCTAAGGATTTGGCAAAACAACTCTTAGTAGATGCTTTAAAGACAATGGGAGATCAGGATTTCCAGGTTCTTTTTGAAAGTGTGAGAAAGGGGAAGGAAAAGGTAGAAACTCTTGGAGAAGAAAGGCAGTTATCACCAGAAAACAGGGATGGTCACAAGGAAGTTGCAGAATCCAATTGCCGAGTTATTAAGAGCAAAACTCGTCAAGCGGATGAGGCTGCAAAAGAACGAGTTGGGACGCAATGCTAGAAGATGAAGAGGACGAATTCCATCCATCCGCTTCACCTTTGCGCAGAGCATATCGAAGCATACCTGCCCTGGAGAGGATTCAAAATACCCAAAATCAGTCCGTATGATGGAACAAAAGACCCGTATGATCATATGCATCAATTATATAGCGATATATGCGATTATACAATGCCCCGGACGAAATGAAGTGCAAAGCTTTTCCCGCACTTCTATCTGGAAGGGCTTGGGACTCGTTTAACAAGTTGCCATCCAGATCTATCACGAGCTTTACAGTTTTAACAAAAAAGTTCATGAGCATGTTTATCGCTGCAAGAGCGTTTCAAAGAAACAGTACTCATCTGCTCACCATCAAGCAAAAATCCGACGAAACGGTCTACAATTTATCAAAAGGTTTAATGTAGAATCAACCCAGGTGGCTGATGTAGACGATCGATTTTTGGTAGCCTCGTTCGTAGCAGGACTACGAGAGGGGAGGTTACATGCCAAATTAAATGGAAAAAACCCCAAAACTATGGAAGAGTGCTTGGCAATTGCCTTCAAGCACTGTCAAGGTGAGGAAGCTAATTGTGCCAAGCGCGAGTTGGAAAAAGGAGATCATAGAAAAGGAAAGGCAGAAGAGAAATCTGACAAGAAGTGTAAATCGGTTTGGGATAGGGTGCAGGCACATATAACCGACAGATTGGGCAAGAGAGGTGCTCTGCAGGACAGAGACCTAATCCCGTTGAACAGATCACGGGAACAAGTTCTGGCTATCATAGAACGCAAAGGCATAGCGAGAACCCCATTTCCTATGAAAGGACCCAGGGAAAAGAGAGATCAGACCAAATTCTGTAAATTCCACCAGGATGTTGGTCATGATACAGAGTCATGGAGGGAATTGACCAGGGACATTGATGCAGCCGTTATGGAAGGAAGACTTGACGAGGTGGTTGACAGATCTCGTAACGAAGAGCCTAGGGGGCGCAGAGAGTTCAGGAGAGGAACACATCAAAATGACAGAAACATGAACAATGAACAAAGAAGGACAAGAAACCCATCCCCAGATCAGGACGGTCAGATTGATAACCGTCAAGTGAATACTATCAACACGATTATGGGAGGTCCCAAGCGGACATATCAGGAAAAAGGAGTGAAAAATGGCAGATCAGGTGGATCAGGATCAGAATAGTGGTAAGCGACAGAAGGTATCAGGAGAGGTAAGGTATGGACCAGAGGACCCACTGCCACTGGTCATTAACAACGAAAGGCTGGTCATCGAGGCCGTAATCAACAAGAACTGGGTGAAAAGGATTTGTGTCGACACATGAAGCGCTGTAAACATCCTGTATTACAGGGCATTCCAGGCCATGAAATTGAAGGACTCAAGCTTAACTCCGGCATCCACCCCTCTATTCGGATTTGCAGGCCCGCCTATCCATCCTATGGGCATGATCACATTACCTACAACTTATGGTAAATTACCTAAGGGCAGGACCCTCATGGTAAATTACATTGTGGTTAAAGCGCCCTCGTTTATAACGTCATCATGGGAAGACCAGCAATCATCGATCTGCGAGCGATTATCTCCCCACCATAACAAAGATATGAAGTTTCCGGTCGATTCTCGGATCGATTGAAGTTAAAGGAGATGTGGAAATAGCCAGGAGCTGTTACACATCTGTAGTTGGTGGAAAGCAATTGGTTCAACAGGTAACTCTGGAGGAATTATTGCCAGAGGAGGAAAAGACTTGGGTATCAGCAGATCAGACCGAGGCTGTTCAGATCGGGGAACATGGGGCAGAGTCAGGGGTCAGTATAGGCTCTTGGATTCCAGATCCCTATAAGAGGGTGTTAACAGATCTGCTCAGAGAGTACAAAGACGTATTTGCATGGAAAACAGATGATATGCCAGGTTTATCACCAGAATTTATAGTCCATAGCTTAAACGTGGATCCGAATAGGCCCCCAGTTCTTCAGAAGAAGAGACATTCGCTCCAGAACGGATCTCTGTTATAGAGCAAGAGGTTGCAAAACTTAAACAGGCAGGAATCGTAAAGGAGGTAGTTTATCCAGAGTGGTTGGCCAATCAAGTCTTAGTGAAGAAATCAGACGGCTCTTGGAGAATGTGTGTAGATTTTACGGATTTGAACAAAGCTTGCCCTAAGGGCAGTTACACCTCACCTAGAACTGACAGGCTAGTGGATTCAACTGTAGGTTTTGAAATTTTTGGATTCCTGGATGCATATAAAGGGTATCATCAAATCTTCATGGACCCTAAGGATGCAGAAAAATAGCCTTCATAACCGAGTTCGGGACATATTATTATGTAACCATGCCATTTGGACTGAAAAATGCAGGTGCCACTTACTAGAGGGCAGTTAATCGAATTTTCCACGATCAGATTGGCAGATCCATGGAAGTCTATGTGGATGATTTACTGATCAAAAGCAGGTCTTTAGATCAATATTTACAAGATGTCAAGCAAGTTTGTGAAGTACTTCGAAGTGCTAAAATGAAGCTGAATCCAAAGAAATGCACATTTGGTGTTAGATCTGGAAAGTTTCTAGGTTACATGATTTCTAAGGATGGAATCTGGGCCAATCCAGAAAAATTGGACGCTCTAAAGATGATGCCACCACCCACTAATATTAGAGAAGTACAAAGATTAACTGGAAGGTTAGCGAAGATTGAATGATTCCTCTCACGATCAAAGACATCGTGGTAATCGCATTTCTTTAAGATCTTAAGGAAAGCTACACCATTCCATTGGGGGGCAGATTGTCAAGAAGCCTTTGATGAATTGAAGAAATATCTGCTGGAGTTTCCCACTCTAACATCCCCCCAAGAAAGAGAAGTTTTGTACCTCTATCTATCAGTTTGTGACGAAGCCATTAGTGATGTCTTGGTTAGGCAGCAGGGTACACTCCAGAAGCCAGTTTATTACACGAGTAAAGCCTTACATGGACCTGAAGTGAGGTATTCAGATGCGAAGAAATTGGTACTAGCATTAGTATAAGCGTCCAGAAAATTGAGATCTTATTTTCAAAGTCACCCGGTCGTCGTCTTGACCGATCAGCCGTTAAAGCAAATACTGAGCAGGCCAGACACTTCAGGTCGTTTAGCCAAATGGGTCGTCGAATTGGCAGGTTACGATTTAGGATCCAGACCCAGAACTACTGTGAAAGCTCAAGCTCTAGCAGATTTTTTGGCCAAAGAGAAGTCTATTTCTATTGATCAGCAAATGAGTCCAAAGGAATCAGGCCAGTGGAAGTTGTTCGTCGATGGAGCATCTAGCAAGAGCGGGTTAGGAGCAGGTCTCCTCCTCATAAGTCCAAGGAGTGAAGAATTCTCATATGCTTTGCACTTTAATTTCCACGCAACCAATAACGAAGCAGAGTACGAAGCACTGATTACAGGTTTGAATTTAGCTCTAAAATTGGGAGTTAAGCAACTTAAAGTTTACAGTGACTCTCAACTGGTGGTAAATCACGTCAGGGGAGAGTATGGCGCAAAAGAGGACCCCATGAAAAAGTACTTATCTCTGGCCCAATCGAAGATAAATCAGTTTCAAGAAGTGCAAATGGAGCAGGTCTCCAGATCGTAAAACACCAGAGCAGATGCCCTATCCAAGTTAGCATCGAATTTCTTATCAGACAAGAAGGTCCTGATCGAGCAATTAAATCAACGTAGCTATGAAGTATCTGAGGTACAACTGATCACACAGAGGGAAAAATGGATGGATCCCATTGTAGCATATTTGAAAGACAGCCAACTACCAGGGGACAAAATGCAAGCTCGCAAAATCCAATGCTTATCTGATAGGTATGCCATATTCAATGATATCCTGTATAGAAAATCCTTCATATCCCCTTGGTTATGTTGTGCCACTATAGAAGAAGGCAATTACCTATTGAGAGAAATCCACTTGGGGATCTATGGAAACCACATGGGATCAAGGGCTTTAGCTAGAAAATGCAGGTTGTCTGACTATTATTGACCTAAAATGCAGCAGGATGCAGAGGATTTAGTCTTGGCATGCAGGTCATGTCAGGTCCATGGTAACCTATTCCATCAGCCACCTGAAAATTTAACTCCAGTTATCTCAGCCTGGCCCTTCGATCAATGGGACGTATACTTGGTAGGGCCACTGCCAACAGCACCGGGAAGTTATAAATTCCTAGTTGTGGCCGTTGACTATTTTACTAAGTGGGTGGAGGCTGAACCATTAACCACTATCACGGCCAAACAGATCCAAAAATTCTTATGGAAGAACCAGATATGCAGGTATGGGATACCAAAGACCATAATTTCAGAAAATGGTACTCAATTCGAGAACAGTGGAGTTCAGGAATGGTGTACAGATTTGGGCATAACACAACATTTCACCTCTTTTGGTCACCCACAAGCCAATGGACAGGTGGAACAAACTAACAGGCAGATCAAGCTTGGCTTAAACAAAAGGCTGGAACAAGAAGGAAAGCACTAGGTGGAATACCTTCCGAATATTCTCTGGGCCTACAGGACTACCCCAAATATGTCAACGCGTGAAACTCCATTCTCACTGGCATATGGTTGTGAAGCAGTTATTCCAGCAGAAATTGGATTGCCATCCCCCAGAACGACACTGCATAATGAACAGGTCCAAGAAAAGGAAATAAGGCATGCTAAGGATGAGCTTGAGGAGAAAAGGGATATTGCTTTGATCCGAATGGCTAAGTATAAGCAATAAGTATCCCAGTACTATAATTCCAAAGTGAAACAGTGTTACTTTAAGGTTGGTGATCTGGTTTTGCGCAAAAACGAAGTCAGCAGGCAGGAGCCGAATGGAACGCTGAGTCCTAACTGGGAGGGTCCTTATCAAATTATCAAAGTACATGGCAAGGGAGCATACCAGTTGGCTGATAGTAAAGGGAAAACTATTCCCAGAAGTTGGAATGCAGTTAATCTGAAGAAATTTTATGTTTAAGGCAAGTGATTGTCGTTTTATTCTGTAAGTTTACAATGCATTATGATACTATTTTGAACTTTTTGAATTATGTTGCGTGGCTGTAATATATTCGTTATTAAACTCTTCAAAGAGAGATGTTTTTAAGTCTGAAATATCGGATCATTTGTAAGACCTCAGGTCAGGTCGGTAATCGTTGGACCTCAGGTCAGGTCCATAACTCTTAAAAAGAGAAAATTCCACTAAGTCTGAAACATCAGACCGCTGTAAGACCTCAGGTCAGGTCAGTAATCATTAGACCACAGGTCAGGTCCATAACTCTTAAAAAGAGAAAATTCCACTAAGTCTGAAACATCAGACCGTTTTAAGACCTCAGGTCAGGTCGGCAATCATTAGACCTCAGGTCAGGTCCACAACTCTTAAAAAGAGAAAATTTCATCAAGTCTGAAATATCAGACCACTATAAGAGTTCAGGTCAGGTCTGTAATCATTAGACCTCAGGTCAGGTCGATAACTCTTGAAAAGAGAAAATTTATTAAAGCTATAAACGGTTTTAAGACCTCAGGTCAGGTCGATAACCTTTAGACCTCAGGTCAGGTCGATAACTCTTTAAGCAAAAAATTTATTAAGTCTGAAAAATCAGACCAATATAAGACCTCAGGTCAGGTCGTTAACCTTTAGACCTCAATTTGGGTCGAAAACTCTTGTAAAAGAGAAAATTCATTAAGTCTGCAAAATCAGATCGCTTTAAGACCTCAGGTCAGGTCGTTAACCTTTAGACCTCAGTTCGGGTTGAAAACTCTTGTAAAAAGAGAAAATTCATTAAGTCTGCAAAATCAGATCGCTTTAAGACCTCAGGTCAGGTCGTTAACCTTTAGACCTCAGTTCGCGTCGGAAACTCTTAAAAAAGGAAAATTCATTAATTCTAAATAATCAGACTACTTTAAGACCACATGTCAGATTGTTTATCTTAATACCTCAGGCCAGGTCGTTAATTATTAGACCTCAGGTCAGGTCAGTAACCCTCAGACCTCAGGTCAGGTCAATATCTATATTTATTAAACCAGTCGACGCGACGATGCCGCGTAGGCAAGTCACACGTCACACTGGGGGAGCAAAGGATAAATGAGAAACACAATATAAGGCACAAAGACAAACATATATTGTAGAAGTGTGCAAATGGTGCCAGAGGCACTAAAATTCTAAAAACAGATTCCAAGAAACTCCCATGTGAAGACAGCAAAATAATAAAGTTTGAGGGCAACAATAGCAAAATTATAATGTTTGAAATCAAAATTGAAATAGAGGACAAGCTAAATGTTTTCACTTTGAGCTGGGGGAAACTTGAGATTGAGATGATGAGCCAGTTTGAGCAGGTGGAGGCTTTTTTTCATACTTGGAGACCAAGTCCACTCCTTCCCTAAACTCTTTGAATCCGGCCTCATAAATTTGAGATCCATCCTTTCTGTTCCAGCCCGCATGGGAAAGCTTGGTAGCATCAACATTAAGGCCTGCTGCTTTCATATCTTCAATGACTGAGGAATATCCAAACCAGATAATTGGGGCAAATAACATCTTGATACTATCGGCTAGCTCATCAGACCTCATATAATTAGCCAGGGCTTCAGCAATGTGCTCAGGCAGCTTGCTTTTCAAATTATCTCTCTCCTCTTCAAGGGTGGCTACCATCTTTTCCAGTTCGGATTTGATCTGATTAGCAGTAGTAGAGTGAGTCTGGAACTCATCAGTCTTGGCCTTCAACTCATCAGATAAAGCCATTTTCTCAGCAGTAGAAGTGTTCAACAAATCTTCATACTTGGCCTTCCATTCTGACAAAGAATAGGCCAGGTTTTCCTCAACTTGTCCAGAAGTTCTCTGTCTGGACAGGATCTCCTTACCCAGCTTGGCACCCTAAAAAGGAATACAGGGAGCAAAATCAGCATATATTACCTAAAAAGACAGATTACTACTAGTGAAGAGGACCCTTACAAATTTTGACAGATCTTGATTGGTCCACTCTTTCCAATCATATCTTTCCCCTTGAGGCCGTTCTGAGGCCTCAGCATCTCCATCAGCTTGATCCTGAGATCTAATACGCTTTGAAGCACGCCTAGTCTCAGCTGTAGTCTCTACTAAAGCAGTGCGAGGAACCATCTGATAATCGTTGGTCTCCTCACAGTCGCCGTCAGCACGATCCGTCTCGATCGAGGGCTCAGTTGGATGACTATCAACAGGCTTGGCAGTCTGATCCAGCACATCTGGGTTGATAACGGGACCGGACGCATCCTGACCTCTGGGAGGTGAGGCCTCATCAGCAATCTGAAGGATATCGGTGAAACTTGCCACTGCAAATATCAACAAGAAATTAAAAGCATGTCTTAGAAAAAACATAAATATTCAAAAAAGGAAATCCTACTTATATTATATCTCTCCTCTGATAGCTCAACATAAGGTTCTGGACCGGCAGTTTCCAGACGAGGTGCATCGATTAAATTGGAACTGTAATGCCTCAAACCCAGGTGTATGGGGGACGCCCTGATGTCATTTAACAACTTCTTGCCCGCTTTGCTCTCCAACACATCGCTGTTCTTAGTTGAAGTGTTCCACTTGCCTAGATCCCTAGCGGTGTTGTGCCTAATGAAGAAGAAGTGTTTCTTCCAATCGGAGAAGGATTGGTCCGTTTTGTTAATCAAAGGTACACTACTCAAATTATCATTTCTCCTACAAAAACAGTACCAGCCAGGACTCTTTTTAACCTGTTTGCATTGGTAAAAAGTTCTCAAAAGTACCAAAGTGAAGGGGGTGACAAAACATCTACACCAAATCAAGAAACCTGTAATGGCTCTTATGCTATTGGGGACCATCTGACCAAGTCCTAAATCGTAATATCGAAGTATCTCGAGAAAGTCAGGAGGAAGAGGAAACCTGAGGCCACAGTCAAACTGTTCTTTATAAACAGCGCAATACCCAGCAGGAGGAGCAACAACACTTTTTCCTGACGCAGGTCGGATGGGGGCATAAATGTTCTTATTTATCCTGTACCTATCACAGATTTCTGTGATATTGGAATCCTTCAATGGAATCGATGGCATGACAAGCCATCATCTTTTTCGTCTCGTAGGTCATCCTTAATGCTCGTATGGGCGCAGATAACCCGGAAATATTATACTCAATCGGAGGCGATTCGATAAGGGCAGGAACAATAGAAGCAATCAAATGAGGGGGGAGAATAGAGAAAAGAGGATTTTCGCCGGGGTTGGATACTTCAGGATGGTCTGGATTCATAAGGAGTAAAAGAAAATCACACAAAGAGAAGAAAGACTTACTTGCTAATTGAAAGAGCAAATCCATCAAATCTGACGTCTGTGTCTATAAATAATGATGGGCGTTTGCAAAGTTTAATAGATTTAATAGCCTTTAACCAAAAGATGGGACGTTTGGACTACGCATCGATTGCGAGAAAACGTGTGCAATTATGGTGGCGTTTGAGATAACCAAGGCAAAGGTGGACAGGCCATCTGGACGGTACACGTGGAACAACCTTAAACCTCAGATCTTAATCCATCTGAAATACTAGACCATATCGATTAAGATCTGGGGGGCTTTGATTGGAGGCGACCCGAACATGCCCACGTGTTAAGCGTATATGGAATGGATCGGCAGACAGGGCGAGGCGAGCCCTATCTCGACACAGAGGCCATTACGACCAGATGGACCAGGCAACTGGAGAGGACCCCTGATCACACCAAGGCAGGACCCTAGTCAGAGGAAGCAGACAAATCAGACAGGCGGAGTCACCACTGTAAAAAGCGTGTCGGAAATATACACATCTAGGATAAAGAGAAGTCACGTGTAGACATGAAGACGTGGGGGGTTACATAACCGCCCATTAACTCCAGTATAACGGATAACCGCCTGAACTACAGTTGGACTTGATTCCAAATATATATATTTTGATACGTAGGCAGCTTATTCTTTAAGTTTAGTCCATACAAGAAATAACAACTACTCTTTGCTTGATCTTAGAGCAAGAAAGACCCAATATTTTACCCGTTTCATTTTTGAGTTCGATCAGCTGTTATCCTTGATATTTTGTGGTTGTTCAAGACAGTCTCTGTGGAAGAGAAAAGTGTAGTCAAATGTCATTCTGAGGATGTTGGAACCATGTGATTATGAATCATGTGGGTAATACTTATCTTATCTAAAGATGACTAAAATACCCTTTTATGAAAAGGTTATAGAATTTAGAAAATTGCCTAAAGCCTAAACATACTGATGTTTGTTGGCTTATGAAAATTAATGCCACGAATAATATTATTGTTTATTACTCTCTTTGACTATTTAAGAAATAGTCGAACGTACTTAATGAAATACGAATTTCGGAAAGTCTGAAAGGTTCGGACTAGTACGAATATGAGGTTGGTAAACAATTTAGGAGTTAATCTTCAATTGGATTGAAGTAATTAATACCTGAAGGGTGTTTCAGAATTTGTCTGAAAGGAATCAGATTATCCCTTGAAGGATACCATTTTGGGATACACAATTATATTGTGTCTCTAAAATGGAAATAGCACTTTATACGATAACGATGCGAGATAAGCCATGCAATGTATCCCTTACCTATTTCGGGAATATGCCCTTATACGAAACATATACTTAACCAAGTTCTGAAGAATAAAGGTTGAATAAATTCCATAATAGATATGAAATCGATGACATCAAATCCATCGTAACCGATGATTTAGGATTGTCGTGCTTTTAGCAAGCAGGCAATGTCTGAAAGGCTTGGAACCTAGTATGACATTTGCAAATTTGTGGGATATTTTAGCAAGTAAGCTAGATATTATTTACTGACCCACAGAGCAAAAGTGTTTGTCTCGAGACATGCTGTCTTCTAGAGGATGTGTTTTTTCTAGACGAGACAGTGTGAGTAAATCAAGATCTCAAAAGTAGTTTGAGAACCACAAGAGATATTCAGCTATTGGAACATGAGCAGGCACCACATAGTGATGAGGCGCATGACACTGCTTAGTGCACATAAGTTTTCTATGAGTCTACAGATAACCACATGCCTGAAAAGGGCTACTGGTACGTTCATCTTGAAGAATGAAGATATCACGACTTATGCATGAATGCTTGAAAGGAAAGATTAAGAGATATGGCTTGGAGCCGTAGTACTTGAATTAGATTCTATGAGTGACGAACGGGTTATAAACCTAGTCTATCAAACCTGAAGGGAATGAGTCTGAAAGGTGTAGCATGTCTTTATGAAAGACTAACATGGATAGTAATATGATTACTAGTTGAGTTGAGTTGACGGCTCGAGGATCGAGGTGTAAACCTTGTAGTTACCTTTATGCTACCAGCTATGCTTAGGTCTATTCAAATAATGCTTGTTGTAGCTTCGTATCATGACTATATGATAAGATACCCAGAGTCTTGATGAAGATAGTGGGAGCTTACACATCATGTTATCGTCTATGAACATCAAGCTAAAACAAGCATTATCTACAAGCATTATATTGTTGTAGCTTACACATTATGTTATCGTCTATGAACATCAAGCTTACACAGATGTATACCCAGAGTCTTATGAAGATAGTGGGAGCTATAGTCTGGTTTTGCAGTCACTTTGATTATAGTGATACAGTGAGCTGGAAATGTTCTTAGCTAGAGATCACTGTAAATTCTACAACTGAGCCAAAACTCAATACTGCCTTAGAGGAGCAGCGGGAGCAATACATGGATCTAAGAGGTTTATTACTGAACCTTGTACGGTTCTTTCACCTTTACTATATAGCTGATATAGTGGTGGATTGATTGCTTGAAGCTAGGACCAGGGTCTCGTCAGAGATTCATGTGTGTGTTGAGGTAATTCCTTTTGATTTGGTCATTTGGAGCATGATATGAAGATAGTCCGAGTCCCCACGGATAGAGATCCGTTCACGCTTAGGGTTGGATGCGAGTATCTCATGAGATTCTTGTGTGTACGAGTGATTAGTTTTAGGCCAAATGGGAGATTCTTGAAATAGTGTCCTAAAACCCAATCAGGCTGGACCGGATCCGACCGGGTCGGATCATTCCTACTATTTCTTTATGTTTGTACGTATATCAAATGGCTTTTTGTTATTATATATATGTTCGTTTAACGGACCAATTATGATATTATATATATGATAACATCCCTAGTGTCAAACTGTGATAGAGAAATCATAATGGTGATTATGGTTGATGAGATCTCTACTTACTTTAAAAGTTTTGATACTTAAATATCTCTAGTCGTATGTGCTATTAAACATGACATTAACAGTACGATTAGACTATCACGCATTAGATGTCTTCTATCTTATTGAAGATAGGGATAGATCTCGTCTATCAAAGTGTTGAGACACTGGGACTGTACGTGGATGTGTATTAGAGAATGCATACGTTAGACTGACCCATGTTGAGAGAAAAATACGCCAACTAAAATATTGGTCCCCGGCAACGGCGCCAAAATTCTGTTGAGCTGAAAATCTACCCTTCAAAATTTAAATTTATAAAAGACTCGACAACCGTGGGTAAACTAACTCTCTAACCAGCAGAGTACCGGATCAATTGTTAGAATAGCTACAGGAGTACGAGGTCGAACCCAAGAGATAAGTGGTTTGTAAATACCAAAGTGAACAAAGATAATAATTAAAACAACTAAGACGCACCATTGTTCCACCACCCCACCGAAATTAACAAGAAAGACACATTCATTTGTAAGTCTTGGATTAATAATCTGTTAAAGAAGCGGTACTTTCTCTTTCGGATTTAGCGCCCGTTGATTAGTTTACCACATGGTACAACTAAAGATTTTACGAAACAAAGATTTGGATATAAAATCATAATCTAACAACATTCTCCCTCAACTTTCGTATGTTCGGAAAATATCATCATTCTCCTTCACGGTAATCGACGAATTTATCAACTTTCGTGTTTCTAAATTCGAACAGCATGCAACACTACATTACACTTTAAACAAGTCTAAACATGAAGGAAGAACAAGAAAGCTTACGAATAAATGCATAAATCCTTATTTAATCCGATGAGGGTGGCTTCACAATGGTGGTCCTAGCACCGAGCCTTAACCACTCATGACAACGAAAATAACAACGAAATATAAATACATATATATATACATATATATATGAGTATATATAATATATAGATATATATATATATATAGCGTATATATATATATATATAAAAGACAATAAAGAAAAGAAACAAAACGAAAAACAGAAATGAAAACGATATTATAACAACATATATATATTATATATATAAATACATAAATAGATACATATATATATATATGAAACGATAACTAGTCGAGTTATTACATCGACATTACGACTACACATATATATATATCTAGGCCCCGAAACATAAAATAAATAGAAGAGAAAAGAAGAAATGGGGAGGAGGTGGAGAAGAGAGGGGCAAACGATCACTCTGCAAATGATCTCCCTTTTATAGACATACATTAAGGGGCCGGACCGGTCCTGAAATGGAACCGGACCGGTCCGGACTCATCATTACTTAACACCTCAGCTTGATTCTCGAAGGATCGATTATAATTATATAATTATATATTAAACTTCTAAAATTCATAACATGAGTTGTAGACCTCCAAAAATCATGATTTAAACGTCATTAGAAAGCTCTCGGAAAACTCTACAACTTTCATGAAGGACTCTTCTTCAGAAAATGTCGTTTTGATGAGCCATTCGTATGTTGTGTCGTTTTCGGGATTTCCACTAATACGAATCGATTAGCCACTTGACCATAACTTGAGTTGTAGAAGTCCGATTGACGTGATTCAAAATGCGTTGGAAAGCTCTTTCAAAGATCTAAAACTTCCATTAAGGACACTTCTTCCGAAAATACCGTTTTGAAGGGCCGTTTGTTCGTCGAAGATATAATTCATTAGTGGCACCACGAACCACTGAACCACTTAACCTTTTAAGCTAGTGGCTCACTCTTATATGCCTAAAAACACCTATTTTAAGCCTCAAAATGTGTCGTTACTCGGGATTTTGGTTAACCTATAATTCTGCAATAAACCACCAAAATACCAAACGTAAATCTGACACGACACTCCGGTTACTAAACCGGTACAAAAACTAATAAAAACTTATAAAAACATGACATTCTACAAAATAATTACTACTAACATACTTAGATAAATCTAAGGAATTTATGACTCGAAATGATATAAAAGTGCTCAAAATGCTATCAGAAGCGGGGTAAAAAGTTATAATAATAACTATGAATTTGTCCCTTAACAACAACCCCCCACTTAGCTTTTGATCGTCCTCGAGCAAAACAAGCGATAAAACAAAAATGAATAAGGGAAAAATTCATGAAGATACAAGATATAAAGGACAACCAGATGATGCAACCAATCGAATCATAACTACATGTTAACCTATATATAAATGTATATGAGTGAGTGTGTGACAAGCCTTTTCAATTTCCACTATCCTCTCTTGAATAAATCAAACAAACGCACAAATATCCATTCGCATACAGTCTAATGACTTTCCTAGGTATAAGCGATATGATTCCACACAAAGTTCTCCGTGTACTTATTAGGATAATCCCTAAAGCATATCATTCGATTTATACTAGGGATAGTGAGAAGATAACTAAGTTTTCAACCATGCTTAACCAAATTTCCTTATTGTTATTTTTTTCTTCTTTTTTTCATGAACTATTTTTTTCACATTTGTAGCATATGCCTTCATTCCCGGCAATAGGGCGTTTCGTGATAACCCCCCTAGTGGACTACTATCATCGAGGCAATCGGGAGCTTTTAAACCTCATAGTGATATAGGACGTTTCGTGATAACGCCCTACTGCACCCAAATCATTGGTAGCTACAACCGACATAAATATAGTTCCTTTTAATTTGGTATTCTTCCTTTTATTCCACTTAACTTATATCCTTTCTATCACATTCAAACCTTCAGATATTCACAGTATACGTTCAAAAGTTAGGTACTAAGTTACTGCAAATCTCTCGAATAACCACTAGGATACTGAATGGATACAGTTTAAAATTTTCGCTTCATTATCAAAGGCTTACGTGAAAGAAGTCATGTTACACAAATATATTTGGGGTTAAAATGCACTTACGGTTCACATTGGTTATACAAATCCAAATCGATCATTACATCTTTAAATCCATGAAATATATACCTTATACAATGTATTTTAATCAACTCATTAATGCTCAAAAAATCAAAAACTAAGGGATTTAACCTTTAATGCCATTTCTTGACCAACCACGACTCTACCCCCCACTTACGAACCTGCAGTGTCCCAAGTGTGTGAATGAGATAGAGAGGAAGACTTAGCTTATAACCCCGGCAGAAAGGTGCTACCGAATCCCGTAACAGCCATAAGAAAGCACGACCCGAATCCCTATATAAAAACAACCAAAACAAAACAAACACGGGACATGGTCCTCGTGCCAAGATATCGAACCGGGATATGGGAAACATAAGAAAATGGCCCTGTCACGTCAGAAAATTCGATAGGCAAATAGAGAGCATCATACGTGCATATATATCATATTTAAGGCATAAATTCATATTGGAAACAGACTAGATCATAAAATGAAATGTACGAAAAAGTATTGAGTCTTTTATACCCAGATCCTCAAGGGTTTAACAACCTAAGTCCAAGAAATGAAGCATTTGAATTTTATCTTTGCTGTATCTCGGGATTTTCGGATAACCACCTAATCGTTCCCGTTTAAATGATATTCAAACATTCATCTCGAGACTTAGTTGTACTTAATGTTAATTTTCCATAATGATCATACTTTCTACATTTCATTAAGACTAGTCTTATCCAAATTATTATTATTTTAACGGGCTGCCTCCCGGTAGCGCTTTTGGTTAACGTCGTTTGCTCGACCAAAAGCAACCAACAAGAGAAAAAACACAAAAAGAACTACAGAACTCTCCTTCAGAACTTTATTTCACGTGGCCTATATCGAGTAAAAAAAAGTTTTGCACATCCTTAGCCCGATGGCCATCAGAACACGGCAAAATTAAAAAAACCTCAACATATTTGACGTTACTCTTATTTGAACCAAGAGAAAACAAAACAGAAATAAACTACAGACAAAAAAAAGAAAAGATATCTAGGTAACCGTCCTAGTAGGGCTTAATAATAGTCGGGAGCTCGACTAACAAAAACAATCAACCAAAATCCGAACTCAAGAAGATCAATAGCTTAAGAAAAATTAACAATCACGAGAACCACGAAATTAAATTTTCTAGAAACGTACCTCTTTTGGTCCTCGATGCCAACTCCTCCCCGACCAAAGAGTCTTCTTTTATCAGTTTTGTCGAGCCATCTTCTTTGCTATTCCATAAAGTTCATCCATCGGGAGTACACAAACCTGGACGCATAAAATTCATCCTCACAGAGTGGGCGAATATAGTAATCCGGGACCGTTATATCAAATATTACCAACTCTCCCGGTGGCTCTACCAAAGATGGCCGATCTTGCTCCTCTAACTCTGTCTTATAGCAAATTGAATCATCAACCTCATCCTCAACTGAACTTCTTCAATGAGCACCTCATCATCCTTAGCCACCTCTATTGCACTCGCCCGTTTTCTGCTCGAACCCCATTATTTCAATCAAGCGCACCACCCTCTCTTGAAGATTTTTTATGGCGTGAGCCAATACTTATATTGAACTCTTGCATGTCCAGTGATCGCTCTTGCAAGATCGAATATGTGCAAAATTGTCAACGCTTTGAGTATGAACACCGTAATTCGATAAGCACTAGGGTTTGGACAACCCTCATAATATTGTGGTTCATATAACTCGAATAGCCATAATTACGGTCTGGTATGCACTAGAGGCGGTTATAGGACCAAAATCCTGGTTACTCTGCTTTGTTGATCTTGAGGCTCAGGCATATACTGTTGTTGATAACATGGTTCAGGAGCCTGAGATTGGTAAGGGTATTGTTGTCCAGGTGAGTAGTATTGATTGAAAAATCCCTCCATTTCAGCTCAAACTGCAAGATCTCAGAAAACAACAAGAAAACAATAATATTTTTTTTCTCTCGGTAATTACTGAGTGAGTTTTTTTTATTAATTTTTTTTTACGAAAATTGAAAACAAAAAACAGAAAACACACACACGAAGATATTACAAATAGCACACTTATCCCCGGCAGCGGCGCCAAAATTCTGTTGAGAGAAAAATACGCCAACTAAAATATTGGTCCCCGGCAACGGCGCCAAAATTCTGTTGAGCTGAAAATCTACCCTTCAAAATTTAAATTTATAAAAGACTCGACAACCGTGGGTAAACTAACTCTCTAACGAGGAAGAGTACCGGATCAATTGTTAGAATAGCTACTACTGAGTACGAGGTCGAACCCAAGAGATAAGTGGTTTGTAAATACCAAAGTGAACAAAGATAATAATTAAAACAACTAAGACGCACCATTGTTCCACCACCCCACCGAAATTAACAAGAAAGACACATTCATTTGTAAGTCTTGGATTAATAATCTGCTAAAGAGGCGGTACTTTCTCTTTCGGATTTAGCGCCCGTTGATTAGTTTACCACAGGGTACAACTAAAGATTTTACGAAACAAAGATTTGGATATAAAATCCTAATCTAACAACATTCTCCCTCAACTTTCGTATGTTCGGAAAATATCATCATTCTCCTTCACGGTAATCGACGAATTTATCAACTTTCGTGTTTCTAAATTCGAACAGCATGCAACACTACATTACACTTTAAACAAGTCTAAACATGAAGGAAGAACAAGAAAGCTTACGAATAAATGCATAAATCCTTATTTAATCCGATGAGGGTGGCTTCACAATGGTGGTCCTAGCACTTGAGCCTTAACCACTCATGACAACGAAAATAACAATGAAATATAAATACATATATAGATACATATATATATATATATATGAGTATATAAGTATATAGATATATATATATATATATATATATATATATATATATATATATATATATATATATATATATATATATAAGCGTATATATATAGATATATAAAAGACAATAAAGAAAAGAAACAAAACGAAAAACAGAAATAAAAACGATATTATAACAACATATATATATTATATATATAAATACATAAATAGATACATATATATATATATATGAAGCGATAACTAGTGAGTTATTACATCGACATTACGACTATATATATATATATATATATATATATATATATATATATATATATATATATATATATATATATATATCTAGGCCCAAACATAAGATAAATAGAAGAGAAAAGAAGAAATGGGGAGGAGGTGGAGAAGAGAGGGGCAAACGATCACTCTGCAAATGATCTCCCTTTTATAGACATACATTAAGGGGCCGGACCGGTCCTGAAATGGAGCCGGACCGGTCCGGACTCATCATTACTTAACACCTCAGCTTGATTCTCGAAGGATCGATTATAATTATATAATTATATATTAAACTTCTAAAATTCATAACTTGAGTTGTAGACCTCCAAAAATCATGATTTAAACGTCATTAGAAATCTCTCGGAAACCTCTACAACTTTCATGAAGGACTCTTCTTCAGAAAATGTCGTTTTGATGAGCCATTCGTATGTTGTGTCGTTTTCGGGATTTCCACTAATACGAATCGATTAGCCACTTGACCATAACTTGAGTTGTAGAAGTCCGATTGACGTGATTCAAAATGCGTTGGAAAGCTCTTTCAAAGATCTACAACTTCCATTAAGGACACTTCTTCCGAAAATGCCGTTTTGTAGGGTCATTTGTTCGTCGAAGATATAATTCATTAGTGGCACCACGAACCACTGAACCACTTAACCTTTTAAGCTAGTGGCTCACTCTTATATCCCTAAAAACACCTCTTTTAAGCCTCAAAATGTGTCTTTACTGGGATTTTGGTTAACCTATAATTTCGCAATAAACCACCAAAATACCAAACGTAAATCTGACACGACACTCCGGTTACTAAACCGGTACAAAAACTAATAAAAACTTATAAAAACATGATATTCTACAAAATAATTACTAATAACATACTTAGATAAATCTAAGGAATTTATGACTCGAAATGATATAAAAGTGCTCAAAATGCTATCAGAAGCGGGGTAAAAAGTTATAATAATAACTATGAATTTGTCCCTTAACAACAACCCCCCCACTTAGCTTTTGATCGTCCCGAAAGCAAAACAAGCGATAAAATAAAAATGAATAAAAGGAAAAATTCATGAAGATACAAGATATAAAGGACAACCGGATGATGCAACCAATCGAATCATAACTACATGTTAACCTATATATAAATGTATAACAGAGTGAGTGTGTGACAAGCCTTTTCAATTTCCACTATCCTCTCTTGAATAAATCAAACAAACGCACAAATATCCATTCAGACAGTCCTAATGACTTTCCTAGGTATAGACAGTAACAGTTCAACACAAAGTTCTCCCGTGTACTTATTAGGATAATCCCTAAAGCATATCATTCAGTTTATACTAGGGATAGTCAGAAGATAACTAAGTTTTCAACCATGCTTAACCAAATTTCCTTATTGTTATTTTTTTCTTCTTTTTTTCATGAACTATTTTTTTTCACATTTGTAGCATATGCCTTCATTCCCAGCAATAGGACGTTTCGTGATAACCCCCTAGCTGGACTACTATCATCAGGCAATCGGGAGCTTTTAAACCTAATAGTGATATAGGACGTTTCGTGATAACGCCCTACTGCACCCAAATCATTGGTAGCTACAACCGACATAAATATAGTTCCTTTTAATTTGGTATTCTTCCTTTTATTCCACTTAACTTATATCATTTCTATCACATTCAAACCTTCAGATATTCACAGTATACGTTCAAAAGTTAGGTACTAAGTTACTGCAAATCTCTCGATAACCACTAGCATACTGAATGGATACAGTTTAAAATTTTCGCTTCATTATCAAAGGCTTACGTGAAAGAAGTCATGTTACACAAATATATTTGGGGTTAAAATGCACTTACGGTTCACATTGGTTATACAAATCCAAATCGATCATTACATCTTTAAATCCATGAAATATATACCTTATACAATGTATTTTAATCAACTCATTAATGCTCAAAAATCAAAAGCGAAGGGATTTAACCTTTAATGCCATTTCTTGACCAACCACGACTCTACCCCTACTTACGAACTGCGGTGTCCCAAGTGTGTGAATGAGATAGAGAGGAAGACTTAGCTTATAACCCGGGCGAAAGGTGCTACGAATCCCCAGAATGACCATAAGAAAGCACGACCGAATCCCATATAAAAACAACCAAAACAAAACAAACACGGGACATGGTCCTCGTGCCAAGATATCGAACCGGGATATGGGAAACATAAGAAAATGGCCCTGTCACGTCAGAAAATTCGATAGGCAAACAGAGAGCATCATACGTGCATATATATCATATTTAAGGCATAAATTCATATTGGAAACAGACTAGATCATAAAATGAAATGTACGAAAAAGTATTGAGTCTTTTATACCCAGATCCTCAAGGGTTTAACAACCTAAGTCCAAGAAATGAAGCATTTGAATTTTATCTTTGCTGTATCTCGGGATTTTCGGATAACCACCTAATCGTTCCCGTTTAAATGATATTCAAACATTCATCTCGAGACTTAGTTGTACTTAATGTTAATTTTCCATAATGATCATACTTTCTACATTTCATTAAGACTAGTCTTATCCAAATTATTATTATTTTAACGGGCTGCCTCCCGGTAGCGCTTTTGGTTAACATCGTTTGCTCGACCAAAAGCAACCAACAAGAGAAAAACACAAAAGAACTCTGAACTCTCCTTCGTGAACTTTATTTCACGTGGCCTATATCGAGTAAAAAAAAGTTTTGCACATCCTTAGCCCGATGGCCATCAGAACACGGCAAAATAAAAAAAACCTCAACATATTTGACGTTACTCTTATTTGAACCAAAAGAAAACAAAACAGAAATAAGCTACAGACAAAAAAAAGAAAAGATATCTAGGTAACCGTCCTAGTAGGGCTTAATAATAGTCGGGAGCTCGACTAACAAAAACAATCAACCAAAATCCGAACTCAAGAAGATCAATAGCTTAAGAAAAATTAACAATGCGAGAACCACAGAAATTAAATTGTCTAGAAACGTACCTCTTTTGGTCCTCGATGCCAACTCCTCCCAGCCAAAGAGTCTTCTTTTATCAGGCTGTCGAGCCATCTTCTTTGCTATTCCATAAAGTTCATCCATCGGGGAGTACACAAACTGGACCGCATAAAATTCATCCTCACAGAGTGGACGAATATAGTAATCCGGGACCGTTATATCAAATATTACCAACTCTCCCGGTGGCTCTACCAAAGATGGCCGATCTTGCTCCTCTAACTCTGTCTTATAGCAAATTGAATCATCAACCTCATCCTCAACCTGAACTTCTTCAATGAGCACCTCATCATCCTTAGCCACCTCTATTGCACCTGCCCGTTTTTCCTTCTCGAACCCCATTATTTCAATCAACTGCACCACCCTCTCTTGAAGATTTTTTATGGCAGAGCCAATACTTATATTGAACTCTTGCATGTCCAGCAGTCGCTCTTGCAAGATCTGAATATGTGCAAAATTGTCAACGCTTTGAGTATGAACACCGTAATTCTGATAAGCACTAGGGTTTGGACAACCCTCATAATATTGTGGTTCATAACTCGAATAGCCATAATTCTGGTCCTGGTATGCACTAGGGCAGTTATAGGACCAAAAATCCTGGTTACTCTGCTGTTGATACTGAGGCTCAGGCATATACTGTTGTTGATAACATGGTTCAGGAGCCTGAGATTGGTAAGGGTATTGTTGTTCAGGTGAGTAGTATTGATTGAAAAATCCCTCCATTTCAGCTCAAACTGCAAGATCTCAGAAAACAACAAGAAAACAATAATATTTTTTTTCTCTCGGTAATTCTTGAGTGAGTTTTTTTATTAATTTTTTTACTAAAATTGAAAACAAAAACAAAAACACACACACGAAGATATTACAAATAGCACAATTATCCCGGCGTGGCGCTAAAATTCGTTGAGAGAAAAATACGCCAACTAAAATATTGGTCCCCGGCAACGGCGCCAAAATTCTGTTGAGCTGAAAATCTACCCTTCAAAATTTAAATTTATAAAAGACTCGACAACCGTGGGTAAACTAACTCTCTAACCAGCAGAGTACCGGATCAATTGTTAGAATAGCTACAGGAGTACGAGGTCGAACCCAAGAGATAAGTGGTTTGTAAATACCAAAGTGAACAAAGATAATAATTAAAACAACTAAGACGCACCATTGTTCCACCACCCCACCGAAATTAACAAGAAAGACACATTCATTTGTAAGTCTTGGATTCTGCTAAAGAGGCGGTACTTTCTCTTTCGGATTTAGCGCCCGTTGATTAGTTTACCACAGGGTACAACTAAAGATTTTACGAAACAAAGATTTGGATATAAAATCCTAATCTAACAACATTCTCCTCAACTTTCGTATGTTAGGAAAATATCATCATTCTCCTTCACGGTAATCGATTTAATTTATCAACTTTCGTGTTTCTAAATTCGAACAGCATGCAACACTACATTACACTTTAAACAAGTCTAAACATGAAGGAAGAACAAGAAAGCTTACGAATAAATGCATAAATCCTTATTTAATCCGATGAGGGTGGCTTCACAATGGTGGTCCTAGCACCGAGCCTTAACCACTCATGACAACGAAAATAACAACGAAATATAAATACATATATAGATACATATATATATATATATGAGTATATAAGTATATAGATATATATATATATATATATATATATATATATATATATATATATATATATATATATATAAGCGTATATATATAGATATATAAAAGACAATAAAGAAAAGAAACAAAACTAAAAACAGAAATAAAACGATATTATAACAACATATATATATTATATATATAAATACATAAATAGATACATATATATATATATATGAAGCGATAACTAGTCGAGTTATTACATCGACATTACGACTACATATATATATATAAATATATATATATATATATATATATATATATATATATATATATATATATATATCTAGGCCCCGAAACATAAGATAAATAGAGAGAAAAGAAGAAATGGGAGGAGGTGGAGAAGAGAGAGGCAAACGATCACTCTGCAAATGATCTCCCTTTTATAGACATACATTAAGGGGCGGACCGGTCTGAAATGGAGCGGACCGGTCCGGACTCATCATTACTTAACACCTCAGCTTGATTCTCGAAGGATCGATTATAATTATATAATTATATATTAAACTTCTAAAATTCATAACTTGAGTTGTAGACCTCCAAAAATCATGATTTAAACGTCATTAGAAATCTCTCGGAAACCTCTACAACTTTCATGAAGGACTCTTCTTCAGAAAATGTCGTTTTGATGAGCCATTCGTATGTTGTGTCGTTTTCGGGATTTCCACTAATACGAATCGATTAGCCACTTGACCATAACTTGAGTTGTAGAAGTCCGATTGACGTGATTCAAAATGCGTTGGAAAGCTCTTTCAAAGATCTACAACTTCCATTAAGGACACTTCTTCCGAAAATGCCGTTTTGTAGGGTCATTTGTTCGTCGAAGATATAATTCATTAGTGGCACCACGAACCACTGAACCACTTAACCTTTTAAGCTAGTGGCTCACTCTTATATCCCTAAAAACACCTCTTTTAAGCCTCAAAATGTGTCTTTACTCGGGATTTTGGTTAACCTATAATTCTGCAATAAACCACCAAAATACCAAACGTAAATCTGACACGACACTCCGGTTACTAAACCGGTACAAAAACTAATAAAAACTTATAAAAACATGATATTCTACAAAATAATTACTAATAACATACTTAGATAAATCTAAGGAATTTATGACTCGAAATGATATAAAAGTGCTCAAAATGCTATCAGAAGCGGGGTAAAAAGTTATAATAATAACTATGAATTTGTCCCTTAACAACAACCCCCCACTTAGCTTTTGATCGTCCTCGAGCAAAACAAGCGATAAAATAAAAATGAATAAGGGAAAAATTCATGAAGATACAAGATATAAAGGACAACCAGATGATGCAACCAATCGAATCATAACTACATGTTAACCTATATATAAATGTATAACAGAGTGAGTGTGTGACAAGCCTTTTCAATTTCCACTATCCTCTCTTGAATAAATCAAACAAACGCACAAATATCCATTCAGACAGTCCTAATGACTTTCCTAGGTATAGGCAGTAACAGTTCCACACAAAGTTCTCCCGTGTACTTATTAGGATAATCCCTAAAGCATATCATTCAGTTTATACTAGGGATAGTCAGAAGATAACTAAGTTTTCAACCATGCTTAACCAAATTTCCTTATTGTTATTTTTTCTTCTTTTTTTCATGAACTATTTTTTTTCACATTTGTAGCATATGCCTTCATTCCCAGCAATAGGACGTTTCGTGATAACCCCCTAGCTGGACTACTATCATCAGGCAATCGGGAGCTTTTAAACCTCATAGTGATATAGGACGTTTCGTGATAACGCCCTACTGCACCCAAATCATTGGTAGCTACAACCGACATAAATATAGTTCCTTTTAATTTGGTATTCTTCCTTTTATTCCACTTAACTTATATCATTTCTATCACATTCAAACCTTGGATATTCACAAGATATCGTTCAAAAGTTAGGTACTAAGTTACTGCAAATCTCTCGATAACCACTAGCATATTGAATGGATACAGTTTAAAATTTTCGCTTCATTATCAAAGGCTTACGTGAAAGAAGTCATGTTACACAAATATATTTGGGGTTAAAATGCACTTACGGTTCACATTGGTTATACAAATCCAAATCGATCATTACATCTTTAAATCCATGAAATATATACCTTATACAATGTATTTTAATCAACTCATTAATGCTCAAAAAATCAAAAACGAAGGGATTTAACCTTTAATGCCATTTCTTGACCAACCACGACTCTACCCCCTACTTACGAACCTGCAGTGTCCCAAGTGTGTGAATGAGATAGAGAGGAAGACTTAGCTTATAACCCCGGCAGAAAGGTGCTACCGAATCCCGTAATGTGACCATAAGAAAGCACGACCGAATCCCTATATAAAAACAACCAAAACAAAACAAACACGGGACATGGTCCTCGTGCCAAGATATCGAACCAGGATATGGGAAACATAAGAAAATGGCCCATCACGTCGAGAAAATTCGATAGGCAAGCAGAGAGCATCATACGTGCATATATATCATATTTAAGGCATAAATTCATATTGGAAGCAGACTAGATCATAAAATGAAATATACGAAAAAGTATTGAGTCTTTTATACCCAGATCCTCGAGGTTTAACAACCTAAGTCAAGAAATGAAGCATTTGAATTTTATCTTTGTTTGTATCTCGGGATTTTCGGATAACCACCTAATCGTTCCCGTTTAAATGATATTCAAACATTCATCTCGAGACTTAGTTGTACTTAATGTTAATTTTCCATAATGATCATACTTTCTACATTTCATTAAGACTAGTCTTATCCAAATTATTATTATTTTAACGGGCTGCCTCCCGGTAGCGCTTTTGGTTAACATCGTTTGCTCGACCAAAAGCAACCAACAAGAGAAAAAACACAAAAAGAACTACAGAACTCTCCTTCAGAACTTTATTTCACGTGGCCTATATCGAGTAAAAAAAAGTTTTGCACATCCTTAGCCCGATGGCCATCAGAACACGGCAAAATAAAAAAAACCTCAACATATTTGACGTTACTCTTATTTGAACCAAAAGAAAACAAAACAGAAATAACTCTGAGACAAAAAAGAAAAGATATCTAGGTAACCGCCCTAGTAGGGCTTAATAATAGTCGGGAGCTCGACTAACAAAAACAATCAACCAAAATCCGAACTCAAGAAGATCAATAGCTTAAGAAAAATTAACAATGCGAGAACCACGTAAATTAAATTGTCTAGAAGCATTACCTCTTTTGGTCCTCGATGCCAACTCCTCCCGACCAAAGAGTCTTCTTTTATCAGTGTCGAGCCATCTTCTTTGCTATTCCATAAAGTTCATCCATCGGGGAGTACACAAACTGGACCGCATAAAATTCATCCTCACAGAGTGGACGAATATAGTAATCCGGGACCGTTATATCAAATATTACCAACTCTCCTGGTGGCTCTACCAAAGATGGCCGATCTTGCTCCTCTAACTCTGTCTTATAGCAAATTGAATCATCAACCTCATCCTCAACCTGAACTTCTTCAATGAGCACCTCATCATCCTTAGCCACCTCTATTGCACCTGCCCGTTTTTCCTGCTCGAACCCCATTATTTCAATCAACTGCACCACCCTCTCTTGAAGATTTTTTATGGCAGAGCCAATACTTATATTGAACTCTTGCATGTCCAGCAGTCGCTCTTGCAAGATCTGAATATGTGCAAAATTGTCAACGCTTTGAGTATGAACACCGTAATTCTGATAAGCACTAGGGTTTGGACAACCCTCATAATATTGTGGTTCATAACTCGAATAGCCATAATTGCGGTCTGGTATGCACTAGGCGGTTATAGGACCAAAATCCTGGTTACTCTCTTTGTTGATACCGAGGCTCGTGCATATATCTTGTTGTTGATAACATGGTTCAGAGCCTGAGATTGGTAAGGGTATTGTTGTTCAGGTGAGTAGTATTGATTGAAAAATCCCTCCATTTCAGCTCAAACTGCAAGATCTCAGAAAACAACAAGAAAACAATAATATTTTTTTTCTCTCGGTAATTACTGAGTGAGTTTTTTTTATTAATTTTTTTTTACGAAAATTGAAAACAAAAGCAGAAAAACACACACACGAAGATATTACAAATAGCACAATTATCCCCCGCGGTAGCGCCAAAATTCTGTTGAGAGAAAAATACGCCAACTAAAATATTGGTCCCCGGCAACGGCGCCAAAATTCTGTTGAGCTGAAAATCTACCCTTCAAAATTTAAATTTATAAAAGACTCGACAACCGTGGGTAAACTAACTCTAACCAAAGCAGAGTACCGGATCAATTGTTAGAATAGCTACAGTGAGTGCGAGGTCGAACCCAAGAGATAAGTGGTTTGTAAATACCAAAGTGAACAAAGATAATAATTAAAACAACTAAGGCGCACCATTGTTCCACCACCCCACCGAAATTAACAAGAAAGACACATTCATTTGTAAGTCTTGGATTACGCTAAAGAGGCGGTACTTTCTCTTTCGGATTTAGCGCCCGTTGATTAGTTTACCACAGGTACAACTAAAGATTTTACTGAAACAAAGATTTGGATATAAAATCCTAATCTAACAACATTCTCCTCAACTTTCGTATGTTAGGAAAATATCATCATTCTCCTTCACGGTAATCGATTTAATTTATCAACTTTCGTGTTTCTAAATTCGAACACGACATGCAACACTACATTACACTTTAAACAAGTCTAAACATGAAGGAAGAACAAGAAAGCTACGAATAAATGCATAAATCCTTATTTAATCCGATGAGGGTGGTTTTCACAATGGTGGTCCCAAAGCACCGAGCCTTAACCACTCATGACAACGAAAAAATAACAACGAAATGTAAATACATATATAGATACATATATATATATATGAGTATATAAGTATATAGATATATATATATATATATATAAGCGTATATATATAGATATATAAAAGACAATAAAGAAAAGAAACAAAACGAAAAACAGAAATGAAAACGATATTATAACAACATATATATATTATATATATAAATAAATAAATAGATACATATATATATATATATGAAACGATAACTAGTCGAGTTATTACATCGACATTACGACTACATATATATATATATATATATATCTAGGCCCCGAAACATAAAATAAATAGAAGAGAAAAGAAGAAATGGGAGGAGGTGGAGAAGAGAGGGCAAGCGATCACTCTGCAAATGATCTCCCTTTTATAGACATACATTAAGGGGCCGGACGGTCCTGAAATGGAGCGGACGGTCGGACTCATCATTACTTAACACCTCACTTGATTCTCGAAGGATCGATTATAATTATATAATTATATATTAAACTTCTAAAATTCATAACTTGAGTTGTAGACCTCCAAAAATCATGATTTAAACGTCATTAGAAATCTCTCGGAAAACTCTACAACTTTCATGAAGGACTCTTCTTCAGAAAATGTCGTTTTGATGAGCCATTCGTATGTTGTATCGTTTTCGGGATTTCCACTAATACGAATCGATTAGCCACTTGACCATAACTTGAGTTGTAGAAGTCCGATTGATGTGATTCAAAATGCGTTGGAAAGCTCTTTCAAAGATCTACAACTTCCATTAAGGACACTTCTTCCGAAAATGCCGTTTTGAAGGGCCATTTGTTCGTCGAAGATATAATTCATTAGTGGCACCACGAACCACTGAACCACTTAACCTTTTAAGCTAGTGGCTCACTCTTATATCCCTAAAAACACCTCTTTTAAGCCTCAAAATGTGTCTTTACTCGGGATTTTGGTTAACCTATAATTCTGCAATAAACCACCAAAATACCAAACGTAAATCGACACACGACACTCCGGTTACTAAACCGGTACAAAAACTAATAAAAACTTATAAAAACATGATATTCTACAAAATAATTACTAATAACATACTTAGATAAATCTAAGGAATTTATGACTCGAAATGATATAAAAGTGCTCAAAATGCTATCAGAAGCGGGGTAAAAAGTTATAATAATAACTATGAATTTGTCCCTTAACAACAACCCCCCACTTAGCTTTTGATCGTCCTCGAGCAAAACAAGCGATAAAATAAAAATGAATAAGGGAAAAATTCATGAAGATACAAGATATAAAGGACAACCAGATGATGCAACCAATCGAATCATAACTACATGTTAACCTATATATAAATGTATAACAGAGTGAGTGTGTGACAAGCCTTTTCAATTTCCACTATCCTCTCTTGAATAAATCAAACAAACGCACAAATATCCATTGAGCCACCCCTAATGACTTTCCTAGGTATAAGCGATATGATTCCACACAAAGTTCTCCCGTGTACTTATTAGGATAATCCCTAAAGCATATCATTCAGTTTATACTAGGGATAGTCAGAAGATAACTAAGTTTTCAACCATGCTTAACCAAATTTCCTTATTGTTATTTTTTTCTTCTTTTTTTTTCATGAACTATTTTTTTTCACATTTGTAGCATATGCCTTCATTCCCAGCAATAGGACGTTTCGTGATAACCCCCTAGCTGGACTACTATCATCAGGCAATCGGGAGCTTTTAAACCTCATAGTGATATAGGACGTTTCGTGATAACGCCCTACTGCACCCAAATCATTGGTAGCTACAACCGACATAAATATAGTTCCTTTTAATTTGGTATTCTTCCTTTTATTCCACTTAACTTATATCCTTTCTATCACATTCAAACCTTCAGATATTCACAGTATACGTTCAAAAGTTAGGTACTAAGTTACTGCAAATCTCTCGAATAACCACTAGGATACTGAATGGATCTGATTTAAAATTTTCGCTTCATTATCAAAGGCTTACGTGAAAGAAGTCATGTTACACAAATATATTTGGGGTTAAAATGCACTTACGGTTCACATTGGTTATACAAATCCAAATCGATCATTACATCTTTAAATCCATGAAATATATACCTTATACAATGTATTTTAATCAACTCATTAATGCTCAAAAATCAAAAGCGAAAGGATTTAACCTTTAATGCCATTTCTTGACCAACCACGACTCTACCCCCACTTACGAACTGCAGTGTCCCAAGTGTGTGAATGAGATAGAGAGGAAGACTTAGCTTATAACCCGGCGAAGAAAGGTGCTACGAATCCCGTAAATGACCATAAGAAAGCACGACCGAATCACTATATAAAAACAACCAAAACAAAACAAACACGGGACATGGTCCTCGTGCCAAGATATCGAACCGGGATATGGGAAACATAAGAAAATGGCCTGTCATCACGTCGAGAAAATTCGATAGGCAAATAGAGAGCATCATACGTGCATATATATCATATTTAAGGCATAAATTCATATTGGAAAGCAGACTAGATCATAAAATGAAATGTACGAAAAAGTATTGAGTCTTTTATACCAGATCCTCAAGGTTTAACAACCTAAGTCCAAGAAATGAAGCATTTGAATTTTATCTTTCTTTGTATCTCGGGATTTTCGGATAACCACCTAATCGTTCCCGTTTAAATGATATTCAAACATTCATCTCGAGACTTAGTTGTACTTAATGTTAATTTTCCATAATGATCATACTTTCTACATTTCATTAAGACTAGTCTTATCCAAATTATTATTATTTTAATGGGCTGCCTCCCGGTAGCGCTTTTGGTTAACGTCGTTTGCTCGACCAAAAGCAACCAACAAGAGAAAAAACACAAAAAGAACTACAGAACTCTCCTTCCGAACTTTATTTCACGTGGCCTATATCGAGTAAAAAAAAGTTTTGCACATCCTTAGCCCGATGGCCATCAGAACACGACAAAATAAAAAAAACCTCAACATATTTGACGTTACTCTTATTTGAACCAAGAGAAAACAAAACAGAAATAAACTACAGACAAAAAAAAGAAAAGATATCTAGGTAACCGTCCTAGTAGGGCTTAATTATAGTCGGGAGCTCGACTAACAAAAACAATCAACCAAAATCCGAACTCAAGAAGATCAATAGCTTAAGAAAAATTAACAATGCGAGAACCACAGAAATTAAATTGTCTAGAAACGTACCTCTTTTGGTCCTCGATGCCAACTCCTCCCGACCAAAGAGTCTTCTTTTATCAGTCATCGAGCCATCTTCTTTGCTATTCCATAAAGTTCATCCATCGGGAGTACACAAAGCTGGACCGCATAAAATTCATCCTCACAGAGTGGACGAATATAGTAATCCGGGACCGTTATATCAAATATTACCAACTCTCCCGGTGGCTCTACCAAAGATGGCCGATCTTGCTCCTCTAACTCTGTCTTATAGCAAATTGAATCATCAACCTCATCCTCGACTGAACTTCTTCAATGAGCACCTCATCATCCTTAGCCACCTCTATTGCACACCGCCCGCTTTTCCTCGCCGAACCCCATTATTTCAATCAAGCTGCACCACCCTCTCTTGAAGATTTTTATGGCAGAGCCAATACTTATATTGAACTCTTGCATGTCCAGTGATCGCTTCTTGCAAGATCTCGAATATGTGCAAAATTGTCAACGCTTTGAGTATGAACACCGTAATTCGATAAGCACTAGGGTTTGGACAACCCTCATAATATTGTGGTTCATAACTCGAATAGCCATAATTCGGTCCTGGTATGCACTAGGCGGGTTATAGGACCAAAATCCTGGTTACTCTCTTTGTTGATTGATGAGGCTCTCAGGCATATCGTTGTTGATAACATGGTTCAGGAGCCTGAGATTGGTAAGGGTATTGTTGTTCAGGTGAGTAGTATTGATTGATAAATCCCTCCATTTCAGCTCAAACTGCAAGATCTCAGAAAACAACAAGAAACAATAATATTTTTTTTCTCTCGATAATTACTGAGTGAGTTTTTTTTTACGAAAATTGAAAACAAAAAACAGAAAACACACACACGAAGATATTACAAATAGCACACTTATCCCGGCGTGGCGCCAAAGTCTGTTGAGAGAAAAATACGCCAACTAAAATATTGGTCCCGGCAATGGCGCCAAAATTCTCATTGAGTGAAAATCTACCCTTCAAAATTTAAATATATAAAAGACTCGACAACCGTGGGTAAACTAACTCTCTAACCCAGCAGATACCGGATCAATTGTTAGAATAGCTACGAGAGTGCGAGGTCGAACCCAAGAGATAAGTGGTTTGTAAATACCAAAGTGAACAAAGATAATAATTAAAACAACTAAGACGCACCATTGTTCCACCACCCCACCGAAATTAACAAGAAAGACACATTCATTTGTAAGTCTTGGATTAATAATCTGCTAAAGAGGCGGTACTTTCTCTTTCGGATTTAGCGCCCGTTGATTAGTTTACCACAGGGTACAACTAAAGATTTTACGAAACAAAGATTTGGATATAAAATCCTAATCTAACAACATTCTCCTCAACTTTCGTATGTTGGAAAATATCATCATTCTCCTTCACGGTAATTGATGAATTTATCAACTTTCGTGTTTCTAAATTCGAACATCATGCAACACTACATTACACTTTAAACAAGTCTAATCATGAAGGAAGAACAAGAAAGCTTACGAATAAATGCATAAATCCTTATTTAATCCGATGAGGGTGGCTTCACAATGGTGGTCCTAGCACTGACCGCCTTAACCACTCATGACAACGAAAATAACAACGAAATATAAATACATATATATATATAGTATATATATATATATATATATATATATATATATATATATATATATATATATATATATATATATATATATATATATATATATATATATATATATATATATATATAAAAGACAATAAAGAAAAGAAACAAAACTAAAAACAGAAATGAAAACGATATTATAACAACATATATATATTATATATATAAATACATAAATAGATACATATATATATATGAAAGCGATAACTAGTCGAGTTATTACATCGACATTATTATATATATATATATATATATATATATATATATATATATATATATATATATATATATATATATATATATATATATATATATATATGCTTGAAACATAAAATAAATAGAAGAGAAAAGAAGAAAATGGGAGGAGGTGAAGAGAGAGGGCAAACGATCACTCTGCAAATGATCTCCTTTTATAGACATACATTAAGGGCCGGACCGGTCCTGAAATGGAGCCGGACGGTCTGGACTCATCATTACTTAACACCTCAGCTTGATTCTCGAAGGATCGATTATAATTATATAATTATATATTAAACTTCTAAAATTCATAACTTGAGTTGTAGACCTCCAAAAATCATGATTTAAACATCATTAGAAAGCTCTCGGAAAACTCTACAACTTTCATGCAAGACTCTTCTTCAGAAAATGTCGTTTTTATGAGCCATTTGTATGTCGTGTCGTTTTCGGGATTTCCACTAATACGAATCGATTAGCCACTTGACCATAACTTGAGTTGTAGAAGTCCGATTGACGTGATTCAAAATGTGTTGGAAATCTCTTTCAAAGATCTACAACTTCCATTAAGGACACTTCTTCCGAAAATGCCGTTTTGAAGGGCCATTTGTTCGTCGAAGATATAATTCATTAGTGGCACCACGAACCACTGAACCACTTAACCTTTTAAGCTAGTGGCTCACTCTTATATCCCTAAAAACACCTCTTTTAAGCCTCAAAATGTGTCGTTACTCGGGATTTTGGTTAACCTATAATTCTGCAATAAACCACCAAAATACCAAACGTAAATCTGACACGACACTCCGGTTACTAAACCGGTACAAAAACTAATAAAAACATGATATTCTACAAAATAATTACTACTAACATACTTAGATAAATCTAAGGAATTTATGACTCGAAATGATATAAAAGTGCTCAAAATGCTATCAGAAGCGGGGTAAAAAGTTATAATAATAACTATGAATTTGTCCCTTAACAATCCACTTACTTTATTAAGTGTCGCACTATGTGGCGGTTGTGTAATTATCCTAAGACCGGAGTTTTTATGACATCACAGTGTGGATTGTCATACTTTGACACTATTAAGGTTTTCCCTAGCCACAAGGCGATCATACGGTAGTGGTTGGGTGTGATACTGAAGCATGCATTAGATTCATGTTGTTCGTCTGGAAATCGCGTATCATATGAATAGGAGTTAATATCCGAAAGGGTCTTCTTATAAGGAATGTCTAGCCCTCGTGAATCTTTGCAAAGTGGGAATAAATGAGTTATTTTGAGAGAGCATGATATCCAGATTATAAGATATGATCGTTGATGTACTGACACTCTAGATACGATTGTATGAATATTATTACAACAATAGGATTCTATTTACACGGTAACCGTTTCATATGAAAGGTAGTAGTCATTGCATTGACTCTTTCGATGAGTGGGGGTCGTGCATGTGTTGCTAAACGCTATCCATGATCGTTAGGTATGAAGGGCATTTTCGTAATTTGCACTTTGTGCCTACGGCCAACAGATTTGGAAGCCTATCGGGTCACACACATAATAACATCTAGCCGGATTAAAGTGCGGTTATTGTGATAACCAAATAAGAAAAGTTTATCTCGACTATAAAGTGTTATATTGATAAATTAATATGGTGATATTTATTATGAATAAATATAATACAAGATATTAATTATGTTGATTAATTAAATATATATTCGTATATATGTAAGTGGCGAAAATTTATTTTGTATATTGATACACATGTATTTTGTAAATTAATTAATCATAGTAATTATATAATTTATATTAATTAAAGAATATTCCGGATTCCAATTTTATTGCAATATGGGGCGCCAGTTTCTAATGTTTAAGAAACAATTGGATTGGGCAATTTAGTTAATGGTATTACCATATACTTATATTAGATATTAATACATTTGTACATAAATAGATTTGTGGTAATAAAATAAAGATAGTCAATATTAGATATTGACAATATCTTGGAAATATTTAATATAAGATATTAAATTAAATGAGACAAATCTAGAATATCGATTTTTCTTATTTTTTTAGTAAAAGGTTTTTTTTCTCCCCAATCTACTAGGAAGCTTCTCCCTATCAGATTGAGAGACATAGGGGGCGCAGGTCTTTGTATATAAGAAAGGGATTGTCTAGCTCTTTTGTAGAACAGAATTCTAAGAGTTAATAATTCTTGTGAAAATAAAAGAGCTTCCTAGAGAGAGATTTTGGGAGAAAGAAAAGGTCGGTCTAGCAACCGAGTTTTTCTAGCAGCAATCCATGATGGGATTCCGGCGGGTTGTTCATGTGGATCAATGGTAGAGGCTGAACACTTGGGCGGCTTCATGCAGAAACTACAACCGTAGATAACGTGACGATCTATTTTAGATTATCCAAGGTATATTCTATGTCGTGACGAATCTTGTATGTGTTCCGAAGAAGTGGAAACACATAAGAACTCTTGAATGGAAGTTGAGTTTCTCGATCCTTTGACTTACTTCTTTTATGCTTGTTGCTTAAACAAAGTTGGTCTTGGTAAGTAAAGGAAATAAATATTAAATTCTGCTGCATTCCCGCATAGATTTCCTAACAGTCGTCACACATGCAAAGAAAATTTTCTACTTGCTCATTTATTTATTATCAAAGGAATTCTCCATTGGGGGTAGAGAATTTGAAGCAAAAGTCTTTTCGAATGGTAGGAAAAAAGAATGAGGCAGATAAATTAAAGATGATCCGAATACCAGTCTCTAGAACCGTTCATTACTTGATCATGGTTAGATATAGTTATGATTCTTTACTTATACTGATAACTTTTGATCAAGTCCATTTATTGAGCGTGTTTCCATAGTAAGGATCCTGGTGGTGATTACTAGTTAGGGCCTAAACCTATAAGCTTAAATAAGGAGTTTAGATTAGGTGAAATATTTAACTGCATGAATTTAAATTAAGGGGGGTCTTAACTTGGAAGACTAAACTTGGTGATCGTCACTTAAACTTAAAGAAATGAAATATCCTAGTTAAGAGGTTCCACACTTAAAGGGGTTACACTTAGAAGACGCCAACTTAAAAAATCATAACTTAAGAGGATCATACCTTAGAAGTTTAAATTAAAATTTGATAATTAAGCCTAAATCTAATGATCATAACTTATGAGGAAGTTAACTTAAAAGGATAATTACTTAAGAAATTAAGCCTATGCAACAGTGTACTAGCCCGAGTATCCTGTTACTAGGATCTGATACCAATTGTAACGACCCATTCTGGAGACCGAGCCCTCAACCGGAAACAGACGGTTCGGCACGTGCCTCTCGACCTAATTTAAGGAACACGTCATCTTGGCTTCAAAAAAAGACACTGCAACAACGTGGAAGAAATTAATTGTAATAAATACCCGGAATATAAATACTTTTAAACTTGTTTACACAACAGCAACAGCTATCAAAAACCCACTACGTCCATTAATTTACTAAAATCTGTTGGATCGAAAATGTGCAATAAATACTCTACAGAGGGGGGTGAATAGAGTATTATGACCTTTTAAAAATTGTTTAACCACTTTCAAAAATACTTGAGCAGATTTATACAATTATAGTGGTTAACAGTCAAAATCGGAGTATACACTTAACTTAGTTCAGTTAACGAACCTAGGCGGAAGATCTAGTTTCGATTAACCAAAGTAACCTAAGTTAACTTCAGTTGAAAAGTTTCTAGATCAAGATCAGTTTGATAAGATAAAGACTGATTGCAAAGCTGAAACTTATATCAATATATTGAAACAGGTTTAAGCACTTAGATAGCAGTTCTGAATACTTAACCAAAACAGACTAGCAAACTTGCAGATTTTTGTTTTAAGTTATATCCTAAAATATGCAGCTTTTAAGGCTTCCAAATAACAACAATATCAAAACAGATTTGCAGATTCAGTTTTTAGGTCCTTTAAGCCTAAGCATGCAATTCTAAGGTGTGTCAATGATATAAACTACCTAAAGCACATATGTGTGATCTTATAAAAGATCACACCCACACACAAGGTATTTCACTAGATGTAGCTTGAGTTTATTACAAAACAAAAACAAAAAGAGATAAAAATTACAACACTTTCACTGTTAAAGTGTTACTAACCGGATAACCAAATCAGTGTTAGTCTTAAGAGAACTAACACTATGATGTCCTAAATCCCTAGTAACAACATTCAACATATTTGTACAAACACACTCACCAAAGGAGTGACACTCACCAAAGGAGTACTTACCAAGAATCACTGCCCGGATTCTTGAACCCGAATTCAGCTCCGTGAATTCGTAACTCAGCAGGATCGAACCCGAACTGCTGAACCACAGCTTGGTTAAGCTGTGCCCTTGTTATTGCTCCTCAATAACAAGTGGAGAACACCTCTTTGCTACAACAAACACTCACTAACAATTTCCTTCAGAGATACACTCTACACTCACACCTCACTCTTATTAACACTCAAGAAACAAGACTGTTTACAAAACAAAAGTGCTGTAAGAAAATGAACACTACAAGAAAAAGGACCAATAGTTACAAAAAATTTATGAAGGGAGCCAATCCCATCATTAAAAGGCAGTTTTTGTTAGAAGCAAAGTGAGGGGAGAAAATTTCTATAGCTAAAAGGTGTCTTTTAGTGACTAAATTTTAAATACTCTCATTGTTTATAAAAAATCCCGTCATTATGATAAATTAAAAAACCTTCCCCTCGTTATTTTCCAAAAACTTTTTTTTCTTATTTTATTATTTATTTTTTTGAGATTACTTTTATTTTTATTATATCCCCTTATCTTGTCATTCCCCCTCACTCAAAATGTAGATATTCTAAATCGTGATTTTCTCTTCTCCAAACCCTAGCTCTCCGTCTCTGTCGTTCTTCATGCCGTCCCGTCTGTAAATTTCTCTCCTGTTTTGGTTCCATGGATATGGATGTAGAACCTGTTGTGTCTCAAAATCCGGCGGTTGGCGATTCAGACCACCTATTTTCATTCTCCAAGAAGCATTAGAGTAGACCCGCTCGAAGACCAGGACGCCGCTGTACCTTTGACGGAGGAGAGGGTGCATCAGAATCCGTAGTAGACACAGTCAGGTAGTTCTTTTTTTCATAGAGACTCACAGCTGCTTTCCTTTTTAGGTAATTCTCTCAAAATTTTCTGTTTTTCTTGATTTGATATTATGTTTATTTTCAATAATTTACTCCATGGGGATGGGATTTATTGAAGACCCATTGAAGGGGATTTTGTAGAAATGTTATTTGGGTCATGAATCACTTTCATTGTTTTTTCTGGATTATTATAACACACATACGATTTCTGATAGTGTTTAGTTTTTTGACTTGTTGCCGGAAGAGTAATTGTTAAAAGACCAAATAATACATATTTGACCTTTTGTTTTTCTCATGATGTGGGATGATGTATGCATTGTTATTGATGTGGTTTGGTGTGGGATGATGTCTGCATTGTTATTGAAGTGGTTTGATTCAAATCTGTTGGGTTTATGTGTGTTGTTTATTGGGTGGGATATTGGGTATCCTCTAATTATAGTGAAGATAAGCTTCAAGGACCTTTCATAGTAAAAAAAAGGGGATCATTCAGGCATGTGTTGGTAGCCTAATAGACTTTTATATTCTACATTTTTGATCTTATGCTTCTGCCTAATATCAGAATAAACTTGTTGCATGAGACAAAATGGATGCAAAGTAGGGGTAAAAACATGAAGCTGTTACATGTTGCTTAGAGTTTTGTACATAGATGACATCATGAAGATGATGAGCTCTGGACAAGTATTTTTGACATCCCTACAAAGCATGATAAGATGTTTGAGGTACTTTATTCCCCTTTTTGCCATTGAAAACTGAAATATACTATTTCTCATACACATTTTGCAATAATTTTACTATCAGACTTTTCCTTGCATCACTCTTTTTTATTGTTAAATGATTTTGCCTAATTCTAATACACTAGATTCTATTTTCTTGGGATTTTTTATATGATTGTCTTTTATTGATAAGTTTTTTTCTCTTTTTCTTTTTAATGAGATCCACTATCCTGTTTTATTATTGGTGTCAATGGAACTTGTGCTCACGAGTTCGTCATTGGTCTGAGACTTCTTAAGGTATCATGTTGGCAAAACCAAAATCAGTGACATGTTTTAGTCTCGAAATTTCTGACATATGCTTTTTAGATTTGAAGCAAACTGCTGGAATGGTAACTGAAGATGTTGTTAAATGCCTTATGGATTGGATTTCATGCACCGAAAACGTCATGGCAAGTGTATGGTGCCTTTATGATTGAGCCAACTAAAAGGGAAAGCAAGGTGAACTTTTTATCTAACATACAGATACTTCCAGATGCATCTTGTATTATAATTTTTTTCTCTTACGTGATTGTTATTGTGACTTGCTACATGTAGTTTTAGACAGGTTTTGTGATACACTTATCCCAAAAAGTGATTTTTTTTTTAAATTGAAAAAGGAATCGTAGATTCGCATAACATTTTTCTTAAGGTAAAAGAACTTTTTCTCTCCAATAGGAATTGCATAAACACAAATCCCATCAAAGAGTCATATGTAAACTGGTCTTTAATCTTTGTCATGCCTTGTTTTCTTTATGTTAGTCTATTTAAGTTCTACTTCTTTGTATCGTCTAAACTCATCCATTATTTTATATCATATTTTTTTCCTGCTTGAGGTCTGATGTAATTCTTTTTACTCTCGATGTGAGTGGTTCATTGTATAATTATGGTACTTGTTTTCTTTTGCAACGCTCTCTCACACTAATCATCCCTTTGCCCATTTTTCATTGTATAATTATGGTACTTTTTTTCTTTTGCAACGCTCTCTCACACTAATCATCCCTTTGCCCATTTTGTTTTTCTCATATTGATTTCATAACTACTATGTTGTGCATTTGATCTCAAAATTCATATTTTGCAGAAAGAGAAGTATTCATCACACTGATTAGTTTGACCTTTGATATAAATTAGGTAATTTTTAGTTCAAATTCAGTTTTCCCTAATATGTAGTTTGTCACATTTGTTCACTTCGAAAGAAAAGCTGAAATAATATGAATTGGATGTTTATATGGTGATGGAAACATATGCTTTAAGAAATTGTTCTAATGACAGTATGCATACTTTAGTTAAAGGTGGAACTTCATAAATTAAGAGTGGAATTTTTAAAATTTTTTAGATTCATATTGGGGACAATGTTCACTTCTTTTACCTAATATATTTAGACTTATCTATTATTGTTCTAAGGACTGAGTTTGACTAGCTTATGTACAGATGTTATACAGTTTTTGTTAAGAAGGAAGAAATAATTACTGGGGTTGAGCCTAGTACATGACTATGACCCTGTTTCATGTGTCCCATATCAGTTCGAAAGATTGTCTCTGTTTCCACACCTATGGGTTGCTACGCCTGTTGTAGTACGATACAACTGCCATTAAGGTTTTCAACTTTATTTCGTTTTGCTGGATTCGGTTTCAAGGTTGCCTCCCGAGGTGTTATGTCTCAGTCTCAGATTTGTAACTCTTCTTTGTTTAGCTTTATGCCCTTTCTTATCCTTATGTGGTGTCAGCTTATTCTGTTGACCCGATTTTTATGTCCAGTCTTCTTTGAGTCATGTTAAGGTTCTTATGCTTGTGTAAAATAGAGTTGTAGTTAGGTAGAGCTTGCTTATGTTCTTTTTTCTACCCATTTTACCTGTGTGCCATTACATAAGCATCTATCATGTTTGCTCGTCTTGGTAAATAGCCCTGATGTCTTGAACAAGTCCTCAATTTATATTCTTGTTTAACAGTCTGCATAGTTGAGTATGTTTGTAGTCCGTTGATTCATCTGAGTCTTACATGTTGATATGGTTGTATAGTGTTCAATCTGTTTAAATGCTTAACATATTTTGCAATATGTCTGCTAGAGTTTACATACTAACCATTAAGTCGGTCTGCATGTTTCTAGTCCATAATACCTGCTTGATGTTGAATCTTGCTTACATCAGTTTCAGTCTACCTGTTTGTACTATAAGTATGTTTAGGATTGCATCAAAGATGAAATATTTTCAGGTCTGCTAAACTGGTCTTACGAGTCTTATATGCTCAAACTTCGAAGTATGATATATACTTATGTCTGTTTATGGACTATGGTTTTTTCTATGCATTGTTAAGTTTCTGTCAGAATACCAAGTCTTCCTGTCTTGTATGCTTGCTGAAGTTCAGATTCTTAAGTTCAGAATCATAAGTCTTGTGAATATGTTTGAGCACGCATACATGTGAAACAATGCAATCTATTTTTTAGTACCTGATTATATATGCATCATGTCCTGAATCTGTTTTGTGCCCTTGTTCTGAATGTAAGCAGCTTGATGTGCGCATGTCATGTGATCATGAAATATAAAATGATTGAGTAATTTGTTATGCCATGATGACCTATATCACACATGATGATGTGCTAAGTTCAATCTCATATCATATGTGATAAGACCTTTCATATGACAATGTGCTTAAATGGTTAAACGCTTATCATCATGCTATTATTCTTGTCCTTACACATTTTCGGTATCTTCTGGTTTTTTTTTTGACAGATGAACGTGCTAGGTAGGACCTTCGCACTCAAGATATGTACTTATCACGTGTTCTTTTATATTTGCTCCTTTTTTGTTTTAAGGATTACAAATTAGGTTTGTTATTTCTTCTTAGTTCTTATGAATTGTGATTAATTAACAAGGTATTTTTTGTTTGATGTGTTTAATTAACAAGGTCTTTTTATTCACTATTCAGGTTCTGTTATGTCAAACAGTCCGCCTAAACTTGAATTTGCTTATGTTATGACATGTTTGCTTGCAACATCAGTTTGGTTTGTGTCCAGCAATTTGGACTGCATGTTATCTGTGTATCGGTCTAGTCTGCATTTGTTTAAGTCTGCCATGTTTGTGTACTAATATGCATGTCGATGTTTAAGAATTGGTCTTGTATATTTTGCTATGATTCTGTACATGCTCAAGTGTTATATGATGTTCATGTTTGATATGTTATAGTAGTATATCATTGGATTGAATTAGAGTTTAAAAAAAGGGATGTGTCCTCGTTAAGTCATGATTTAATAGGGGTAGGTTTACATATTCATGCAATCAATGTGTAAACATGTAACATTATGACTATTTTCAATGTATTGAGCATTCATCTTCCATCAAATACTTGTAAACACATACTCTTGACTATCTGGACTTCTTTTTGGAACTTTCAATTTGTTATCTTGAAAAGAGAATCTTGAATGCAGTTTACTTATGTTTCCTCACATTATATATGACAGATCGTATTTCCGGAAGCTTACTATGTTCTGCCAAATTTTGTGGTAGAGAACCAATTGCTACTAAAGAAGAAAAGAAGTTATGGTCTGAACATTCTTCCAAATTTTGTGCAAAAGTAAAAGAGGTAATATAAGCTCTAGAACTGTTCTCTTCTTGGGGTCTTAGAAAGTGATTCCTTGTAATTTTTTTAGAATGAGCAGGTATGTATACCATCTATATGAATTTTTTGTCCCATTATGTTTCGGTCTTTCTTTGATCTGATATATTAGTTAAAATTGTTTTATTACAGTTTCTTCAATTGCACTTGGATCGTGCAAGCAGTAATACTCTTACCAGCAGAGGTGTGGTTTTCTTGAGGCTTGAATTTAGGAAGTCCTGAGATACTATTTCATTGTTCGGAAGTCCCTCGTATAATTTCTTTTGTTGATTATGTTTTCAGGCATGAAATGCGAACCTACTATTGTTACTCGGAGCAGCTACAAAAGATTTGTTTGATCATGCTTTAGAAATGACCAAGAAAGAAATTCAACTCAAGGTGGGATTTATTTTCTACCTGGGCCTTTATTCTTTTCATGGGACATTATACAAATTTTTCTGAAGTGAAGGTTTGTGTCTTGGTATTAGTTTGGATGTTGTTTTTCCAATTTTGTGGATATGATTTGTTGTCCCTAGATGATTGCAGCATTTGTTGTAAGTACATGAATAGAGGATTTGTTGTGTAATTCCTTGTTATATAAAAGATGAGAGATACTTTCAAGTGATGTTGTACACGATTCCATTGCTATTCTTAAAGTTGTGTATAATCGAGATGAATATTTTACAAAAGAACTAGTAGGAAAATTCTATCACTAAAAAAAGTCACTTTCTCGTCATTGACTTTTAATGACGGGGAATTCACTCTCATCGCCTGTCCATGTTGCTTCTCTATATAAAGACATATAATGAGAGTAAAAAATCCCATCGTTATTGATGGTTCTCATTAGTGATGGTATTTTACTCTCATTAAAGCAACATTTTCAATGAGAGTAAATTACCATTCATTAATGAGATCATCAATAACGAGGGTACCTTTTACTCTCATTATATGCTTTTATACAGAGAAGCAGTAAGGACAGGCGACAAGAGTAACTTTCCCGTCACTAAAAGTCTTTAATGATGGGAAAGTGACTTTTAGTGACCGGATTTCCTCTCGTTAAAAATCGATTTTCTTGTAGTGGAAGTTGAGAAGTTAGTGAAAAATGTTGACTTGAGAGAGAGGGTTGTTCTACATTTTTTGAAGAGGCTGGGGTAGTATATATACTACTAGACAATTAAGGTGTCTAGAGTAATGAGGTTGGCTTTAGCAATCCACTTTGGCTTTTAGCTTTGCAGCCAGCTTTTTAGATACAACTTTGCAGTCTAGCTTTATTGATTCATCTGCACATCCAACTGCTCTATTGAGCTTTCTATGAGAGAGAAAAGTAGAGTCCTGCACACTTAAGAAAACATTATATATGTGGTAGAGGATAAAAGTAGTGCAGCTATATTGAAGAGAGAGACATCACTTTAGCTTGCCCCAAGACAAAAACACATATAACAAGACAAATTATACAGATCCGAAAATAATATATATATATATATATATATGTTTATCAAAGATAGTACATATATTCACATATATATATATATATATATATATATATATATATATATATATATATATTACAAATCACACAAGTCATGTATATAGCAAAGAGGCATACAGTAACCTTTTTTAAATAAAAATAAATAGCAGATAGATAATATACAGATATACAACCCAAGTTGCTAACACTATATATTCGAAAGTTTGCAAACAGCATAGAATATATGTAATAGCATTTTCATATATATATATATATATATATATATATATATATATATATATATATATATATATATTATATCATATTAATTGTACTAACTGTGACACGCAATTAGACCTATAAAATATTATGCATATATAATATATTAATGCTCAACATCAAATGACTATGTTTGCAAAATATATAAATATGAGTATGACCAATACGCAAACAAACATTTAGATACCACAAAACTATACAGAGATCATATTGAGACTCAGGCATAAAACAAAGATTTAATTAAGTACTTAGTCAACATGTTTAAAAAAAACATACCAGACACAAAAGCATATAAGAGTTCAGATCTTTAACACAAAATTTCAGTAAAACAGTATGAACATCAACTGTCATACTATTAGGCATGCATTAAATAAATAGACCATTAAAACACGATTTAAGAACGTTTAAAAATGGACTAAAACATGCAGACTAACAAGACTACTATAGCATCAGATTTTGCATAGTACGATTTACCCTTTAGAAGATACAAATTAGATTCATAAGCATGCAATAACTGATTAACTATTTTAATCACTACAAGATCAGATATTTCGAGATCTAAGGTAGTTAAACACTCAAATTAGACGATATGAATAATGGACAGACTGTTGATGCCGTAGGATATACTATTTAAGCGTCGCCAACTACCCCTCACTAGCTCTTTGCTCGTCCTCGAGCAGAGTATCAAGGTGGAATGTACCTCCAAGAGCAATCTCCATCAACTACCACATATTCAATAAAGATTTCCGGCTGAACATACATCAAGCCACAATCCATAAGCTCCCCATTAATCACTACTTACCATGCATGAATGTGTCGTGTGATGAATCAGTCGTGATAGTGCATTCGTGAGGAGAATCAAGTTGTATAAACCCCAGAATCTTAAGTTACATGCGCATACACTCGCTCATCTTGCCTTCAGACTTGGTTACACAACATGGTACCTTAATAGGGCCGGGCAGACTTGGGGACCGAGTCAGACTCTTAGGTCCTCGTTTGTTTCTTTTTTATGCGAGGGTCGTGCTCTTTTTCTTTTTCTTTCATTTTTTATTTTTGGGCAGATTTCTCACTCTTTTTTCTCTCTCACTCACAAGCCCGTTTTGTCCCGGTTACCTTTTGTGGCATTCAAGTTGCTTCTCTTGTCCTACAATAATTTGTTAAAGTATATAGACAGACAAATAATGATTCCCGGTTAAAACAACTTATCATCTCATCTTAAACACTTCTCACTTAGATTATGTGCTCAAATATTGAGTGCAATGATAGAATAACAATTAATAAGTTACTACTTCACGCAACATAATATATGCTTATTCTTCCATACTAAATTGAATACGCTATAGCTAACTTCAAATTGTTCTTGGGCTCCTTTTCTACCGATTCCTTACTCGGAAACATGCAATAGGCAAGCTAAAAACAGTGTTAAAATTTTCAAAATAATTCCCTTTTTTCGATTATCTAGCTAAGACCGCTTACACCCACTTATTATAGGCATTGTCCCCAATGACAAACAATAAAGAAAATGATTGGTACTTAGCTCTGGAATTGTCGGCTGAGTCAAAGTGAATCCTGGAGCGTAATCATTGGCTCCTAGGTCATCCATCTGCCAAGTTTTAACTGCATTCCAAAATACTTCCAAAAACTGTGAGTAACATGCAAAGGGCAATAAAAATATAAGGTGGCGGGAATTGTGCATACCGGAGGAATGCGCAAAAACAGTTTAAGACACTTTATTTCTTTTATTGGCCGAAGCAAGACACGAAAACTCTTACGAGGGTATCACATGAGAATCGTGAAGGAAAAAACCACATATATCTCTATACTATAAATTAATGGCAATACCTAACAATTAAATAAATAGTCCCCGGCAGCGGCGCCAAAAACTTGATCGCGTGTAAGTCGCTTAATACTAGAAAAAGGACTTGGTCAATCGTAGTATAGCAGGGTGAGTCAAGGTCGATCCCACAGAGACTATTATTTAATAATGTTAAACACAACCACAATTTATAGGTCAACCGGATAGGGTGGTCGTTGATGAACATAATACAAAAGTAAATAAAATGGATGCAAATAAACTCACGGTCAATCATATATTGCAAAGGCACTAACCAAACTCTTCTAACTAATCTCCCATTAATCCGTGTTCGACTCATGTGCGTAACTTAGCTACGGTTGCAATTCCTAACCCTATCTACTCCGACCATGGTAGTAGATAATCTATACGACAGCTACCCTCATTAATTGGTCCGTAATAGCCCATACGCATAAAGAACTAGAATTGCAAGTATTGAGCGCTAACTGATACCGCTAACCCACCTAGGCAACTATCGATACTGATTAGCACGTTCCTAGGGTCCATCAAGACAATGTCCTAATTAACACTTCACTATCAGTACTTCATGTTAATTTACGAATTACGAATACTAAATTGGCTAGACCTATTACTCGTTTTAATTATTCCTGTCGATCAACGTAGCTGACACCGAACCACAGAATTAGGATTTACTAGGTATCCAGATCTAGTGATAAAGACCTTCACAGATCTGAAGAGCACAACCCATAATTATGTGTTTTATATTAACGAATCGAATAATAATGACTAAGGTTCGTTAAATTGATTCATAGTTGATTAGATGCAAGCATAATCTAGATCTATCATTAGAACAATCATGAATCTAAGAAAAGTGTTGGACTTATTTCTGAGTTTTAGTGATGAGTGTCGACTAATCAATATATAGTGCAAATGCAAAAGATGTCAGATCAAATGTATAGGTTTATTAGAGTTTGATCTTTGAATAGGTTTGATCAAACAAGCATCAGAATGGTCGGTGATTTATATCATTGACCGGGTCTATATCGATGGGGTAGATAGGTCGATGAGGCGAGTCAGAACCCGCCAAGGCGAAGGTCGATGGCTCAAACTCGGTTAATGAAGGCTAAGGGATCAAACTTAGTAATTAAAGTCAAGGATATGGAATCGAATTTAGGCAAGTCTGTGATGACCTAAAGCGATTACATATACCTTGTGTAAAAGGTCTAAGTTCCTTAAGTTGGATGGTGATTGGAACTTAGTTATTTGCAAAAGGTGTAATCTAACTTCACAAATAAAAGTTAGATAAAAGAAGTCTCATTGCATTGTGTTTTAAACACAAGAAATTATAGTTCACAGATGATGAACTCGCTTGATATATATATACCTCGATTAATTCAAGATTACATTGGAAGATTACATGGATAAGGATGTACCTAACTACCTCTGGTTTATTAAACAAATCAATAATTTGAGATTAAAAAGACGTTGGGATGATTCAGGACTTTATCCAATGGTTACAAGTCAAAGGGTGGATGATCGCATTCATCAAAAAGGATTCTCGACAAGTGTCATCCTATGAATAGTGATGAAAGCAAGTCAAATGGGACAAAAACCAGAATGGTCATATTTGAATTTCAAATACAAGTCACATGGACTCCTACCTATAAATAGAGGACTTCCAACTCAGAAAAAGATGATGAAAATTAAGGAAATACAAGAGATAATTCTGAGCTGCATTTTATCAAGAAAAGCACCCTGTTGAACTTACTGAGCTTAAGGCTACTGATCCAGATAAAATCTTCATGTGTATTCTGTGTTCAAGCTACATCAAGTTTACACACTTGAAGACTGCAAGCTGCTGATTATATCATCCTAATCAAGTCTCTTGAATCGAATCATTTACTTGATTCATTCTTTATTTTACAAAGAATCTGCTGAAGACAGTGAAGCACTTTGGTGTGAAAGACTGTTGCTTGTGATGGAGCTGGTGAAGTGGCAATCCTACCCTTCAAGGACCAGTGGAAGACTTTGGAGCAGCAATCCTACCTATTCCAAGTGTTCAGTTTGTGAAGCCATAGTTATTGGTGAAGGACAAGCAACTTAGGAATCTTTGTAATAGCTACATCAAAGATCTCTAGTGAATTACCTCCAACATCACATGAGAAGAGTGGACTGACAGGATTACACCACCTGGAACCACTATAAAATTTGCCTACTTACTTTCTGCACTTACATTCTGCATTTAGTTTATTATACACATCAACCTCACTGAATCTAGCTTGGCGAACTCACACACATACACTCTGAGTATCTAATACTTAGTATCATATTTAACAACAAGTAATAAGGCTTAATTTTTGATATAATTCTGCTGCACAAATTCAGTAAACTCAACTGTCAATAGACTACGTGTGTATCAAAGAGCTCTCTGAGGTATCGCAGAGACATCGAGGTATCGAAATTTCTTGAAGTTTCGAGTTTGTTAACTCCAAAAGTTTTAAGTGTTAAGTTTATTCACCCCTCTAAACTTAACCAAAGCCTTTCAAGGGACCAACAATTGGTATCGGAGCAAAGATTGCTTACGCTCGATGTAATCCTACTTGTTGTGCTTGTGAAAATACTTTGAAAACTTTTTCAAATAACTGGTTTTCAAAGACTTGCATCATGGATAACAACCAGTATGCTAGAACTATGCTGATGTGTTCTCTAGATAGATTTGATGAAATACCTTGCCGCAACTCATGATGAAATGATGGATGTGTCGGCATGATGGACCACCTGGAGATTACCAAGTCGAAGAAGATGGGTGATGTGATGAGTACATTCCAAAACCAAAAGAGAATGGAATGCTGAAGATAGAAAGAGAGCAAACCTCAACAATATTGCAATTGATATCATTTATAGAACCTTGGATAGCAATATGTACATGAAGGTTAAAGATTGCAAAACTTCAAAGGAACTTTGGGACAAGATACAGTTGATCTGTTACATAAATAGATACATATATATATATGAAACGATAACTAGTCGTGTTATTACATCGACATTATAACGACATATATATATATATATATATATCTAGGCCCAAAATGAAAGAGATGAAGAGGGAAGGGGGAGAAGGGTCGGCCAAAATGGCCAAGAAAGGGGCAAAGAAAAGTGGTAGAGAAAGGGGGAGTATTTATAGGATTTTTAGTTCGAACCGAGTCAAAGGCTAGTTCGAGCCGAACTTTGGTATAATGCCCATAACTTGAGTTGTAGACCTCCGATTGACATGATTCAAAATGCGTTGGAAAGCTTATTTGAAGATCTACAACTTTCATCAAGGTAAACCACACTCCCCAATTGGGGCAGTATCCAAATGGACTCGAGGTGATTTGTTTTTTTTTTTTTTTTTTTTTTTTTTATTTTTTATATAGAATACTAACATATCCAAACTCATTGCCAGAATCGACTATCTTGCAAGTGTCATGAGGTGAGGTCAAATATATTAGCACATATCTAACTTTATTATGCCAAAAATCGTCATCCTTGTTCTGATTCCATATTCATACTTATTTCGAAAAGAAAATTATTCTAACATTTCATTATAAATATAAGCATATCTGTCCAATTTCAAATCAACAATACTCAATAATATTTATGTATAGTTATATATACTTAAGATCTTATAAAAATCTAAAAATGACATATATAATATAATCATAATATATCTAATCTATTTTACTTAACTAAAACTTATTCTATCAAAATATACTAAATTTATTATATTAATTATATATTATCTTATTTCTACTTAGGAAAAATAAAACTAAGTGTTAATTAATCACGACTCTACCCCCCCACTTACGAACTTGCATTATCCTTAAAGCATAGTGGATGAGATAGAGAGGTAACTTAGCTTATAAAATCGGTAGAAAGGTGCTATCGAATCCCGTAATAAACCATGAGAAAGCACGATCGAATCCCTATACCAAAATAAAACAACCAAAACAAAACAAACACAGGACATGGTCCTCGTGCCAATATATCGAACAGGGATATGGGAATAATAAGAAAATGGCCCTGTCACGTCAGAAAATTCGATAGGCAAATAGAAAGCATCAAACGTACATATATATCATGATCAAGGCATAAATTCATATTAGATTACACTTCACGTTTCACAAATCGAGTAAAAAAAACTTTTTGCACATTCTTAACCCAACGGTCATCGAAACACGGCAAAAATAAAAACTCTCGATTTATTTAACGCTACTTTTATTGAAAAATAAATTTGAAACATACTAGATCATAAAATGAAATGTAAGAAAAAGTATTGAGTCTTTTATACCCAGATCCTCAAGGGTTTTGTCTAAATGTTATAACAACCTAAGTCCAAGAAATGAAGCATTTGAATTTTATCTTTGTTTTACCTCGGGATTTTCGGATAACCACCTAATCGTTCCCTTTAAATGATATTCAAACATTCATCATGAGACTTAGTTGTGCTTAGTGTTAATCTTCCACACAGATTCTACATTTCATTAAAACTAGTCTTATCCAAATTATTATTATTATTTTAACGGGCTGCCTCCCGGTAGCGCTTTTGGTTAACGTCGTTTGCTCGACTAAACTCTATTTCACGTGGCCTATATCGAGTAAAAAATTTTTTTTTGCACATCCTTAGCCCGATGGCCATCGTAACACGGCAAAATAAAAAAAAAACCTCAACATATTTGACGTTACTCTTATTTGACTCAAAGAAAACAAAAGCAGAAATAAACTACAGATAGAAAAGAAAAGATATCTAGGTAACCGTCCTAGTAGGGCTTAATTATAGTCGGAGCTCGACTAACAAAAACAATCAACCAAAATCGAAAACAACAAGAAAAAAAAAAAAAATTTTCCGCTCGGTAATTATCGACGCCACTCGGTATGTACCGAGTGTTTTTTTAAAACGAAAAACAGAGAAAACACACACACGATGATATCACAAATAGCACACTTATCCCGGCAACGGCGCCAAAATTTGTTGAGAGAAAAACACGCCAACTAATCTGTTGAGCGAAAAATCTACCCTTCAAAATTTAAATTTATAAAAGACTAAAGAAAACAACCGTGGGTAAACTAACTCTCTAACCAAACAGAGTACCGGATCAATTGTTAGGGTAGCTACAGGAGTACGAGGTCGATCCCAAGAGATAAGTGGTTTGTAAATACCAAAGTGAACAAGATAATAATTAAAACAACTAAGACGCACCATTGTTCCACCATCCCACCGAAATTAACAAGAAAAACACATATTCATTCGTAAGTCTTGGATTAATAATGCTAAAGAGGCGGTACTTTCTCTTTCGGATTTAGCGCCCGTTGATTAGTTTACCACAGGGTACAACTAAAGATTTTACGAAACAAAGATTTGGATATAAAATCCTAATCTAACAATATTCTCCCTCAACTTTCGTATGTTCGGGAAAATATCATCATTCTCCTTCACGGTAATCTACTTAATTCATCAACTTTCATGTCTAAATTCGATTAGCATGCAACACTACATTATACTTTAAACAAGTCTAAACATGAAAAGAGAACAAGAAATCTTACGAATAAATGCATAAATCCTTATTTAATCTGGTGAGGGTGGCTTCACAAGGGTGGTTATAGCACCGAGCCTTAACCACTCATTACAACGAAAATAACAACGAAATATAAATACATATATAGATACATATATATATATAAGTATATAAGTATATAGATATATATATATATAAGCGTATATATATAGATATATAAAGACAATAAAGAAAAGAAACAAAACGAAAAACAGAAATGAAAACGATATTATAACAACATATATATATATATTATATATATAAAAGATACATAAATAGATATATATATATATATATATATATATATATATATATATATATATATATATATATATATATATATATATATATATATATAACGATAACTAGTCGAGTTATCAATTCGACATTACAACGACATATATATATATATCTAGGCCCCAAACATAATAAAATAAGAAGAAGGATGGGAGGAAGAAGAGGGGCGGCCAAAGTTGGCCAAGAAAGGCGAGGAAGATCAATGGAGATGGAGGAGTATTTATAGACAGCTTGGTCGGGCGGCGCGTGCGAGCATCACCGGCGCGTGCCGGTGACACAGTACATATTCTCTTGTCAGGATAAGGTGGGCCCAATGTCAGAGATATTTCTGCAAGATTCGGCCTTGTCCGGCGCGTGCCGGCCATGCAACATCCCCGATGTTCGTAAAAACCGATCTCGAGCTGTAGACCTCAGATTGACATGATTTAATATTCGTTGGAAAGCTCATTTGAAGATCTACAACTTCCATCAAGGACTCTTCCTCTGAAAATGCTTCTAAATTAGGTCAAACGTCCATCGAAAACTGGTCACGGTAGAAGCACGTAGAACAATTTGATCCGTTTCGAACTCTTAAGCTTGTGGCATTTTCTTCTATCCCTCAAAATACCTCTTTTAGGCCTCAAAACATGTCGATACTTGGGATCTTGGTCATCTTATAATCTTGCAATAAAGCACCAAAAATACCCACGTAAATCCGACACGACTCTCCGGTTACTAAAACCGTACAAAACTAATAAAAACATGATATTTTACAAAATAATTACTACTAACATACTTAGATAAATCTAAAGAATTTATGACTCGAAATGATATAATAATGCTCAAAATGATATCGAAGAAGTGGGTAAAAAGTTATAATAATAACTATGAATTTTTCCTTTAACAACACCCCACACTTAGCGTTTTGATCGTCCTCGAGCAAAAATAAGCGGTAATATATAAAAACTATAATAAAAATAATATACTTGGTAGATTAAATTTCAAGTTAGGAAAATATCATTTCAATATTATAAATATATTAACTATATCTTTCTTAGAAATTAATAAGATAAAAAGTGTATATAACTTAGATAAATTATTTATCAAATATTATTTAAATGAAATTCTTCATAATTTACTAAATAAATATAATTAAAATATTAGAATTATTCTCTGATCTTAACTTATATTAAATAATTGGAATCAAAAACTCAGTATAACGATCAGGATCTGGGTGTTTGATCAAAAGGAAAAATAAAGAATTATTAAAAGAAGAAGATAAGTCGTACGTACTGAACTTTCATCTCAAAAACCTTTTTGATCAAATTACAATCCAATATATTTTTTTTTTCAATCGTCGCGTCTCAAAAGTATAACACTCTCCCCCAACTTTAGAGGCAGTCACCCTGAGATCACTCAAACCCATCTTGTCCAAGGTAAACCACACTCCCAATTGGGGCAGATTCAAATGGACTCGAGGTGATTTGTTTTTTTTTTTTTTTTTTTTTTATTTTTTTATTTTTATATAGAATACTAACATATCCGAACTCATTTGCGAATCGACTATCTTGCAAGTGTCATGAGGTGAGGTCAAATATATTAGCACATATCTAACTTTATTATGCCAAAAATCGTCATCCTTGTTACGATTCCATATTCATACTTATTTTAAAAGAAAATTATTCTAACATTTCATTATAAATATAAGCATATCTGTCTAATTTCAAATCAACAATACTCAATAATATTTATGTATAGTTATATATACTTAAGATCTTATAAAAATCTAAAAATGACATATATAATATAATCATAATATATCTAATCTATTTTACTTAACTAAAACTTATTCTATCAAAATATACTAAATTTATTATATTAATTATATATTATCTTATTTCTACTTAGGAAAAATAAAACTAAGTGTTAAGTAATCACGACTCTACCCCCCCACTTACGAACTTGCATTATCCTTAAAGCATAGTGGATGAGATAGAGAGGTAACTTAGCTTATAAAACTAGTAGAAAGGTGCTATCGAATCCCGTAACAGCCATGAGAAAGCACGATCCGAATCCCTATACCAAAATAAAACAACCAAAACAAAACAAACACAGGACATGGTCCTCGTGCCAATATATCGAACAGGGATATGGGAATAATAAGAAAATGGCCCTGTCACGTCAGAAAATTCGATAGGCAAATAGAAAGCATCAAACGTACATATATATCATGATCAAGGCATAAATTCATATTAGATTACACTTCACGTTTCACAAATCGAGTAAAAAAAACTTTTTGCACATTCTTAACCCAACGGTCATCGAAACACGGCAAAAATAAAAACTCTCGATTTATTTAACGCTACTTTTATTGAAAAATAAATTTGAAACTGACTAGATCATAAAATGAAATGTAAGAAAAAGTATTGAGTCTTTTATACCCAGATCCTCAAGGGTTTTGTCTAAATGTTATAACAACCTAAGTCCAAGAAATGAAGCATTTGAATTTTATCTTTGTTTTACCTCGGGATTTTCGGATAACCACCTAATCGTTCCCTTTAAATGATATTCAAACATTCATCATGAGACTTAGTTGTGCTTAGTGTTAATCTTCCATACAGATTCTACATTTCATTAAAACTAGTCTTATCCAAATTATTATTATTATTTTAACGGGCTGCCTCCCGGTAGCGCTTTTGGTTAACGTCGTTTGCTCGACTAAACTCTATTTCACGTGGCCTATATCGAGTAAAAAAAATTTTTTTTTTTGCACATCCTTAGCCCGATGGCCATCAGAACACGGCAAAAATAAAAAAAACCTCAACATATTTGACGTTACTCTTATTTGACTCAAAGAAAACAAAACAGAAATAAACTACAGATAGAAAAAGAAAAGATATCTAGGTAACCGTCCTAGTAGGGCTTAATTATAGTCGGGAGCTCGACTAACAAAAACAATCAACCAAAATCGAAAACAACAAGAAAACAAAAAAATTTTTCCGCTCGGTAATTACCGACGCCACTCGGTATGTACCGAGTGTTTTTTTTTTAAACGAAAAACAGAAAACACACACACGATGATATCACAAATAGCACACTTATCCCCGGCAACGGCGCCAAAATTCTGTTGAGAGAAAAACACGCCAACTAACTGTTGAGCGAAAAATCTACCCTTCAAAATTTAAATTTATAAAAGACTAAAACAACCGTGGGTAAACTAACTCTAACCAAAGAGAGTACCGGATCAATTGTTAGGATAGCTACAGGAGTACGAGGTCGATCCCAAGAGATAAGTGGTTTGTAAATACCAAAGTGAACAAGATAATAATTAAAACAACTAAGACGCACCATTGTTCCACCATCCCACCGAAATTAACAAGAAAAACACATATTCATTCGTAAGTCTTGGATTAATAATCTGCTAAAGAGGCGGTACTTTCTCTTTCGGATTTAGCGCCCGTTGATTAGTTTACCACAGGGTACAACTAAAGATTTTACGAAACAAAGATTTGGATATAAAATCCTAATCTAACAATATTCTCCCTCAACTTTCGTATGTTCGGAAAATATCATCATTCTCCTTCACGGTAATCTACGAATTCATCAACTTTCGTGTCTAAATTCGATTAGCATGCAACACTACATTACACTTTAAACAAGTCTAAACATGAAAAGAGAACAAGAAATCTTATGAATAAATGCATAAATCCTTATTTAATCTGGTGAGGGTGGCTTCACAAGGGTGGTTATAGCACCGAGCCTTAACCACTCATTACAACGAAAATAACAACGAAATATAAATACATATATAGATACATATATATATATAAGTATATAAGTATATGATATATATATATATATAAGCGTATATATATAGATATATAAAGACAATAAAGAAAAGAAACAAAACTAAAAAGAAATGAAAATGATATTATAACATATATATATATTATATATAAAAAAGATAAATAATATATATATATATATATATATATATATATATATATATATATATATATATATATATAACGATAACTAGTCGAGTTATCAATTCGACATTACAACGACATATATATATATATATCTAGGCCCCGAAACATAATAAAATAAGAAGAAGGATGGGAGGAAGAAGAGGGGCGGCTAAAGTTGGCCAAGAAAGGGGCAGGGAAGATCAATGGAGATGGAGGAGTATTTATAGACCAGTTGGCCGGCGCGTGCCGGAGCATCACCGGCGCGTGCCGGTGACACAGTACATATTCTCTTGTCAGGATAAGGTGGGCCCAATGTCAGAGATATTTCTGCAAGATTCGGCCTTGTCCGGCGCGTGCCGGCCATGCAACATCCCCGATGTTCGTAAAAACCGATCTCGAGCTGTAGACCTCAGATTGACATGATTTAATATTCGTTGGAAAGCTCATTTGAAGATCTACAACTTCCATCAAGGACTCTTCCTCTGAAAATGCTTCTAAATTAGGTCAAACGTCCATCGAAAACTGGTCACGGTAGAAGCACGTAGAACAATTTGATCCGTTTCGAACTCTTAAGCTTGTGGCATTTTCTTCTATCCCTCAAAATACCTCTTTTAGGCCTCAAAACATGTCGATACTTGGGATCTTGGTCATCTTATAATCTTGCAATAAAGCACCAAAAATACCCACGTAAATCCGACACGACTCTCCGGTTACTAAACCGGTACAAAAACTAATAAAAACATGATATTTTACAAAATAATTACTACTAACATACTTAGATAAATCTAAAGAATTTATGACTCGAAATGATATAATAATGCTCAAAATGATATCAGAAGTGGGGTAAAAAGTTATAATAATAACTATGAATTTTTCCTTTATCAATCTGTGAAGGCACTGATGCAATCAAGAAGAATAAAATCAGTGTGGCCAAAAAGAGGTTTCAAAAGTTCAAAATGCTACCAAATGAAACCATTGAGCAAATGGAGTCAGGATTCAATGCTATCCTGGATGAACTTACCCTGCTAAGTGTAAGTTATTCAAAAGAAGAAATAAAATCAAAAATCTTGGAAGCATTACCTGACAAAGAAGTTTGGGAGATGAAAGTCATTGCAATAGAAGAAATAAGAAAGTTACATGAAGAGGATACCTTCAAATTATTCTCAGATCTTAAAGCTTATGAATTCAGCAAGAGATTGGTTCCTACCATCGAAAAAGAGGAACCAAAGACAAGCTGCAGATTACGCTAAACATCAAGAAGAGACATCAGGAGCTCAAGATGATCTGCTGGATGAAATGCAAGAGCAGATTGCCCTACTGAGCAAGAAAATCAGGATGATGAAGACTGGAAAAAGCTCTCCAAGGAATTTCACTAAGAAATTCAGTGAAAAGATGAAAGATGATTCCAGGAAAGACAATGATTACTTGTGTTTCCAATGCAAGAAACCAGGACATTTCAAACCTGATTGTCCCGAGTTAAAACAAAGTAAGGAACCTGATTATCTTTGCTTCAATTGCAAGAAGCCTGGACATTTTAGACCTGATTGTCCAGACCTACTGAAGACCAAGAGCCAACAAAGAAGACATGGAAAGAAGGCTATGGTTGCTTGAAGATGAATCAGGGTATGAAGTGGAATCAAAAAGGAAATGAATCAGATGACACCAGCATTGGTTGCTGATATGGAAGACTATGCATTAATGGCTAATATGGATGAAATAGAGGAGGTATACACATCTTTGTATCAATTAACACTCCTATTTGGAAGTGATTGTGAATCAACACGTGGTTCAAATCCTAGAAACTCTTACAATGAAGAAGCTTTGGATGCCATCCTCAATCAACTGAGGAAAATACAATCTGGTTTGAGATTGTGAAGGCTGAAAAAGAAGATCTTCAAGTAGAAGTTGAAAGATTGAATGCTGAATTAAGGGTTCTCAAAGGTAAGGAAAAAGATGTTGGACAGAATCGGTATAAGCCTGCTTTGAACATCCAAGAGGCACGAATCTGCTTTGAACCATCTTGTTCCTCTCTGCATACAAATCTGGAAAGCCTTATGGTGATAGAACAAGGCTTGGATTTGGAACTCAACAATACAAAAAGAGTGGATCCGAAGAAGGTCATGAACCTAGTACGAATTGGTCCTAAGTTTGTACTGCACAAGATCCAACTCCCAAGAAGGTTCTTTGAGGCAGTAAAACCTACTGAGAATGCTTCAAGAAAGAAAAATCAGAAGTCAAAGAAGTCAACAGCTCCTAATAAAAGGAATAAATCCAAAAGTAGGACTGTTGTGCCTTCTAGACCTGCTCACAGCAGACCATCTACCAAGTCTGCTGGACCACAAAAAGGTAAAAACCAGAAATATTCCAAGGATAAGAATCCTAAACCCAAAAATGTTAATCATTCTAGGGATACTTATCTCGTGGGAAAGGTAGATTGTTCCTCTCGATGATGATTGGAATATTCCTTCATTTAATGCTAAGCAAACAAGTATAACCATACTGCTAGGATAAAACCTAAGCAATGGAATCAGCAAAGGACTCAGCAGAGGACTTATACAAGACCTCAGCAGGGACCTCAGCAGACTCCATACTATAGGGTCATTCTAATGACATAAACAAACTAATGGTTATGCTAATGCTTCTAACAACAAGAATCACTTCAAACATCATTATAAACCAAAAGGCCAGAAAACATATGTGAATCCTACACAACCAACTGTTAGAACTTATGGAAGTGTGGAATACATGTATGAACCAAAATATGACACTTTTAGGAGAAGACCTTATGGAAACATCCCAGGGGTCATGCTTACCACTGACCATTATGGACCCAAACAGGTTTGGGTACCTAAAATGTATTAACTTTGTTTTGTAGGGTGTCTAGTACTTTGACAGTGGATGTTCCAGACATATGACAAAGAATAAGCACTGTTTGTCAAATTATGTGGCAAAGGATGGTCCAAGGGTGAATTTTGGCAACAAAAATACACCTGGATACACAAGAGGATATGGCACACTTGTGAGGAATGGAATTACAATCAAGAATGTTGCATATGTGGAAAGGATGGACTACAACTTCTTTGAGTTAATGGACAATTTTGTGACATGGGATACAAGGTCACTTTTGACAAAAACACATGTACTGTCATTAGTGAAAGAGGTGATCAAGTTGTATTGGCTGGTGGAAGACAACAAAACATGTATGTTGTGGATTGGTCTACTGCAGTTCCAGAAACATGTCTAATTCTGCATACCAAGTCAGAACTTAATTGGCTATGGCACAAGAAGCTGAATCATCTAAATTTTGATGACATCAATCAGTTGGTGAAGAAGAAACCGGTGATTGGTTTACCTGAAATCACATTCAAAAAGGATACTATATGTGATGCATGTCAGCAAGGTAAACAAACTAAGTCAAGCTTCAAATCAATGACCAAGCAATCAACTAATAGAGTCTTGGAGCTGATGCACATGGATCTATTTGGACCAGTTACACCAACAAGTGTTACAGGAAAGAAATACACCTTAGTGGTTGTGGATGATTATTCAAGATACACTTGGGTGGTATTTATGAACAAGAAAAGTGAAACACTTCAAAAGATGCCTGAACTTTTGAAGAGATTGCAAAATGAGAAAAGTTTAACAAAGAGTAAAAATCGGATCGAGACAAGGGTACTGAGTTTCTCAATAAATTTATAAGAGAATATGTGAGGAATGTAATGGTGTACTACATCAACTTGTCACTCTGCTTTGGTACACTCAAACAAAATGGGGTTCTTTGAAAGAAGAAACAAGACTCTTAAAGAAGCAGAACTATGATTTGTGAAGCATTGCTACCTGAAAGATATTGGGCTGAAGCAGTTAATACATCATGCTATACACAAAACAGAACATTAGTGAACAAGAAGATGCTGAAGACACCTTATAAGATTTGGAATGGAAGAAAACCTAACATATCCTATTTCCATCCATTTGGAAGCAAGTGTTTTATCTTGAATCATAAGGAACATTTGAAGATATTCCAACCAAAATCGGATGAAGGAATTTTCTTGGGATATTCTTGATCAACAAAGGCATTGTGGTAATCGAACAAAAGGTCATTAAAACATGAAGAAACAATCCATGTTGTGTTTGATGAACCTAAGTTCACTTTGGTATTGAAGATGAAGCTTGTGACCTCGCTGGAACCTACAAATTCTTGATCCAGTTGTGTTGAAGTTTTGGAAAGATTCAATGACTTAAAGATTTACGATTCGCCCCACTTGAACACCTGGCTTTGGTAATACTACCGATGCAACAATCGAGCAGTTCAAGGATCTCTTGAACCCCCGTTGAAGATACAAGAGACCTATCAAGATGAGGTTCCTGAGAATCAATCTAACCAGAATCCACAATGGTTAAGGAATCACCCTGCTGAACAAGTTATTGGCAATGTACAGCAAGGTGTGAGGACTAGAAGACAATTAGAAGCAATGTTTACTTGTTTTCTATCTCAAGTTGAACTTAAAGTTATTGAAGAAGCAATTTTAGATCCAGATTGGATAATTTCTATGCAAGAAGAGTTAAATGAATTTGAAAGAAATCAAGTTTGGACACTAGTTGAAAGGCCTAGTCATGCAAATATCATTGGTACTAAATGGGTATACAGAAACAAACCTGATGAATCTAGTACCATTGTAAGGAATAAGGCCAGAGTAGTTGCAAAAGGCTATTCTCAAGCAGAAGGAATAGATTTTGATGAAACTTATGCACCTGTTGCAAGATTGGAAGCTATCAGATTATTCTTGGCACATGCTGCATATAAAAACTTCAAGGTATATCAAATGGATGTCAAGAGTGCATTCTTGAATGGCAATCTAGAAGAGGAGGTGTATGTTCAGCAACCTCCTGGATTTGAAGTTAAAGATCAAGAAGATAAAGTGTATAGACTCAACAAAGCACTTTATGGTTTGAAACAAGCACCAAGAGCATGGTATGAGACTCTATCTCAATTCTTGGTGGACAATGGTTTTACAAAAGGCACCATTGATAAGACGCTTTGTAATCAATGAAGGGGGACAAAGACTTGCACAGATTTATGTTGATGACATAATCTTGGTTTCGAAAATGAGTTGCTATGTGAAAAGTTTGCAAATCTAATGAAGAGCAAATTCCAAATGAGTATGATGGGAGAAATGAACTACTTTTGGGATTGTAAGTTAAACAGATGAAAGATGGAATCTTCATTCATCAAACCAAGTACACCAAGGAGCTTCTCAAGAAGTTTGGTATGGAAAATAGCACCAAGATTTCAACTCCTATGAGTACAAATATCAGATTGGATGAAGATAAAGAAGGCAAAGATGTTGATCGGACTTTATACTGAGGAAGGATGATAGGCAATCTCATGCACTACCATCACTTGACAGACTGATATATCCTTTGCTGTATGTGTTTGTGCATGATTTCAATCTAAACCTAAAGAAAGTCACTTAGGAGCAGTCAAAAGAGTTCTCAAATATCTGAAGGAGACTTTGGGAGTAGGGATATGGTATTCCAAAGATGGAAGTTTCAAAGTTATATCCTACTCAGATTCTGATTATGCTGGATGCAAGATTGATAGAAAAAGCACCACAGGAACCTGTCAGTTAATGGGAAATAGACTGGTTTCTGGTTCAAAGAAGAAACAAAATTCTATATCAACTTCCACTCTGAGTCGAATACATTCTTTCTTTGGAAGTTGTTTGTGCACAAGTACTTTGGCTAAGACAACAATTAAGGGATTATGGAATTGAAGAAAAAGAAATTCCAATCATGTGTGACAACACAAGTGCAATTTCCATCATAGAAAATCCTGTTTTGCACTCAAGAACCATGCATCTTGATGTGAGACATCATTTTGTAAGAGATCATATTGAAAAGAAAGATGTGGTGGTTCTATACATCCCATCAAGATCAACTTGCTTTGATATATTCACTAAAACCATGGATAGTGAAAGATTTGCTAAACTAAGGACTGAACTTGGAATTATTAAAGTTGGTGATAATCGACAAAGAATGTATGGAATTCACCAAGGGATTAGTCTTTGCTATGTTGGGAGTATAACACCCGGTTTCCAATCCCGTCGGCCGCGGTATTGGTCACCGTAGTGCCACTCATCACGACACCCGATCGTGGCGGTAACATGCAACATTCCACAACAGAAAGAAAATAAACATTCACCATTCATTATTTTAAAAGAAAGTATTAAAGTGAATACAAGTATCCTCGAAGAAAATGAAATTATGCGAACGTCAAAATCTTTAAAATTGAAAATTCCAAATAATGTAGAAAACATGTGGATCGCGACTACGTGGCTCTCAAACCCCGCGACATCCCAAAGAACAAGCAAACATCCATAGAAGTACTGCTAAGAATCGCTCCCCCATAAATGGATCATAGCAGGTCAAACGAAAAGCAAAACCGTCAACTATAAAGTTGAGTAAGAATAAATCTAGTATGCGTGAGGTAAAACCAACCCATGAAAAGTACCACCAATTTATGAAGGATCCAACCAATCTATAAAAGTTAAGACCTGCCCATAACAACTACCAAACCTCACAACTAGCCACCTAAAGGTCCCGAATGTGCACATCCCTCAAAAGGGTAAAGCCCTAGAGAGGAGGGTCCTAAAGGTCATCCAATGGTACCATACTAGATGGACCATCACGTGCTGGGGTGCAAGGAAACCTTCCCGGGTTCCCGGCTTCGGGTACTACCTTATCCGGCCCGACCACATCACTGTCTGCAACTCCCCAAACACGTAGGGTCATTGAAGTCGTAAGGAAACCTTCCCGGGTTTACGGCTTTGGGAGCTACCCTATCCGGCCCAACCCCTAAGGGTCTACGAACCTCAATGCCCAACACCAAGTCCCATAATGATATCAAAGCCTCTGACTCATCAAAACCCAACTTACCATACATATTCATAAGACTTATCAACAACCCACAAAGGAAGGAAAACAACATAGACTGGACGCCCGTCTGGAAGACCGAACGCCCGTCCAAGGACTCCACTGGACGCCCGTCCAAACAGTCAGACGCCCGTCCAAAACATCAGAGTTAGATCCCGAATGTAAAACAACCCCTCCAGACGCCCGTCCAGTGTAACCTGACGCCCGTCCAAAACCAACTCAAAGCGGATGCCCGCCCGTAAAGTACAGACGCCCGCCCACCTTAGCAGAGTTAGATCTCGAATGTAAAACAACCCCTCAGACGCCCGTCCGAGTAACCAGACGCCCGCTCTAGATGAAATCAAAGCGCAGACGCCCGTCCAGAGGCTTGGACGCCCGCCCACCTGGTTTCATCTCGAACCCTAACAATTTTCTACGCGATTCGAGCCGCTTTTTCCAGCGAAATGTATAAAGCAACCCCTAAGCCCAGAAAACCCCATACAAAGGTATCATATCGATCAGAGATTTTAACTAACACAAAAACACACACTACTAGAACGTTTAACACACCAAAAACCGTGGCACACAAGCATAGAAGTCTTAAATTAAACTTTTACAAAGACATCAAGTTAAAATTTTGACAAAGATAGAATTATCCTTACCGGAATTGTTGCGTTCTTGAAAGCCCTTGTTAAGCTAGAAACGATCCTCAACGAAGCTCGAATCTATAAAGAAAACAATGACATCGATTTACTTAATTCCTAAACACCAAGGAGAGATTTTTCTCTCCTTCTTCCTTACAAGGGGCCGACGGAAAGGGGAGGGTTTGGGGCTGAAAATTTTTTTGTTTTGGGGAAAATAAAGGAGGAGAAAGGAGTGAAAATCCTTTTAATTTATTAATAAATAAATCCTTTTTAATTAAAACTCCTTTTTAATTATTAATAAATCCCTCCAAAATTAATAAATCTCATAATTTCCCAAATAATTCGATCCTTTATTAATTAATTAGTAAGTCAAAATTTCGGGATATTACATGAGCTCACTTAGCAGATTAGTCATTGGTATCAACAATTCCATGTACTTATGTTTGGATAATTGAGCAAATGAGGTTGCCAAGGGATTGGTCTTTGTCATGTTGGGTGAGCTCACTTGATGATCGATCATTGGTATTAAACTTCATCTTGTATTATCAATTGAACAAAACAAGAAGGAATCAAAGATCGTAGAGTTACATCACAAGAAAGTCTTTGAAGCACATTTGTCAGCAGGCTTCTGAGCCAACCCTGTTGATGACAAGTCTGCTGAAGAATACGTTATTCAGTCAAACTTAATAAAGTCAAAAAGCAATTGGCGGGATATTTATTCTATCCTTTATAACCGCAGTTACACGATCCAACGGTTACAAACGTTATGGAGAAGTAATGGGCCACGTGTCAAGTTAGCATTCACTCAAATTAATCATGGTTAAATGCACAGTACGTGCTCTGACAGTTTCAAGCATTTGCCTATATATACACAGACTATTACACAGAGGCTACTACAAAATCTCAGATTGATATTCTCTGTATTTACACTGTCTGAACACAGATTTGAGAAGTTCTATTCTTCATCTTTTTCTTATATCAATGGCGGAAAAGGTTGATGTCCAGATTGGAACAAGCCAAAGTGTAAGAGGCTTTGTTGTTGATGCTAACCAAACTGAACTAGCAATCAACATTGGTCGAAGAATAAGGAGATATAAAGGCTTGGAGAATGTACTTAACTTAAGATTGGAAACAATATCTTACACAAATGTTGTTAGCTTCTGGAAAAATATTGTGATAAAGGAAGGAAGAGAAGCATTCAAAACAACTGTAAATGCTCAAGAAATTGAAATTTCATCAAACCTACTGAGGGAAGTTTTTGGTTTTGAAGAAGTAATAGATGCTCCAGTAAATCCTGAGGAAATGGGATTGTCCAAGATGGATTTTGTTGACAAAATCAAGACCAATGAAGCCACCAAATCAATTCCAGGCATTAATGTGAAACACATTGGATATGAGTACAACCTGCTGAGCAAAATCATTTCTAAGAATATCTTAGGCCTCGTTGGAAGTATGGATACTCTATCAGGACCCAAGATAGAGCTGCTGATGATTATTTGTAGAAGTATGAAATTTGATTGGGCTGAATACTTTATCCAATACATGAAGAAAGTTGCAAAAGAAGAAAGAGAAGGAAAAAGGAAATCCAAGGCCTTACCCTTAGGATTAATGGTTCAGGCCTTGCTGAATCATTTGGAAATTCCTGATGTTGCACCTGAGAAGATCAATCAATCCAGATACAAGAAAGAGATTGATCATCATATCCCTGGTCTGGATGATGATGAAGAAGGTGTTGCTGAGAAAAGAAAGGCTACTGACACATGGAAGATAACAGAAATGTTAAAGCCTAAAAGAACAAGAAAGCAAAGAGCACAGACTGCTGAGTCTGCTAAGGGTCCAATTGATGTTGAAGCCATCGACCTGCTTTGTAGCTTGAGAAGTTAAGCTATTCTTTGAAATTTTGAAGGAGCAACAGAAAGAATCCAGTAGAAAGAGGAAGTCTACTGTGATTGAAATTGATGATGAGCCACTTTCCAAGAGAATGAAAGAAATTATCCATAAAAAGAAACATGGAAATGGGAAATAATTGAAAATTTTGGAGGCGCAAAGAGAAGAAGAAGAAGAAGAAGAAGCAGTAGAAGAAGAAGTGGAAGTACAAGGAGAGGCTATTGATGTTGAACCATTAACAATTATCAAGCCTAATGAGGATGCAGAGGTTGTTATTGAGCAACTTCTTTGGAGAGTCACAATGCACTCTCGTAAAATCGAACTCATTGTTGAAGTTAGAGAATCCTCACCTGCTAAGGCTGCTGAGCCTCCTGAATCTACCCAAGTTGTTGTTGAGCAACATGTTGAAGAACCACAGCAGACTACTGAGTCTACACCTGCTATGGAAGTGGAGGAATTAGTACAAGACCCTGCAATTCCTGCAATAGTTCAGGGGGAAGAACAATCTGCTGTTAACCTTACTGATGAGCATATAAGACAGGGGGAAGAAAGTGTGGTGCAAATGGAGGTAGTTGGGACTAATATACAATCTGAGCAACCTACTGACCTTCATGCGTCTATTGAAGATACTTTGAGTTTGCTTGTTGGGACCTTTGGAGGTCATCAAGCTACTGAAACAGCTCCCAGAAAACCAACAATGCTATTTGAGAGGCATGAGAAAAAGAAGAAGGATGATTTTGTTGATCGCAAACTTCAGCAGGTGGCTGATTATTTTCAATGGAAGTTTGGATTTTACAAGAGACAAAAGCCTGCTGCAGATCCTATGACAGACTTTGAAGAATGGGCTTTTGAAAAGTTGGGAGTGGAGAATTTGTTGGATCTAGTTGATACCACTATGCTGCAATCAAGATTGATGGATATTTTGAAGATCAACAGAAAGAAGAGGGTATCAAGTTTAGAGACCCCAGAGATGACAGTGATGATTCATCATCATCATCTGATTCTGGTGGTAATTATCCATCAGGTCCAGGAGGAACAAGTGGGACTGCAATGATTAATGAACCAAGAGTGGAGCAGTCCACTGATGCTGGTCAGTCTACTGAGAGACAACAGGCTGGACAAATGGATGAGGATTTGGAAAATCTCACCATAGATGATATTGAGGCACAAATCAATGAGGGAATAGAGATTGGTGCAAATAAGATGGTTGGTGAGATTGTTGATATGTTTGTTGTTGAACCTACTGAACAACCTGAAGATCAGGAAAATGTAGATTTGGATGATGAGAGGGTTACTGACCACAGTGAACCTAGTGCCAGTTCAGAGGAATCAATTCAATATCAAGATTGGATTGACACTGAGGATGCCTTAACCAAATCTGCAAATTATATAAGGAGGATCACTGATATGGGGGAATTTCAACAAGAAAACATGGATATATTCCCTGATCAAGTTGTTGTGGCACAACTTGTACCAGAACAAAGAACTGAAGTGGAGGTACAGGTTGCTGGGATACAAACAACACCTGGACACAGGTTGGAACATGAGGTACAGGCTGCTGAGTTACAAACAGTACCTGGACAAAGGTTGGAACCAGATTTGGGTTTGGAGGAAACCCCTAATGTTGTTTTGGATCAGGCTGCTGTAGTAGAGCCTGTTGGAGACAAGGCCACTGTAGGAAAAGATAGTCAGCAGGCTGCTGTTGTAGATGAGGAAGAACAGCTGCTGGACTATGATTACAGTGATGAAGAATTTCAAATTGAAGGATCTACTGATGATGAACCAGTGAATGAAGAACCTGCTATTGATCCTATCTTGGAGGAGTACCAAGGACCTCACCCTGCTGGAAGGGATATGAGTTTTGCTGTGGTGATCAGCAATCAGAGGCAACAATATAATGTAGAAGAGCCTGCTGATGGAGCTACTGATGGAAGAATGGCTGGTGGAGTGCCAATATAAGTTTTTAATGAGTTGAGGACTGTCAGGAATGACATGCAACAGTTAAGAACTCAACTGGATAGACAGGAACAAAGATTTGAAGAACTGATGAAGCTAGTGGATAACAATAGAAGATCTATGAGACAGGTTGCTTCAAATTACACATCTAATCAGTATGCCATTGCCGATCTAACACAAGATGTGTGAGGGAATCAAACAGGCAATACATCGAAGGAGAAATTTTGAAAGATCAACTTGAATCCATTCATAAAAAGTTGGATAATCTTGCCGAGGTACATAGACTCTGCCGAGCTCGCTTCTTGAACCACAACCTCTCAGATCTGGATCCTAAAATCTTTGAAAGGATAACCTGCTGGAGCAAACAATGGAAGGAAGGATCACAAAGCAATTGATACTAGGATCGAAATCATTGAAAGTCAATCAACAACCTAGTAGTCACTCAGAAAGTATGCATGGCCTCTTTGTCCCGGTTTGTTGATGATGTCAATAAGGGAAGAGGGTCAAACAAAGAGAGCAAAAGAAATTTTGCAAGAATTTTTGCCAAGAAGAAATGGGAAGTCGATACTAATGCATTTAGAGAACTCGCACCTGGCAGACTTCCACTTACTGATGAACTTCTCAAACAATACAAGAATGTATACAACAACAGAAGAAGACCTTTTCATGACAAGGGCTTTCATGAAGGTCTAAACTCATTTTTGGGACTGAAATTTTGGGAAGCAAAAGTTAAATCCATGAGGACTTCAAGCAAAGGTGGAAGAGGTGGAAGAGGTGAAAGGATTTTGCCTACCACAAATGCAAAGGAGTCACTGAATGAGTTCAAGGAAGTTTATATGAGGTTAGGCTTCAGGGTACATCAGATAAATCTAACTCGACCTGAAGCATGGCACTGGTGGAAACAAGTTAATCCTCACATTGACTTCTCTCTAATTGAAAATGACTGGATGAGAGAGATGATCATTGAAATAAGAGCTTATCAAGAACAAGCAGAAAAAGCAAGACAAGAAAGAGAAAGAAGGCATTAGAGATCAAAGATACTTATCATTTTATCTTTGCTGATGCTAGACTGTAATAATTTGAACAAATGATTATAATGAAAGATGACTAAATTTGTTCTGTTTTTGTTTTCTATCTTTTGCTTTGCAGTTAGGTGAGGGTATTGACATCATCACCAAAAAGGGGGAAATTGTTGGACTTATTTCTGAGTTTTAGTGATGAGTTCCAGACTAACTGTTATAGTGCAAAGGCAAAAAGATGTCTAGATCAAATGTATAGGTTTATTAGAGTTTGATCTTTGAATAGGTTTGATCAAACAAGCATCGTAATGGTCGGTGATTTATATCGCCAGATCGGTCTATATCGAAGAGGTAGATTGGTCGAAGAGACTAGTCGAGAACCTCTCAAGACTCAAGGTCGATGGCTCAAACTCAGTTAATGAAGGCTAAGGGATCAAACTTAGTAATTAAAGTCAAGGATATGGAATCAGAATTTAGGCAAGTCTGTGATGACCTAAACTGATTACATATACCTTGTGTACAAGGTCTAAGTTCCTTAAGTTGGATGGTGATTGGAACTTAGTGATTTGCAAAAAGGTGTAATCCAACTTCACAAATAAAAGTTAGATAAAAGAAGTCTGCTGCATTGTGTTTTAAACACAACAAATTATAGTTCAGCAGACAGATAGGTATTTCCGCAGACTGATGAACCTGCTGATATATATACCTCGATTAATTCAAGATTACATTGGAAGATTACATGGATAAGGACAGCCAACTACCTCTGGTTTATTAAACAAATCAATGGCTGAGATTAAAATGACGTTGGGATGATTCAGGACTTTATCCAATGGTTACAAGTCAAAGGGTGGACAGACTGCATTCTGTCAAAAAGGATTCTGACAGTGTCAGTCCTATGAATAGTGACAGAAAGCAAGTCAAATGGGACAAAACCAGGAACGGTTATATTTGAATTTCAAATACAAGTCACATGGACTCCTACCTATAAATAGAGGACTTCCAACTCAGAAAAAGATGATGAAAATTAAGGAAATACAAGAGATAATTCTGAGCTGCATTTTATCAAGAAAAGCACCCTGCTGAACTTACTGAGCTTAAGGCTACTGATCCAGAGAAAATCTTCAAGTGTATTCTGTATTCAAGCTACATCAAGTTTACACACTTGAAGGCGCAAGTCTTCGATTATATCATCCTAATCAAGTCGCCGAATCGAATCATTTACTTGATTCATTCTTTATTTTACAAAGAATCTCAAGAAAAAGTGAAGCACTTTGGTGTGAAAGGCTGTTGCTTGTGGTGGAGTGGTGAAGAGGCAATCCTACCCTTCAGGACCAAGTGGAAGACTTTGGAGGCGACAATCCTACTGCTCCAAGTGTTCGGGTTTGTGAAGCCATTGTTATTGGTGAAGGACAAGCAACTTAGGAATCTTTGTAATAGCTACATCAAAGATGTTCAGTGAATTACCTCCAACATCACAGGAGAAGAGTGGATTGACAGATTACACCACCGGAACCACTATAAAATTTGCCTACTTACTTTCTGCACTTACATTCTGCATTTAGTTTATTGTACACATCAACCCACTGAATCTAGCAACTGAACTCACACACATACACTACTGAGTATCTAATACTTAGTATCATATTTAACAACAAGTAATAAGGATTAATTTTTGATATAATTCCGCTGCACAAATTTAGTAAACTCAATCGTCAAGAAGTTATCGAGGTATCAAAGTCTCTTGAAGTTCTTGAGTTTGTTAACTCCAAAAGTTTTAAGTGTTAAGTTTATTCACCCCCCCTCTAAACTTAACCAAAGCCTTTTCAAGGGACGAACAAAAAGAAATAAAACATTGGAATAGATCTTACCAATGACGAAGAACGGATCTACTCTTCTATTCTCTCTCCCTCCGGTGACTCGAATCGATCCGTGAATGACTCATGACTTACTTGCAGGAAAGAAAAGAAGAATTTATAACCAGAAGACTACATTGTATCTAATTTATGAGATCTATGAATGAATGGAGGAATACAAATTCGCAGCTCTGAAGGGCCTTATATAGGTGTATAAACCGACTAGGGGTTAACCCAATACTTGGATTACAAGAAAACGCGTTTCTTGAAGATTCTGGGGCTCGGTAAATCGGCAGTAGCTCCCGATTTACCGGGGGTATTTTTGTCTTTTTCTTTCTGCCGACTTAACTTGGAATACCCAAGGCCCAACTTCGGTATTGGATCATAACTTGGCCTACGCAACTTCGTTGTAAGTGATTCAAAGTGTGTTGAAATCCTTGTTTCAAGACCTACATCTTCCATGTAGAAGTCCAAGCCCAATTCACCTTGTAAAGCTTTGGAAACAGCGTTGCAAGATCACCAATCAGATTCCCGGGTCCAATCTCTGCTCGAAACACTTCAACATTCAGCTCCGTTCAGTTCTTTATCGATTGACTCTCATAGTCAGCCCAAATGATGCTCCATACACTCGTTCATCTGTCAATTAAATCAAAGCACACATAGTAGCTTCTATTTCTAGCAAATAACGCATAAAATACACGGTTAATACGCATAATACCAATTTAGTCACCCGGACATGGCTTAATCACATTTAGCTAATTAACTCATGATTTCATACATATTATCACCATTGAGAACCCAAATCCGGGGTAGATTGATGGTAAAATATGATACCAAGTTGACCGTCATCAACTACCCTCCACTTAGGTTTTGATCGTCCTGAGCAAAAACCAAATCAAACAAACCCCATAAACAATTACAAACTAGTTAAGAACTGAATCATTCAAGAATGATAAATAAGATGAGGGTCAACACATATCCATCAGTAATCCATTAAGCACAATCTCATAGTAGAACCGACGTGTGTGTGAATAACTCTCAAACAACAGTGACGCAGACAGAATCACATTATATCAATAAGGATTTTAGGCAAAACATATATCACGCATCATTCCATAAGTTCCCCATTAATTATCACTTACCAATGCATCAATGTATCGTGTGATAAATCTTTTGTGATAGTGCATTCAAGAAAAGAATGAAGTTATAAAGACCCCACAATCCTTACTTATCAATGTGCACACTCGCTCCTCTTGCCTTCAAACTCAGGCAAACAACATGGAATCTTACTTGGGCCAGGCGGACTTAAGGACCGAGTATTACTCTTAGGTCCTCGTTTGTTTTATTTTTATGTGTGGGTCTTGCGCGCCCTTCTTGCTACGAGTTCGCTTCCCTCACTGCCTGTATTATACATATTTTTGCTCTCCTTTTTTTCTTTCTTTTTGGGCAGATTTTCTCACTCTTTTTTCTCTCTCACTCGCAAGCCCGTTTTGTCCCGGTTTACATTGTTTGGCATTAAAGTTGCTACCATCCTCCTACGACAATTGGTTAAAGTATATCCACAGACAAATATTGATTCCCAGTCTAGGATAACTCTTCAACTTATCCAAATACTTCTCACTCAGATTACGTGCTAAAATATTGAACGCAATGGTAGAATAATAATTAATAAGTCACTACTTCATGCAACATAACACATGCTCATTCTTCCATACTAAATTGAATAATGCGTCATCTATACTACACACTGAAAAAATGAGTTATACGTGCTTAAAAAAGGTCGATTCCTCAAGAAGATTTTTGGTCCCTTAGAAAGGCTAACACAAGTTTAGAGGGGGGTGAATAAACTTGTCACCAAAAACTAGATTAATTAACAATTAAGGTCAGTTTCATCTTGTTGTTGTTCAGTTGCAGGTTCAGTTACTGGCAACTGAGGCTGATCTTGATCTGAGGAATCTGAGATCCTTAACCTCCCAATATCAATGAAAACTGGTTTTGGACTCTTGTCTGATTGAGGCTGACAAACTGGTTTTTCTTTGTCTTCAATTGTGTCTCCAGTAAACTTTGGTTCATCAAAGACCACATGTATAGATTCTTCATGCTTGAGTGTTCGCTTGTTTAGCACTCTGAAAGCTTTACTGACACTTGAGTATCCCAGAAATATTCCTTCATCAGCTTTTGGTTGAAAAACTTTGAGTTGATCTTTACCATTATTGTGAACAAAACATTTACTTCCAAAGGCAAGAAAGTATGAGACATTTGGTTTTCTTCCATTCCAAATCTCATAAGGTGTCTTTTCATGTCTCTTGTTCATGAGATCTCGATTCTGAGTATAACAAGTCAGATTTATTAGCACGCCCAATATCTTTCTGGTAGTTTAGATTCACAGATCATTGTCCTTCCAGCTTCTTTGAGTGTTCTATTTCTCCTTTCAGCTGCTCCATTCTGTTGCTGTAGCTGCAAGCTGGTGTAGTACTCCATTTTCTCCACAATACTCAATGATTATGTTGTTGAGAAATTTTTTTCCTTTATCAGATCTGATCTTGACTACTGTAACACCCTTTTGATTTTGGAGTCTCTTCAGAAGTTCTATCAGTTGTTGCTTAGTTTCACTTTTCATGGTCATGATAATGACCCAAGTGTATCTTGAAAAATCATCAACCACCACCAAAGTGTATTTCTTTCCACTGACACTGATTGGTGTAACTGGTCCAAATAAGTCCATATGCATCTGTTCTAAAACTCTGTTTGTTGAGTGCTGAGACTTAGTCTTGAAACTTGCTTTAGTTTGTTTTCCTTGTTGACATGCATCACACATGCTGGCTTTCTTGTATGTCATCTCTGGTAGTCCAATCACCAAGTTATTTTTGACTAACATGTTGATATCATCAAAATTTAGATGACTCAGTTTCTTGTTCCATAGCCAACTGAGTTATGTCTGGGGTATACACGATCAAACAAGTTTCTGAAACTGCTGTAGACCAATCTACAACATATATATTCTCTTCTCTTTTTCCGGCAAGAACTACTTGGAAAGCTGTTTCGCTGATGACAATGTAGAAATCTTTATCAAAAGTTACTTTGTATCCCATATCGCAGAATTGACTTGTGCTAAGTAGATTGTAGTGAAGTCCTTCCACGTAAGATACATTCTTGATTGTGAGACCATTTCTGATTAAGTTTCCATAACCTTTTGTGTAACCAGGTTTATCTTTACTTCCAAAATTGACTCTTGGTCCATCTTTAGCTACCAAATCAGTGAGACAGTCCTTGCTCTTTGTCATGTGTCTAGAGCATCCACTGTCAAAGTACCAAATATCCTGCAAAACAAATTAGAATGCTTTAGGTACCCAACTCTGTTTTGGTCCATAGTGGTCAGTTGTCAGTACAACTCTGGGTATATTTCCATAATGTCTTCTCTGGAAATTGTTGCACTTATTCTCATCTATGTAAGCCACATTTCCCTAATATCTTTTTCTGGATTGTGTCTCATTTATATGATTTCTCAGGTCTTCTGGTTTAAACTGATTTTCAAAATGTCTTTTGTTATTAAAAGCTGAATGATGATCATCATTTCTTTTGTACTGAGGTCTACAATGACCTTTATACAGAGACTTTTGCTGAGAACTGGGATAAGTTCTCTGCTAAGTCTTGCACTGAAACTTGTTATAAGTTTTCTGTCTATAATGATTGTTCCTTTCAGTTTTAATAGTAGGTTCAGTAAAATTCCAATCATCATCAGTGGGGTATAGTCTACCTTTCCCCCTTGATGTGTGAATCTTTGAATGATTGCCATTCATAGATTTACTCTGATTATAGTATTTTTGGTTCTTGACTTGATCTGTTTTTGTAGATCTGACAGTTGATCTACCATTTCTGTTTCTTTGAGGTATAGCTGATCTACCATTTGATTTACCTTTGTTGGTAGGTGTAGCTATCTTCTTAGAAAACTGAGTTGTCTTATGTGAGGCTGACTTTACTGGTTCAGCAATTTTCTCAGTTTGTGGAAGTTGCTCAGCTACAAACTTAATACTAGTTTTGATATTAGGTTTAGTAGCTTTGCTAGTTCCCTCCAATGAAGATTGCTGTGTATCAAATCCTAAGCCAGTTTTGTCTCTATAAGGCTTTCCGGATTCGAATCCAATAGCTGAACTTGATTGAACAAAAGATTCAGGTGCTGCTGCTAATGCAGTTGGCTGATACTGATTCTTTCCTTTCTCAGTTCTAGTCAGTTTCATCATGTTCAAATCAGACTTCAATCTTTCAAATTCAAGAATTAGAACTATTTTCTCAGCTTTAATTGATTCATAACCAGCTTGGATGGTTACCAGCTGACTGATCAATTCGTCAAGTGTTTTTTCTAATTCCAGACTTTCTGGATTGGAGCGAGCAGTCAAAGAACATGCATTATTTATGGAAAATTGAGCTGAAGAGTATTTAGAGTTAGATTCACATACCTCATTTGGATTCTCCATATGAGCCATTAAAGCTGTGTCATCTGATAATCTTTCAGTGCCAGCTTCATAGTCTGATTCATCTCCGGCCAAAAGTGCTCTTCTGCCAGTTCTACGTTGCTGAGTCCTCTTACCAGTCAGCTCTAGGCATTCAGCTTTGAAGTGTCCAGGCTTCTTACAGTTAAAGCAGAGATATTCATCGTCTTTTTTCTTTTCAGGAGTCCTCTTGATAAACTTCTGAGTGACTGTGTGTCCACTCTTCATTCTTCCAATTCTATTCATCATTAGAGCCATCTGCTCCTCCATCTCATCTAATTGCTGAAGATTGCTAGATGAGGTTTCTTGTCTATCATTTGAGGCTGCCGCTGCAAGAGCTATTGTTTTGGGTTCCTCCATGGCTTTGATTAGAGCTGTTGTCATGGTGAAATCTTCACTGAATTCACAAACTTTAAGATCTGAGAAGATTTTGAAGGAATCTTCTATGTAGAGTCTTCTTGATTCTTCCATTGCTGTGACCTTCATCTTCCAGCACCTTGGTAAAGCCTTCAAGATTCTTGTATTGATTTCTTTCTTGGTGTACTCAATTTTGAGTAGAGCCAGTTCATCCATGATAGCAATGAATATTGTTTCCATTTGATCAATAATTTCACCTGACTTCATTTTGAAATGTTCAAACTTCTGTTTTCAACTGAGATCTTGTTTTCTTTGATGGAGTCAGTTCCTTCCTAAACCAATTGAAGTTTCTCCCATATTTCTTTTGCAGTAGTGCAATCCTTGACTTTCAGATACATGTTGCTGTCAAGATTTCTGAGTATGATATCCTTGTCAACATTGTTCATGTTGTTTCTTTTTCGATGATCACTGGTCCATTCACTTTTGGGCTTGGGAACTCTAACTTGATTTTCACCAACAGTTTGCATATAGGTGATCTGGATAGGTCCATCAGGGAGTACATCAATCATCTCAGCATGAGAAGCAGCTAGAAAGGCCTGCAAACGACATTTGTATTCATCAAATCTGTCCATGTTGCACATCAGCATTTGTCTGGCATGCTGATTGTTATCCATTGTGTGAGTGAATGAAACAGGATTATGCAATGACTGGAAAATGAAAGACTGAGCTTTTTCAGGAGAACAACTAGAGAAGATAATTAGAGCATGTGAGTTTTTAACAATAGCTTGTCAAAGAACACTGCTCCGATACCAATTGTTGGTCCCTTAGAAAGGATAACACAAGTTTAGAGGGGGGTGAATAAACTTGTCACCAAAAACTAGATTAATTAACAATTAAGGTTCATTTTTAACTGGTGTGGAGTCGAGATGACAAAGCAGAGTCTAAGTCAAACTGACATATACAAAAATGAGTCAACTGGCAGCGGATATAAGTTTTAGCCTTTATCTGGATCTTGTTGATTCTATAAGAAAAAGTTGAGTATGCTAAACCGACTCGTGAATGTCGGGCCAGGAACTAATGTAGGCTTATAACAATCGGGCCAGATTATCTTTGTATAAACAAATATAAATGCGGTAAAATAAATAACATAATATAAATGCGTAAAATAAGTAGAGAAAGAATTATAGTGGTTCCAGGTGGTGTAATCCTGTCAGTCCACTCTTCCCCTGTAATGTAGGATGAAAATTCCACTAGAACTCCTTGAGGAACGCTATTACAAAAAGTCCTATATGACAGTCCTTGACTAATCCCTAGTGTCACTATCTAAACAACTAACGAACAGGTTGGATGGCTGCTCTTCAACTGCTTGAACCACTGGTCCTTAGAGGGTTGTATTGCCTCTTCACCAGCTACCACCACAAACACAGTCTACCCGACTGCAAATGTCACAACTGTCCTTGGCAACTCCTAGACCGGATTGCTTCACAGTCTAAGCCTTTGATTGAGAATCAAAGTTTGGCTGAGAATCAATAAATTGATTCTTGCTTGTGGTTCTTCAAAGTGTCGAAATCTGGATATAATCGATGTAGGTTGAACACTTGAAGAAATTCTAGATATGATCTTGTTGAGCGCAGATATGATAGCGTTTTGAATGAACTAGACTTTTGCACAAAAATGCTTGTAAACTCGTTAATTCGGTGTTTGATCCTTGGTGCAAAGTCCTATTTTTATAGTGTGAGGTTCAACATTCATCTTGCTTGAATTCGAATTGTATCAACGTCTATATTTTTAGATGTCAGGTGTCAGTGACCATTTTGACATGTCAGTTTCTCATCCAATAAGAATCCTAGAATTGTAACGTTCAAATGTACTTTCAGTTGCTTGGATGGCTGACTCTAAAATTGAGTGTCCTGATCAGTTTTATACTTAGTATGTCGCCGATTTACTAACCGACTTAGAGTATTAAGCGAGTTTTACTCATCTTCAAAAGTTCCGTACTCTATTTATCTCGATTTTATGTGGATCGAATCAGATTACACCATTCCTTATAAAGATCTTCTAAGATATCATTGTCCTTGATAATTAGGTCTTCTACCAGATCCATAAAGTCAGTTCAGGCCATCACAGACTTACCTAAATTCTAACTTTACAGTCTCGGCTTAAAATCTTCATAACTGAGTTTGAACCCTCAGTTCTTCAATCTTCCTTAACTGAGTCTGTGTCCCTCAGTTCTTCAAATACTGAGTTTGTTCCCTTAGCCTTCAGTTCTAGATATGTCAACCGAGTCAGTGTCCCTTAGCGAACTTACCTTCTTCAGTTCTAGGTGTATATTCTTCAGTCTTAAGTTCAGTTCCAGTTTTCTAGATGATTTCCAGTTTTTAGTTTTACGAAACTTCTATCTAATACAGTGCTTGTCTGATATAACCTATACAATTATCAGACTCTAGTAAAACTTATACATTCAGTTCTAGACATCTTTTAGATTTCCACTATAACAGCTAGCTCCAGCACTTCATCAATGGGGTGTAGACAAACATATACTTAAATGAGATGAATCATCATCAAAACTAAATTTTATTTCCAACAATTTCCCCATTTTTGATGATGCCAAAACCCTCCTTAAAAGAAAATCCTAAAGATAATAACAATGTAAAACAAAGTAAAACTGGAAACTGGATTTCATTAAGAATTATGCAGAAACTGGAATAGTTACACAGTTGATAAAAACTGAAATAAGATCTAAGCATTTCTTTGTGTAACTTTGATAATTTTTTGTTCCTTATCGTGAAGACGATATCCGTCTTCAATCTTTGTATCTTCCTTGTTGAAAGTTCTGAGATAATCTACTTGACTTGTAAGTTTCCACTTCCTCCAAAGAAGTAACTTAGGAAGATGTCTTTCACCCTTGTAGTATTCTTCAAATTCTGAAACATCAGCTTTCAACTGTTCTCTCTTATCTTTGATTTGAAGTTTTTCTTCAATACTCTTGATCTTCTTGTGTTGTGCCATTTTATGGCTGTGTAGAGCATCAGATAAGAAATAGGCAAGAGATTCTTCATAATTCTTGTGCTTGTACTTAGCTTTGACATGGCTGTAATCTTGCCCAAATTTCATCCATAGATCCATTGTCAGATAAGCTCTTCTTTCATCAGGTTGACTGTACTTGGCAATGAGCTGTTCATCAGTGAGTTCTATTATATCCCTGACATAAGGATCTGCTGCTGACTTGCATTTTTTCAGTTCTGTTAATTCAGCTTCAAGCTTCAGTTTTTCTTCACACAACTTCAGCTTTCTTTCTCTACTTCCCCCTTTTTGGCATCATACAACTCATTGATTAGTTAATGTGTTGCCTGCTGATTTTTTGACATATCTTTCTGGGAGGTGAGAACTTCTTTCAACTGAGTTTCCAAAACATAAATGCGTTGATTTAGGTGCCATTCCGCTTGAGAATGAGTTTCTCTGTCTTCCATAGTTGTAACTTCAAGTTTTTCCTTGAGACTTAGAATCTCTGAAACTGAATCTGAAGTGGATTTCTTGATAGTATCCAACTTAGCATGAGCTGATACATCAGTTTTCTTCCTGTAATCCAAGTAACTGGATATATGTGATAGAAGACCATTGTATTCATCCTTTTGGTTGAGCATAATCTTCAAACCTTCTTGGACTTTGCTCAATTCTTCTATTGTAAGCTTTTCAGATGGGTCTTCTTCTTCTTCTTCTTCTTCTTCTTCTTCTATTTCTTGGATTTTAGACTAACTGGCATCTGCAATCATCATAAGTTGTTGATTATCATCAGCTCTGGCTTCTTCTTCTTTATTGTCAGTTGTCTGAATTCCAACTGACAATTCTTCTGCCTGAGTATCAGTTTACTTTGGTTGTTCAAGCTGAGTGTTTGATTGAAAAACTGTACTCTTCTGAGCTTATTTGCTTGAATCGTCATCCCTATCATCATCTTTCTTCTTTAAAACTTCCTTCGGTATATACGATGTGGTTGATTCAGTTCTCTGAGCTATCTCTTTGAATCTATTGAAGCAGTTGTTGAGAAACTCTTCCATTGGAAATAAAGCATAGAGATTTGGTATTTCCAGTTTCTCCAACAATAGATTTTCTTCAGTTTGTAGGGTAGCGTCATGAGAATCTTTAGTTTTGAGCTTCATCTTCATCAGTTTGATGATCCTTTCAGCATCGAAGATGAACTCCTTTGGTTGCTGAGTTACTAGTTCCTCTTCCTTAACATGCATAACGGAAACTTGTTTCTCAGATATTTTTTGTTGAAGGTGAGAAACAATTCCAGGAACCAAGGCCTTCCGCTTACTGAATTCAGTTGTCAGTTGTTGTTCCCCCTCAGTTGGTGCTAAGTGACTTGAAGTACCTGGATACAAACAACGTGCAACTGATTTTTCCCCTTGTGTCTCAGCTTTCCTTTTAATTCCTTTTTGTTGAGCGATCTGCTGAGACACAATTTGCCTAATGGCTTCAGGTTGGGAAGTTCTCTTCGTTGAACTTGCAACTGCTGCAACTTGTTTAGTAGTTGTAGATGCCATAGCAGTTTGTGTTTGCTTCTTCCCATCACCGAGTCTTTCCTAATAATACTGAATCACTAAGCTAAGTGATTTCTTCAGTCAAAATCTGCCCTCAGTTTGTCTTCCTACAGCTTTGGCTCTGCTGACACTTGCTAATTCAGCCAAATGTTGTTGCTGGATCTAATTGAAAATGTATCCAGCCCAATTGAACTCAAATCCATCCTAAATGATGTTCATCAGGTGAATGCCATCTTCATTTAATTTATTCAACCCTTTGTGTTGTCCGACGGCATGTTTGCTGATACATATGCTAAGGAGACCAAATTCAGGTTTGAGGTCCTAGATGTGTGTATCGACTGCTGCATGTTGCTTTGAAGCTGAAATCTGCCTAAGAAAAGCTTCACGCTTGAGAGGCAGACCTACTAGCTCAATTGACTTCACTAGTGGATCTTTGAAACCAAAAAGCTGTCTCATAATGTCTTCATTGACAAAAAACTTCTATCCACGAACTCTTGTTAGCAGAGAGTTCATTAGCATCTTCAAATTTTCCCAAAATTGAAGTAGACCTTCCAAGTCAATATCTTGCTGCAATTCCGCTTCCATCAGGTTCTTTAAACCCTGTAATCTTCCTATCTTTTCACTTATATGACTGGAGAGAAGGGTATTGCCGCACATCTCTTCAAATTCTTTAAGTGTGAACATGGATAATTGTGACGTCCAGAGGTTTGGTAAAAATGTCCAGAGGTTTGGTAAAAATGTCAGCTAACTGATCTTCAATTGGAACATGGAGAATTGTGACGTCCTTTTTCTCTACATGATCCCTTATAAAATGATGTCTCACATCAATGTGCTTGGTTCTTGAGTGCAAAACTGGATTGTCAGTTATAACAATTGCACTTGTATTATCACACATTATAGGAATCAGTCCCTCTTCTATTCCATAATCTCTTAATTGTTGCCTGATCCATAAAATTTGAGCACAAAAGCTTCCAGCTGCTAAGTATTCAGCTTCATCTGTTGATGTCGATATTGAGTTTTGCTTCTTGTTGAACCATGACACAAGTCTATTTCCCAATAACTGACAAGTGCCTGAAGTACTTTTTCTGTCCACTTTGCATCCGGCATAGTCTGAGTCTGAGTAGGATATCAGTTTGAATTCACCTTCCTTTATGTACCATATCCCAACTCCTTCTGTATCTTTCAAATACTTCAAGGTTCTTTTGACAATAGTGTGATGGCTTTCTTTAGGTCTTGTTTGAAATCTGGCACAGACACCTACTGTAAAGGACATGTCTGGTCTACTGGCTGTGAGATAAAGTAGACTTCCAATCATTCTTCTATAGACAGTTTGATGCACATCCTTGCCATCTTTATCTTCATCTAATCTGATGTTGGTTCCAATTGGTGTTGCAATGCCAACTGATTTCTCCATTCCAAACTTCTTGATCGGTTCTCTGGTATACTTGGTTTGGTGAATGAAAATTCCACTGTCCATCTATCTTACTTTTAAACCGAGAAAGTAATTCAGTTCTCCCATCATACTCATATGAAATTTTCTCTTCATTAAAATTGAAAATTTCTCACAGAGTTGCTTATTTTATGATCCAAAAATGATGTCAACCACATAGATTTGAACTAGGAAAGTACTTTCGTCAACTTTCATTCTAAATAGGGTTTTATCAATAGTTTCTTTTGTAAAACCATTATCCACCAGAAACTGAGATAGAGTTTCATACCAAACTCTTGGTGCTTGTTTGTGTCCATAAAGAGTTTTTCTCAGTTTAAAGACTTTGTTATCTTGATCTTTAATTTTGAATCCTGGGGGTTGTTGAACATAGACTTCTTCTTCAAGTATCCCGTTCAAAAATGCACTATTAACATCCATCTGGTACACTTTGAATTTCTTTTAGGGTGCAAAGGCAAGAAATACTCTGATTGCCTCCAACCTTATAACTGGGGCATAAGTTTCATCAAAGTCTATCCCTTCAGCTTGAGAATAACCTTTTGCTACAAGTCTGGCTTTGTTTCTGATAATATTCCCATCTTCATCAAGCTTATTTCTAAAAATCCATTTAGTTCCGATTATGTTGACATGATTTGGCTTGTCAACTAAATCCCATTTCTCTCAAATTCGTTGAGTTCTTCTTGAATAGCCAAAATCCAATCTGGATCGTTCAAGGCTTCTTCGATTTCTTTGAGTTCAGACGGAGATAGAAAGCATGCTATCATAGCATCTAGTTGGTGTCTAGTATGAACTCCAGCTTGAAAGTCACCTAATACTTGTTCTTCAGGGTGATTTCTCATCCATCGATGTACTGGTGGTTGCATCAATGGGTCTTCATTTTGTTGAGCTGGTTCTTCTTGAGCTTGACCATTTTCAGTTGGATCAGTTTCATCTGGTTGTTGTTCGGTTGCAGGTTCAGTTACTGGCAACTGAGGCTGATCTTGATTTGAGGAATCTGAGATACTTAACCTCCCAATATCAATGAAAACTGGTTCTGGAGTCTTGTTTGTCTGAGGCTGACAAACTGGTTCTTCTTTGTCTTCAATTGTGTCTCCAGTAAACTTTGGTTCATCAAAGACCACATGTATAGATTCTTCATGCTTGAGTGTTCGCTTGTTTAGCACTTTGAAAGCTTTACTGACACTTGAGTATCCCAGAAATATTCCTTCATCAGCTTTGGGTTGAAAAACTTTGAGCTGATCTTTACCATTATTGTGAACAAATCATTTTCTTCCAAAGGCATGCAAGTATGAGACATTTGGTTTTCTTCCATTCCAAATCTTATAAGGTGTATTTTCATGTCTCTTGTTCATGAGAGCTCAATTCTAAGTATAACAAGCTGTATTTACAGCTTCTGCCCAATATCTTTCTGGTAGTTTAGATTCACAGATCATTGTCCTTCCAGCTTCTTTGATTGTTCTATTTCTCCTTTCAGCTACTCCATTCTGTTGAGGTGTTGCTGTAGCTGCAAGCTGGTGTAGTACTCCATTTTCTCCAAAATACTCAATGATTATGTTGTTGAGAAATTTTGTTCCTTTATCAGATCTGATCTTGACTACTGTAACACTCTTTTGATTTTGGAGTCTATTTAGAAGTTATGTTAGTTGTTGCCTAGTTTCCCTTTTCTTGGTCATGAAAATGACCTAAGTGTGTCTTGAAAAATCATCAACCACCACCAAATTGTATTTCTTTCCACTAACATTGATTGGTGTACCTAGTCCAAATAAGTCTATATGCATCAGTTCTAAAACTCTGTTTGTTGAGTGCTGAGACTTAGTCTTGAAACTTGCTTTAGTTTGTTTACCTTGTTGACATGCATCACACAGGCTGTCTTTCTTGTATGTCATCTCTGGTAGTCCAATCACCAAGTTCTTTTTGACAAACAAGTTGATATCATCAAAATTTAGATGACTCAGTTTCTTGTGCCATAGCCAAATGAGTTCTGTCTTGGTATGCACGATCAAACAAGTTTCTGAAACTGCTGTAGACCAATCTACAACATAGATGTTCTCTTCTCTTTTTCCGGCAAGAACTACTTGGAAAGCTATTTCGCTGACGACAATGCAGAAATCTTTATCAAAAGTTACTTTGTATCGTGAAGAGAGTTTGAGAAAGTGTTATACACTAGAGTAAACTTCAAATTGGTTTATTCATTATAAAAGAGTGAGTATAAATAGGTACAAGTAAGTGAGAAAGGTCCTAGTAGAGTATAAGCTAAGAGAGAGCAATTAATTACTAGAGTCGGCTAGTATTAATTGCTAGAGTTGTCTATTACCTAATAAGACAAAATAGAGTGAATTTATGACTTTATGACATATTAATTGTTTATACTATACAATTAATATGTCTCACAATTAATATGTTACACCAATATAATAAATGTAACGTAATATTTCTACACCCCCCTCAAACTGGGTTGTATATGTTTATACAGCCAAGTTTGCTACTCAGTCTGCTGAACATAAGTGGTGGAATGGCCTTGGTGAGAATATCAGCATTTTGGTCTCATTGAGGAACATCTTTGGAGTTGAATAATCTTGGCATCAATCTTCTCCTTCAAGAAGTGTCTGTCAATGTCCACATGTTTGGTTTTATCATGATGGGTGGATCCTCTGCCATGCATAAGGCTGAATTATTGTCACAGCAGAGTGTGATGGGTCGTTGAATAGTCTCTTTGATGTTCAAGAAGGACCCTTTTATCCATAGAGCTTCACAAATACCCAAAACTAGTGCCTGAGTTCACCAAAGATCGCTTCTAGAGAGAAGAGGTTGTTTCTTGCTCCTCAGGTGACAAGATTTTCCCACACATAAAACAAAAGTGCTTTGTAGTAGACCTTACATCACGGTGTGACAAACCAGCCCAATCAAGCATCGGTGTAAACCTTGATAGATCTCTCGGCAGACTTGGTGAAATGTAAGCCTTGGCCAGGAGTGGACTTGTGTACCTCAAGATCCCGCTCACAAAGATCCCAATGTTGCTCAGTAGGGCAATGCATGAACTGGCTAACCAAACTGACTCCATATGCAATATCAGGTCTTGTATGGGACAAATAAATGAGTTTCCCTACAAGTCTTTGGTATTGATCCTTCTCGACAAAGAATGTCACCATGCGGCGAGGTATTACTGGGGGTCTCTTGGGACAAAGAGTTTGCATCCCAAAGATACCAGATTTCTTCAAAGAGTCCAGCACATATTTCCTTTGAGAGATAGATATACCATGGTTGTTTCTGGCTATTTCCATGCCAAGGAAGTACTTGAGATATCCCAGATCTTTTACTTGAAACACTTTTTCCAGAAGGGTCTTCAATTGTTGGATTTCAGCATGGTCATTACCAGTAAGGATGATATCATCCACATAGACAATAAGAATGGATCTTTTCTGGTTGGTTGTTTTGATAAACATGGTGTGATCTGAGTTGCATTGATGATATCCAGCAGCTTTAACCACAGTGGTAAGTTTGCCAAACCAGGCTCTAGGAGACTGTTTTAGGCCATATAGAGATTTTCTCAATTTGCAAACTTTCCCTTGAGTGTGAGTGTTGGCAAAACCAGAGGTACATTCATATAGACTTCCTCAAGAAGGTCACCATTTAGAACGCATTCTTGATATCCGGTTGGTGGAGAGGCCGGTCAAGTTGGACAAAGAAGTGAGATCAAGTGACCACGACAGTTGTTTAGCTTTGCCACAGTGCAAAGGTCTCTTTGTAGTCAAGTCCATATGTTTGAGTGAATCCCTTGCAACTTGGGCCTAGCTTTGTATTTGTCAATAGTACCGTCAAGATTGTACTTGATAGTGAATACCACTTACAAATTGACTGTCTTCTTTTCATGTGGGAGAGTGGTGAGGTCCTGTGTATGGTTGTCAAGAAGAGCGATCATTCAGGTTTTTGTGGTACCGCCTTCCACTTATCATGTTGGAGAGAGCTCTGTATATTCTTAGGAATAGAGTGAGTATTCAAATCTGTGTAAACATGGCAAAAGCAGTGATAATCGATCATAAGATAAATAATTATGAATAGAATGATCGTGAGTGCAAGATCTCTTTCCCTTCCTAATAGCAATAGGTCTATCATCAATGTCGCAGTTCTTGAGAGTCGATGAGGTTCTTTGAGTATTAGTAGGCCTGGATCAGTGGCTCTGCAGTTCAGAGAGGTTGCTAAGGATCGATGAATTCGTTGAGAGTCGGTAGGTGCCGAGGTTCATCTGCCGAGAATCAGTGAGGTTCTTTGAGGGTTAAGAGTTTCTTTGAGGAACGAATTTAGGTCAATTTCAATCGAGGTTTCCACTGATCGCCTCAGTGGACTTGCTGTAGTAGGGAGTTCTTTCAAAGAATTTTACATCCATAGAATTGTAAAATCTCTTATCGGTGGGAGAATAACACTTGTAACCCTTTCTATTTTTGGCATAGCCTAGGAAGATGCATTTATGAGCTTTGGGATCAAGTTTGCTTCTGTGTTGGGAATGAATATAGACAAACACAGTACATCCAAAGATCTTTGGAGGCAAGTCAGTAATGAGATGAGGACAGGAATGAGTTGTCAGCAGGGTTTGAATGGGAGTCTTGAATCCTAACACTCTGCTGGGTAACCTATTGATCAGGTATGTGGCAGTTAGTATAGCTTCACCCCACATATATTTAGGCACATGTGTGGTGAACATGACTGATCTAGCCATCTCCAGTAAGTGCCTGTTCTTCCTCTCAGCAACCCCATTTTGCTGAGGTGTCTCTACACAACTACTGGTGTGAACAATTCCCTTATCATTCAGGAAGGTGCTGAGGTTGGACTCATAGTATTCCAGGGCATTATCTGTCTTTAAGATTTTAATCTTAGTGTTAAATTGAGTGGATACCATGTTATAGAACTCTTGAAAGATGGTTCCAACTTCAGATTTATCTTTCATCGAAAGCAAATGACCATGTGATCTGGTGTGGTCATCTATGAAGATGACAAACCACCTCTTTCTGTTATACTTTTAACTCTTGAGGTCCCCATACATCACTATGAATCAAAGTGAAAGGTGTGGAAGGTAAATAAGGTATTTTAGTATACACAGATTTAGTAAGTTTAACAAACTGACAAATATCACATTGAAGGTCACTGAGGTTACATCCTTTAACAATTCATGAATTAAAGACTTTAAATAACCAAAACTTGGATGAACTAGTCTATAATGCCATAACATGATATTGTCTAAGGTTTGGTTGCAGTCACGAGGCGATTTCGGTCTTCAATCTTTCTGTCTTCAAACAGGTTAACCATAAACAGATCTGAAAGCGAGAGCTTTAGCTCTCCCAATCACTTCTGTGAAGAAAGATCTGGAAAATACACTCGATTGTCATTAAACAAGACTTTCCAATTTAGGTCTTTAGTGAGTCTCTTGTGAGATATAAGGTTCTGATCTAATTTAGGAACAAATAGGACATCCTGAAGGTATATCTTATCAGTAAGTTTAACATTTCCAAAACCTTGTGCACATAAGGTAGATCCATCAGCAATCCTAATATTGTGGGTTTGATGACATGGCCTAAACTGAGATATGAGACTCTTGTTACCAGTCATATGAGATGAAGCCCCATAATCAACAATCCAAGTATCATTACTGAGAGGTGAGTGGAATATACCTGTTTTAGCATGAGTAGCTATGTCAGTGATAGAACTACCTTCCTTTTGTTGAGCAATGAAGGCTTTGAAGGCAGCAAACTGAGCATCCAACATGGTATCTTTGCTCCCTTCTTCACTGACATGCCTGCCCTGACTCTCCCTGGTTGGTTTGGAGGGTTTGAAGGAATTAGGCTTACCATGTAGTTTCCAGCAAGTGTCCTTGGTGTGATTTGTGCGTTTGCAGTGATCACATAACAACTTTACTGTCTTCCCAGTAGGTTTCCTGTAAGTCTCAGTAACCTCAGCAGGCTTCCTGACCACCAACATTGCTGAGCTATCAGTAGGGTGATCAGCAGGGTTGCTTTGCAGCATTACTTTTCTCCTGCTTTCCTCATGTTTGACTTCAGCAAACACAGATTTAAGGTTGGGAAGAGGTTTAGTAGCAAGAACTCTACCTCTAACATCATCAAGGGATGAGTTCAGTCCTGTAAGGAACTTGAATACCCTCTTTTTCTCAATGATATTCTTGTATAAGGCAGCATCCTCTACATCCTTCCATGGATGAATTTCCAACATATCTAGGTGTTGTCATGCCTTAGATAGTTGGTTGAAATCTTGAGTTCTGAGATGGATCTCCTTGCTGCACTCGGATTTGAGCTTCAAGATCATAGACCTCGGATGTATTGTCCTTTTTGAGTAAAGGTCTCGGCATTGTCCTGCATCTCCTTTGCAGATCATACATCATGAAGTTCTCACTTATCTCTTTTGTCATTGACCTCGTGAGGATGGTCATGACTTGGTTATTTCTGTATCCCATGCTTCAAACTTGGGGTCGATTTCAACAGGCGAGTTTGGAGCCGAGACAAGTATCCTATCTTGCTCGGCACGAGATATACATTTTCATAGATCTTGACCACAGCAGGTAGTTGTTGCCGTCAAGTCTGTGATTTGTAAATGAATGGTTTTCAAGAACTTGATCTCTACGAGGCATTTGGGACTCTACTGAGGGTGAGGACGCTTCAGATAATGAAGACATTCTTGATATGAGATGAGAAGTTACAAAGAGTTAAGAAGATTTTGCAGCGGATTCAGGAGTTTAAGGCTCTGATACCATGATGAGAGTTTGAGAAAGTGTTATACACTAGAGTAAACTTCAACTTGGTTTATTCATTATAAAAGAGTGAGTATAAATAGGTACAAGTAAGTGAGAAAGGTCCTAATAGAGTATAAGCTAGGAGAGAGCAATTAATTACTAGAGTCGGCTAGTATTAATTGCTAGAGTTGTCTATTACCTAATAAGACAAAATAGAGTGACTTTATGACTTTATGACATATTAATTGTTTATACTATACAATTAATATGTCTCACAATTAATATGTTACACCAATATAATAAATGTAACGTAATATTTCTACATATCCCATATCGCAGAATTGACTTGTGCTGAGTAGATTGTAGTGAAGTCCTTCCACGTAAGATACATTCTTGTTTGTGAGGCCATTACTGATTCAGTTTCCATAACCTTTTGTGTAACCTGGTTTATCTTTACTTCCAAAATTGACTCTGGGTCCATCTTTAGCTACAAAATCTGTGAGACAGTCCTTGCTCTTTGTAATGTGTCTAGAGCATCCACTGTCAAAGTACCAGATATCCTGCAAAACAAATTAAAATGCTTTAGGTACCCAACTCTGTTTGGGTCCATAGTGGTCAGTTGTCAGTACAACTCTGGGTATATTTCCATAAGGTCTTCTCTGGAAAATTTTGCACTTATTCTCATATATGTAAGCCACATTTCCATAATATCTTTTCTGGATTGTGTCTCATTTATATGATTTCTCAGGTCTTTTAGTTTAAACTGATTTCCAAAATGTCTCTTGTTATTAAAAGCTGAATGATGACCATCTTTCCTTTTGTACTGAGGTCTAGAATGACCTTTATACTGACACTTTTGCTGAGAATTGGGATAAGTTCTCTGCTGAGTCTTGGACTGAAACTTGTTATAAGTTTTCTGTCTAGAATGATTGTTCCTTTCAGTTTTAATAGTAGGTTGAGTAAAATTCTAATCATCATCAGTGGGGTATATTCTACCTTTCCCCCTTGATGTGTGAATCTTTGAATGATTGTCATTCTTAGATTTACTCTGATTATAATTTTCTGGTTCTTGAATTGATCAGTTTTTGTAGATCTGGCAGTTGATCTACCATTTCTGTTTCCTTGAGGTATAGGTGATCTACCATTTGATTTACCTTTGTTGGTATGTGCAGCTGTCTTCTTAGTAAACTGAGGTGTCTTATGTGAGGCTGACTTTACTGGTTCAGAAATTTTATCAGTTTGTGGGGGTTGCTCAGCTACAAACTTAATACTAGTTTTGATATTAGGTTCAACAGCTTTGCTAGTTCCCTCCTTAGAAGATTGCCGTGTATCAAATCCTAAGCCAGTTCTGTCTCTATAAGGCTTTCCGGATTTGAATCCAGTAGCTGAACTTGATTGAGAAAAAGATTCAATTGTTGCTGTTGATGCAGTAGGCTGATACTGATTCTTTCCTATATTAGTTCTAGTCAGTTTCATCATGTATAGTTCAAACTTCAATCTTTCAACTTCAAGAATTAGAACTTCTTTCTCAGTTTTAATTGATTCATAACCAGGTTGGATGGTTACCGGCTGACTCATCGATTCGTCAAGCGTTTCTTCGAATTCCATTTTTTTTGGATCTGAGCCAGCATTCGAAGAACATGCATTATTTATGGAAATCTGAGCTGAGGAGTATTTAGAGTTAGATTCATATACCTCATTTGGATTCTCCATATGAGCCATTAAATCTAAGTCATCTGATAATCTTTCAGTGGCAGCTTCATAGTCTGATTCATCTCCGGCCAAAAGTGCTCTTCTACCAGTTCTTCGTTGCTGAGTCCTCCTACCAGTCAGCTCTAGGCATTCATCTTTGAAGTGTCCAGGCTTCTTACAGTTGAAGCAGAGATATTCATCGTCTTTTTTCTTTTCAAGAGTCCTCTTGATTAACTTCTGAGTGACTGAGTGTGCACTCTTAATTCTTTGAATTCTATTCATCATTAGAGCCATATGCTCCTCCATCTCATCCAATTGCTGAAGATTGCTAGATGAGGTTTCTTGGTTATCAATTGAGGCTGCTACTGCAAGAGCTGTTGTTTTGGGTTCCTCCAGGGCTTTGATTAGAGTTGTTGTCATGGTGAAATCTTCACTGAATTCATAAGCTTTAAGGTCTGAGAAGATTTTCAAGGAATCTTCTATGTCAAGTCTTCTTGATTCTTCCATTGTTGTGACCTTCATCTTCCAGCACATTGATATAGCCTTCAAGATTCTTGTATTGATTTCTTTCTTGGTGTACTCAATTTTGAGTAGAGCCACTTCATCCATGATAACGCTGAATCTTGTTTCCTTTTGATCAATATTTTCACCAGACTTCATTTTGAAATTTTCAAACTTCTGTTTTGCAACTGAGATCTTGTTTTCTTTGATGGAGTTAGTTCCTTCGCAAACCAATTGAAGTTTCTCCCATATTTCTTTTGCAGTAGTGCAATCCTTGACTTTTAGATACATGTTCCTGTCAAGAGTTCTGAGTATGATATCCATGGCAACATTGTTCAGGTTGTTTCTCTTTCGATCATCACTGGTCCATTCACTTTTGGGCTTGGGAACTCTAACTTGATTTTTACCAACAGTTTGCATGTAGGTGATCGGGATAGCTCCATCAGTGAGTACATCAATCATCTCATCATGAGAAGCTGCTAGAAAGGCCCGCAAATGACGTTTGTATTCATCAAATATGTCCATGTTGCACATCAGCATTTGTCTGGCATACTGATTGTTATCCATTGTGTGAGTGAATGAAAACTGGATTATGCAAAGACTGGAAAATGAAAGACTGAGCTTTTTCAAAAGAACAACTAGAGGAGATAATTAGAGCATGTGAGTTTTTAACAATATATTGTCAAAGAACACTGCTCCGATACCAATTGTTGGTCCCTTAGAAAGGCTAACACAAGTTTAGAGGCGGGTGAATAAACTTGTCACCAAAAACTGATTAATTAACAATTAAGGTTCAGTTTTAACTTGTGTGGAGTTGAGCTGAGAAAGCTGAGTCTAAGTCAAATTGACTGATACAAAATTGAGTCAACTGGCAGCGGATATAAGTTTTACCCTTTATCTGGATCTTGTTGATTCTATAAGAAAACGCTGAGTATGCTAAACTGAATTATGGTGAATGTCAGTTTGTGAACTGTGTAGGCTTATAACAATCAGTTTCAGTATGCTGTATAAATAAATATAAATGCTATAAAGTAAATAACAGAATGTAAATGCGTAAAATAAGTAGAGCAAGAATTATAGTGGTTCCAGGTGGTGGAATCCTGTCAGTCCACTCTGCCCCTGTGATGTAGGAGGAAAATTCCACTAGAATTCCTTGAGGTACGCTGTTACAAAAAGTCCTATATGACAGTCCTTGACTAATCCTTAGTGTCACTATCTAAACAACTAAAGAACAGGTTGGATGGCTGCTCTTCATTCTTGAACCACTGGTCCTTAGAGGGTTGTATTTCCTGTTCACCAGCTACCAACACAAACACACTCTACCCGACTGCAAAAGTCACAACTGTCCTTGAAAACTCCTAGACTGGATTGCTTCACAGTCTAAGAATTTGATTGAGAATCAAAGTTGGGCTGAGAATCAATAAATTGATTCTTGCTTGTGGTTCTTCAAAGTGTCAAAATCTGGATATAATCGATGTAGCTTGAACACTTGAAGAAATTCTAGATATTATCTTATTGAGCGCAGATATAATAGCAATTCGAATGAACTATACTTGTGCACAAAAATGTTTGTAAACTTGTTAATTCGGTGTTTGATCCTTGGTGCAAAGTCCTCTATTTATAGTGTGAGGTTGAATTCATCTTGCTTGAATTCGAATCGTGTTGGTCCCTTGAAAGGCTAACACAAGTTTAGAGGGGGGGGGGGGTGAATAAACTTGTCCCTAAAACTGGATTTAAAACAAGTTAAGCTGACTGAGCTGAGTTTAAGTCGAACCGACTTAAGGAAAAACTGAACCAACCGGCAGCGGATATAATTCTAGCCTTTTTCTTGATCTTGTTATTCTATGTGAAAGCTGAGTGTGTTAAACTGAATTCTGGTGAATATCAGTCTGTGAGCTGTGAGTTGTATAACAATCAATTCTCAGAATGCTGTAGATAAATGCTATGTAAATAAATAAATGCGTAAAGTAAATGAGGCAAATATTATAGAGGTTCCAGGTGGTGTAATCCTGTCAGTCCTCTCTTCCCCTGTGGTGTAGGAGGAAAATTCCACTAGAACATCTTGAGGTGAGCTGTTACAAAAAGTCCTAAACAATAGTCCTTGGCTAATGCTTAGCTTCACTATCTAAACAGTTGTAGAACAGGTAGAATTGCTTCTCTTCAATTGCTTGAACACTGGTCCTTGAAGGGTTACGTATGCCTCTTCACCAGCTACCACCACAAACACAGTCTACCCGACTACTTGCAATAACTGTCCTTGGCAAAACCTTCCCGGTTTGCTTCACAGTCTAAACCTTTGATGTAGAATCAAAGTTGGACTGAGAATCAATAAATTGATTCTTGTTTGTGGTTCTTCAAAGTGTCTGAATCTGGATAATTTCTGTGTAGCTTGAACACTTGAAGAAATTCTTGATATGATCTTGTTATAGCACAGAGATGATAGCAATTCGAATAACTAAGACTAGTGCACAAAAATGCCTGTTTATCTAATAATTCTTCTTTTTGTTCTTGGTGCAAAGTCCTCTATTTATAGTGTGAGGTCCAACGTTCATCTTGCATGAATTCGAATTGCATCAACGTCTATCTTGTAACGGCTATATTTTCTGACCGTTCTGATGTGTCAGTATTTCATCCAATAAAATTGCTTCCTTTAAAACGTTCAACTATACTATCAGTTTGTTGGATGGCTGACATATAAAACTGAGTTTACTGATCAGTTTTATACTGTGTTTATCAGTTGTCAGTTTCTTGACTAACTTGGAGCATTAACTGAGATTTTACTCTTCTTCAAATATCAGTACTCCAGTTTACATCTGATTATAATTGACTTAATCAGAGTACACCATAAACAATTATCTTCTAAGAATTCATTGTCCTTATGATTCTTAGTTCTTCATACAAGATCCATAAAGTCAGTTCAGGTCACCACAAACTTGCATGAAGTCTAACTTTATAGTCTCGACTTGTAATCTTCATAACTGAGTTTGAACCCTCAGTTCTTCAATCTTCTATAATGAGTCGTGACCTCGGTTCTTTATCTTCCGAGATAAGCCAACCGAGTTTGTGTCCCTCAGTGAACTTATCTTCTTCAGTTTCATATTGGTGTATTCTGAGTCGGTTTGTTTATCTTAACGATTTCGATTTTCTAAATGACTTCCAGTTTTCAGTTTCATGACACACTAACTATTACGATTGCTTATGCGATGTAACCTATACAAATATCAGACTCTAGTAAAACCTATACATTCAATTCTAGACATCTTTTAGCTTTTCACTATAACAGCTAGCTTCAGCACTTCATCAATGAGGTTAAGATAATATTCTGAGTAAATATGATGAATTATCATCAAAACATAAATTTTATTTCCAACAATTTCCCCCTTTTTGATGATGCCAAAACTCTCCCTAAAAGAAAAGCTTAAAGATCAAAACAATGTAAAACACTGTAAAACTAGAAAACTGGATTTCATTAGAATACGCAAAAACTGGAATAGTTACACTTTGTTCCAATAAATTTGACTAAAGACTATGCTCCTTTCTGTTTTTTTTTTGTTTAACTGAGATATACTTCATCTCTTTGTCATGTAGACGGTAATCATGTTCTAGTTTTGAGTCTTCCTTAGAAAAGGTCTTGTTATAGTATACTTGACTTCCTTCTTTCCATTTTCTCCATAAAATTAACTTTGGTAAAGCTGATTCATTCAAGTAGTATTTTTCAAATTCTGCTACATCAGCTTTCATTTGTTCAGCTTTGTCTTTAATCTTCAGTTTGTCTTCAATCTTCTTGATCTTCTTATATTGCGCCATTTTCTGATTGTAGAGTTCATCAGAAAAGAAGTAGTTCAAGGATTCTTCCATAGTCTTATCCTTGTACTTGGCTTTGATAGGATTATGATCTTTGACAAACTTTAACCACAGATCCTTTGTAAGAGTAGCTCTCCGATCTTCAGGTTGACTATATTTCTCAATGATCTGCTCGTCAGTTAACTCTTTCTTTAAGAACTTTGGATCTGATTTATATCTTTCCAATTCGTCTTCGAGTTGCTTCTTTTCTTTGATTAATTTCAACTTTTCTTCTTCAGCTTCCCCCTTTTTGGCATCATAGAATTGATCTACCAAAGCATGGGTTGCCTTTTGATCGGTGAGATACGTTCTTTGAGAAGCAAGTACTTCTTTGAGTGATTCTCTAACCCGTAGATGTCTTTGATTCATATGCCGTGAGCCCTGAGCATGTGTTTCCCTATCTACCGTGGTTGAGTCTTCAAGTTTCGCATTTAAGTGACAAAATTTCTGAGGAAGAACTTGAACTTGACTTATGGATCATTTCTAGTCTTGCATGAACTGAGATATCTGTTTTAGTTCTATAATCTAGATATCCAGAGATATTTGATAGAAGACCATTGTATGCATCCTTTTGGCTGAGCACAATCTTTAAGTTCTCATGAACTTTGGCCAATTCCTCATTTTTCAGGATATCTGAAGGATCATATGTTGCTTCTATTTGAGCTTTAGACTGAGCGATATCTTCAATGATAATAAGTTGTTGATTATTAATTCCATCAGTTGCTTGCTGATTGTCAGTTGTCGGATATTCAACTGTAAAACCTTCTTGCTGAGTTACAATTTGCATAGCTAGAGGTTTAGCTTGAGTGTCTGTCTGCAAAACTATAGTCATATCAGCTTCTTTCCTTGAATTATCATCTTCATCATCATCCTTCTTCTTTGAAATATCTTCAGCAATAGATGATGTGGCTGATTCTCTTCGTTGAGCTAGTTCAGTGAATCTATTGAAACAATTTGCAAGAAACTCTGACATATGAAATATTGTATATAGGTCTCTAATTTCCAATTCCTTAAAGAGTAACTTTTCTTTAGATTGTAAGATAGCATCACGAGAATCCTCTGGTTTGAGTTTCATCTTCATTAGCTTGATAATTCTGTCAGCTTCAAAAGCGAGGGCGATTGTCGATCCGATTGGTTTTATGGCGAGAAGTATAATCAAGAATGATATTTTCCTTTGTAACCCGGGCCAGGTTGGTGTTGTTTCCCCTCAGTTGGTGCTTTCTTACTTGAAGTTACTGGGTACAAACATTTTACAACTGATCTTTCTTTTGCTGAGTCAGCTTTCCGCTTGATTCCTTTGTGTTCAGCTTCCTACTGAGACACAGTTTTCTGTCTGACTTCAGGCTGGGAAGTTGTTCTTACAGAGAAGTTGTTCTGAGCCAAGTAGTGAGTCGGGACTACTCATGGTGCCACCTCCAGTTGCGATATTTGACTATGACAGGTTTCATGTTCTACCTATGCCACCTTCACCCCTTGAGATGAAAATTGATGAACCCTTGGTGGAGTGTGTGGTGGAACCAACCATTGTTATAAGTGAGCAAGAATTCTTTGGTGATGAAAATGGCTCATTTTGGGATGAAGAGGAAGTGAAAGATTTGGAAATGGAAGATGTGCAAATTTTATCTATTACACCGCCGCCCTAAGAAATGAAAAATGATGACCTCGAAGGGTGTGTGATAGATTTGAGCACATTGTTTGATGAGACAGAGTTTGAGTCTGAAGAAAAACTGGGATCGCCCATTTCACCCTCACTCCAAATTGAAGTGAATGAAGATGTTATTATGAAGAGTGTCGTGAAATCATATAAGACTAAAAAGCCGTCTATGGTAGAGCTACCGGGAGAAGTGGAGATTATTAGCGCGCCGGTCCCGGATTATTACATTCTTCCACTTTGTCTTGATGAGTATTTCATGATCGATTTTGTGTACTCACCGGTAGATGGAGCTCAAAGAATTTTTAAAAAGGGACAACTACCATGGAATGGCAATTTTAAGAAGAATATAGTGAGAGATTTTGACAAAAGAGGATTCCCGAGTTGGCAAGAGGTAACATCGAGGGCCATGAGAGGTAAGTTTCTAGTGAACTCCGTTTTCATGATGCTTGCTATTTTTATTCTTCTTGAGTTATTGATCTTTTTGAGTTCGGATTTTGGTTGATGGTTTTGGTGATACTTGTTTGAAATAAAATATTTGAATTGTTGTTTTGAGTCTTTTTGAGTTATGAGTCCGTTTAGTGCCATTAAGTCGATGCTAACGACGTTAAACAAAGCACTCCTACCTTTTCCTCGCTTGTGCCAATAGTATAACTTTGAAAAATTTGGCATTGTATAAGTCATTTTGTTGAGCCAACGACGTAAAACAAAGGCGCTTGGGGGAGGCAACCCACCATTTGTTGTGTTTTGCTTGTTTTGATGTCCATCTTTTGTGTTTTTGGTATTGCTGTTGAATCCGGATGATCACGAGGTGCCTTACTTGCATGAAATACACTTTTCCCCTGTATTTGCACCTGTCCGTACGGACAGTATAGTCCATCCAGCCGGATATATCTCTGTATTGATCTGTTTTTGCTCTAGCATGCTATCCGTCCGGATAGAGTATCTATCCGTCCGGACGGGCACCCATATTTTTAAACTCCTTCTTCCCAACTCCCATGGCATTTTGGGGTGAGAATTTCCTTTTGGCTTTGGCTTTTGTACGTAGACGAGGATGTTTTTATGTGAGCCTCTGTGGCCTTATTTTATGCATGGATGCTCTGTGTTCCTTTTCATTATCTTTACATCCAGTGCAATTCCCGTCTAGTATGGTTGATGTGCTTTGATACCTTGATTGTGGCATTGCTTCTATTTTTATATATCTCGTATCTATCACCACCTTTTGGCACGTGGATTTTTCCCGTACATGTGTTTGCCTTGGTTTTTGTTTCTATGGTTTCAGATATTCGAGATGGAGCTTACTAGAAGATGTCACGTGGGCTATGAGTGCGCCTTTCTGCCGGGTTTTTGATCAAACAACTAAGTCTTTTACTCTTTTTATCTCTCACACACTGAGGACAGTGTTTCGTTTAAGTGTGGGGTGGGAGACTTAGCCGTTTTCTTGTTTTTGTTGTTAAATGTGCTATATATGTGGTATGCTTAGCCTATGACCGGGCTCGAGTTGATTTTGGGGTAAATTTTAAAAAAAATTTCAAGGTTTTTAACACCATGTTGTATGTGTTATTTTCACAATCGAGTGGTGATCACCTTAGTCGGGATCCCGAACATGTACATTGTGGTTTAATATTATCTTGAGAATGGAGTTTATTAATTTCACGCAAGCTATACTTTGTGCACAATTTGATTACTACCACCTCTCATACCACTAGTCTCGAGACGAAATAGAAAGGTTCACCTAAGTAGGATACGGGATGATGGTCCTGACGTTCTTTTTGACCCTACCTTAGCCAAATAAGCCTGAGCCGAACGTTTGACCTTCGTAGCCCCTCTTAGCCTTGATAGAATGGTCCGACCACCATTCATTTTATAGCCGTTTCATTATATAGCCAGAAACCTACCTTTGAGCTTTATTTTGGTCACATTCCCTTCATTTGACCCTACGAGTGGACTTAGTCTCTTGTTGGACCACATTTGCTAAGGCAAGTGTGGGGTGGGGGAAATGATGTTTCTAGTTGGGTTGGTGGTTTCTCGTTTTGGGAGCTATAAGGTTGAGAAGGAGCTCGGTGGGGTAGAATGCTTGGTTTTTGGTGTTCAAAAAAAAAAAAAAGCAAACAACAAATAAATTTGGTTGTAGATAGAAATAAAGGGTTGGAAGAGCAATGAGCTCAAAGTTAATCATTATGATGTTAGGGTTGGGATAGTCAGATAGGTACTAAGGTATTCGATCTCACCTCACGACGCTTGAAACATAGTCGAGTTTGGCAATGAGTTCGGGTATTTTAGTATCCTATTGTTCCCAATGTGTTGAAAATAATCAAAAAGGAGTTTGGGTGGTTTTTATGGTAGAGACGACGTGGTACGTGTTTTGATTAGGTTCACTCGTACTTCTTTTTCTCCAGTTCCCAAAATATCCTTTTCGATTAACCGGAATTATCCTAGCCTAACGTTATAACCTTTCAAGTCCTGCCTGATTGTATCCAAACTTAGTGACCTTGATTAGTGGAGAGGCTAGTGGGTATGAAACGGTTGGTAGACTTTTGGTTGGGATTCAAGCCCCGACAATCATTTTGAACACTTGGTTTTAGATTGGCACCACACACACTCCATTTTCTTGATAATGTGGTATCGGTATGTATATGTTCGTGTTTCTTACTTTGTGGTCATCTCGAGAGTGTGAGTAGTAGCACCTACATCACGAAGTTGAATCCCTTGGTTTGTTTTAAAACGCCTAATTTGCTCGAGGGCGAGCAAAGGCTAAGTGTGGGGTGGTGATGGGAGTCAACTTTACGTGATTCCGGCGCATTTTCTACCCCCATTTACCACACTTTTAGTACGTTTCTTGGTGTTTCTAGACCAGTTTTGGGGTAATATCGTGAGTTTATAGCACGGGGAGTAATTCCGTCACTTTTACGGTTTACTACCTCTTTTTATTGATATTAACCTCATTCCGAGCACTTTTACCCTCCGGAATCGTTTGTGTGTCTTGTTCGTTCATGAGTTTCTAGGGTATTGGTGTCTCGAGAACCCGGAAGGCAACTATTTGTGATGAAAAGTATGATCAAGGCGCAAGAATGAGCCAAGGAAGAAAAGGAAGTTGAAGTGGAACAGCCTCAGCTCAGTTCAGCAGACTTTAAGCTCAGCAACCTGCTGAATTTAACTCAGCGGACTGAAGGTTTAGCAACCCTGCTGATAAAGACACCGGCTCAGCAGACTGTTCTGATTCAGCAGCATTTTGACCCTTGATGGAGGCATTTTATGGTCATGGTTTCTTAATGAAAGTTGTAGATAATTGAAAGCGCTTTCCAACGCATCTTGAATCACTCCAATCAGACCTCGGATGAAGAAGTTATGAACGATTTACTGCAGCTCAGAAAAACAGATTTTATGTCCGTACGGACAGGATTTTCTGTCCGTACGGACAACTCTCTGGTTGCGAAAAAGATCAAAAAATGAAGAACTGTCCGTACGGACATCCTTCTGGACTATAAAAAAGGCCTCAGAACAGCAGTTTTTAGCAGACGCGAATGCAAGTTTTTTAGGGTAAATTTGGGGCGATTTTCTTCATTTTTTAGAGTTAGAATTAGTGCTATATATCATTAGAAAGCTCTTTCGATCCTCTCTTTGATTATCTAAATTTTATCTCCGATCTGTAACATTTCGAGTGGCAAAATTCGATCTTTTGTGGCACACTTTTGTAGACTTCATTTCGTGAATCAAGTAAGTATGTTTTTTTGTTCTTTTGTTATAAGTGGAACCCAAGACTATAGAAGATTCAATTCAAGATGCAGACTGGATCACAGCCATGCAAGAAGAACTAAATGAATTTGAAAGAAATGAAGTCTGGGAACTTGTTGACAGACCAGACATGGCAAATATCATTGGCACAAAATGGGTATTCGGAAACAAGATGGATGAGCAAGGAACAGTTGTCAGGAACAAGGCAAGACTAGTTGCAAAAGGCTATTCTCAAGCAGAAGGAATAGACTATGATGAAACTTTTGCACCAGTAGCAAGATTGGAGGCAATCAGACTCTTTCTAGCTTTTGCAGCATACAAAGATTTTAAAGTCTATCAAATGGATGTCAAGAGTGCTTTTCTAAATGGTCTTCTGGAAGAAGAAGTGTATGTGGAACAACCTCCTGGTTTTCCACTCAAATGAAGAGAAGACAAGGTATTTAAACTCAAGAAAGCTCTATATGGACTCAAACAGGCACCTAGAGCCTGGTATGAAACCCTATCTCAGTTTCTGATCAAGAATGGTTTCAACAAGGGAACCATAGACAAGACTCTATTCAAGCTTGAGGAAGGATCAAGCACATTGTTAGTACAAATCTAAGTTGATGAAATCATCTTTGGATCTGAGGATGAAAAGCTGTGTGAAAATTTTGCAAACCTAATGAAAAGCAAATTTCAGATGAGCATGATGGGAGAATTAAACTATTTTCTTGGCCTACAAATAAAGCAAAAGAAGGATGGTATTTTCATCAACCAAGCCAAATACACAAGAGATTTGATACACAAGTATGGAATGGACACAAGTGGTACAGCAGACACACCAATGTGTGCGAGAGTTGTTCTTGGAAAAGATGAAACAGGGAAGGATGTTGATCAGAAAATGTATAGAGGAATCATTGGATCCCTACTGTACTTAACTGCAAGTAGACCTGATATAGAATTTGCAGTAGGAGTATGTGCAAGACACCAGATTAGTCTCTTGGTTCAGTAAAAAGCAAAACTCCATATCAACATCAACAACTGAAGCAGAATATATAGCAGCAGGTAGCTGTTGTGCATAAGTTCTTTGGATCAGACAACAGCTTAGAGATTATGGAATGGAGGAGAAGACAATACCAATCATGTGTGATAACACAAGTGCAATATCAATTACTGAAAATCCAGTACTACACTCAAGAACAAAGCACATTGATGTGAGACATCACTTTATCAGAGATCATGTTGAAAAAGGAGATGTCATTCTAAAGTATATACCCACTAAAGATCAATTGGCTGACATCTTCACTAAACCACTCAGCTATGAAAGGTTCAGCATGTTAAGAACTGAGTTAGGAATGATTGAAATTGACTAAGTACCAAAGAGCAGCTAACTGGAGTAATCGGCTAAGTGACTTCATCAACTGGTTACACCTTTGCCGTTACAGGAGATGTAGTATGTAAGGCACTGGCATCCAGTGAAGTTCACTTAACTGATTGTTAGGAACAGTTAAATGGAGAAGCTCAGTGAACAAGTCACTACACCGGCTGAGTGACCAGCAAAGGCACTTCACCGAATTTCAGACTTGGAGAAATTTTGGGCATGAACAAAATCTTCCTTATTACACGTGGAGAATAAAGGAATAATGGAAAGTTATTTTTGTGGATTTTATACACGTGGAGATCAATATTTAATCATGAAGGTAACTATATTATTTTTCAAATTATAAACGCCTCGATTCCCGGGCATTATCATTACTTGCCTCAATTCTCTCCCCTATTACACTCGATAATCGTGATTTACGTCCACCAAATCACGTCATTATGTCATAAAATCCTTCCATATTCAAACCACGTTCACAATACCCAAATTATCCCATATAAACCCTACTTAGAGATTTTTCGGAAAATCTTTACACTCTTTTGCAAATTACGATCTATCTCACAAATTTTATTCACTCTCAAATTTCTTCTATTCTTCAACAATGGCTTCATCTTCTACAATCACTCCAACTGAAAAATTCTATGAGAAATCAATCATAACCGGTTCCTTTTTCAATCCTGAGCTCTATGTTTCTTTTTGTGACAATGATGAAAGAGCTCGTCGGTTGGTTGATTGCTGCACGAATTTGGGGTTGATGACCTTCCTAAACCCCCCAATCACCGGAATCTGCTACGAAAATCTTATAGCATTTTGGAAAAATGCGAAATTTGTACCAAGCACCAAGAAATCTGAAGTTGATCGGATTATTAGCACCATCTCTGGCAAAGAAATAATCATTACACCAGGAGTACTCAACAGATATCTCCATCTTCCCAGAATAGGCCTGGCCAAAGTCAAATATGTTACGATCGACACAAAGAAATTCTGGGCTGAGATAGCAAAGAACCGCAGCCAGAACAACAAAACATACAATCTTCCTAGATCAATGCTAAAGCTTCCATTTGCTGAGTTTGCCCCCGTCATCACCAAAAACATTGAGGGGAGGAAAGGATCCATGGAAAATCTCACTGAGGTTCGGATCAAATTAATGGCTATTATCTACGAAGATATCAATTTTGACTGGGCTACTTTTGTTTTCAATCGTTTGAAAGATCAAATTCAAAAAGAAATCAATCTGTCAAGAACAGCACCAGGGAAGGGGTTGCAGAAAAAGGGGATTTCTGGGAAAGGAAATCATATGGGTTTCCCCTCCAATATCTATTCAATGCACTGAAAGTACAACCCACAAACCTGCAATCTCCACATAAGTCCAAAACGATGTTTACTTACATCAAAGCCTCCTTGAAGACCAAACCCACTGCTGGGAGAAAACGAAAGCAACCTGAAGATAGCAGATCAGGAGTGGGAAGAAGAACGAGATCCCAAAGTGCATCTCAGCCTCAAACCGCCAAATCAACTGATTTTGTGACCATCAGTGATGACACAGAGACTGAAGGACAAAAGAAAGAGGAAGAAATCACCTATCTAGAGGAAGGTGAAGAAGGATATAGACTCACCTCGTCAGACGAGGAGGAGATTGATTGGGAAGAAGATAAGTCTGAAGATGAACAATCAGAAGGTGGTCAAGCTAATGCAAGTCATGACCACTTAGAAGTTTCTGATGATGATCTCACTCTCCAGGAGGTACTTTTCAAGAGCCTCCACAAAGTTGACAAACAGCAAAGTGAGCCCACTAATCCAACTCACTTCTCTGCACCTGTCACCACCTGTTAAGGCCATATTTATATGATTATTAAGGGTATATTTCATTGTTATTTTCCCCACATTTGCATAATTTACATAAGAATTAAGGGTTTAAGTGTAAATATTGAGTAAAGATGATTTTAAGAGGGTTGTATGCAAAATTGATGATTTTAAGTGTTGATTTAATGGAATTATTATTATTTGGATTTTATTACATTTTTGCATTGTTTATTTATCATGTAGGTGTTGATTTTCGAGTGCTATAAGTGGATAAATGAAGCTCAAGTCGAATTATAAGAGATAGAGTTGGAATTGGCTTGAAGAAATTGGATAAAGATGAAGAGATCCGATCCTCGTGATGTCAGACGGGCGTCTCATCGATCTTGACGAGCGTGCGTAGTGAATCAAGCGTCCATGCAGCGTCCAGAATCGTATTTTACATTCAGAGAGTTCGGACGGAGGATGAACGAGCGTCTATTCAGCGTCCAGGCATTCTGAACGAACGTCCATTGAAGCAGACGAGCGTCCGTTGCCGACTTAACCCTAGCCGACATCAAACTCTATATATAGCAGCAGCCTCTTAACCCTAATGGATACCACATAATTGAGATCGCAATTTTACACCAAAAAGCTGCGGCCACAAGCCTTTTTACACAGAGATGAACTTCTCCAATCCAACAATCATCTTCAACATGATTGTTGGCTAAACATCCTGCAGTGAGTCGACGGAGGAAGCCTATCAACAACACAACCAACTAGAGGAGTTCGATGCTTTATGTTTAGTGAGTTTAATTCACAGTTTTTCATTATTTTGGATCTGTTTTGTATTGTTTGAGTTTTATTGAATTAAGATTTGATGAAACGATCTATGTTTATTTGATGCTTGAATCAATATATGAAAGTATGTTATTTAAGTTTGATTTTATTCAAAGTAATGCATCTAATCATGTTATAAGAGATTAGGCATGTTTAGTTGAGTAAAAAGTTTGGAAACAATCTTGTGATTGAGTTTTGATTGCTGTTTAGTTTGTTTGAAAAGATAAACGAAACCCTAGAATTTGGTTTAAGAAGTTTGATTGAATTCGCGATGGATCACTACTAAAAACTGTGTCTTTTTAATCACCATCTAGTTGGATTGTTGGTTGATAGGTGGAATCTAGTCGCCTTGCTGTGTTTTCCTTTAATTGTTTTAATCAAATCGTTTGCATAAGCTTAGTTTAAGTTTTAGTTTTTAAACCTTTAGATTTCCTGCAACTTTTCTGCAAATTTTCTGTTCTGATCGTAGTTGGACGCTCGTCCGCAATAGCAGACGCCCGTCCGTTAGATTTAGTTTCCAGACGCTCGTCCACAATAGTGAACGCTAAATGCGGCTCTGCTTTTTTCTTCTTTTTCGCTTTTTTTTATCTCTGTTTAGTTTTAGTTCTTAGGTTTAGGTTTTAGTTAGCTTCAGCCTTAGTTTAGATAGATAATTGTGACATAATCGATATAGGTTTATACTTGAATCTGATAAACATTCCATTCCCTTAGGACGACCCGATAACATCCTTTACTACAGAACCTTATACTTGGGGTGTTTCGGTTATAAATATTAAAACGAGTTTTTACCGAACAAGTTTTTGGCGCCGTTGCCGGGGAATCGGTAACGGTTGTCGGATTCTTTTAGGTATAAGGTTTATATCGATTCTAATTTTAATTTGTAAATCTAAATTTTAGATTACGTTTATTTTTGTTTTCGTTTTACCTTGTTCTATTTGATTTTATTTTCCTTCAATTATTTTCATTAATTTTTAATAGTGGTATTAGTTTCCATAATTTAGATTTTCGTAATTTTAGATCAACCTTTATTTATTTTCTTACGTTCTTTTTAGTTTCCTTAATTATCTCTTTTTCGTTTTTATTTTGTAAGCCTTAGTTCTTAAGATTTTCGAAGTCCGGACGAGCGTTCGTTAACTTGAACGCCCGTCCACTTCAATTCTGTCTTCTGAACGAGCGTTCATTAAACTGAACGAGCGTTCACCCCTGAACGAACGTCCACTAACACTGGACGCCAGTTCAGTCTCTTCAATCATCACTTCTTCTCTTCTCTTCTCTCTTTTCTCTTTCTAAACCTTTTCTAAATCAACCCTAAGGTTGATTTCTTCTTCTTCCTTTCTTCTGGTTTATGCAAACGAGAAGTAAGAAGGGACTTCTGATCTTTGATCCTGAGCCTGAACGATCTATCTTTAGAAGGAGACTTCTTCCTGATCTTGACGCCATGGTAGATCAAGATCCAATTCAAAATCCTCTTAATCAACTTCCTGATCCCCAAGCTCAGTTAAATTTAATTCTGCAACAGATGCAAGCTCTGCAAAGAAGAAAGCAGAATCGACAAGTCGGCATAAATCAACAACTCCAACAATTTCGCCAAAACCAACCTTAATCAATGGAACCGGGACCCCTACACCCCATATCTTAATCAAGATTTTCTTGAGGGCATAGACCTATTCGTCCTCCCGACATGGGAGGAGCGAATTCGATCTAAAGAACGGAGTGGTTGCACTAGTTCGTAAACGGCTCTTTCCATGAATCTGGCTGCGGAAGATCCACACGACTTCCTGTCCACATTCGTACAAATCTGTGAAGCGGGCCATTATCCTGGTGTTGATTCAGAGATCGTGAAGTTGAAGCTATTTCCTTTTGCTTTAAAGGGTGAAGCAAGTCGATGGTTTAAGTCATTAGCACATCATTCCCTTCATACATGGAATGATGTCAAAAGGGCCTTCGCTCTCAAGTGGGTTTCACCAGGCAAAATTATGGAGATGAAACGGGAAATAGCTACGTTTGAGCAGATGGAGGGCGAGAGTGTTGGTAAAGCTTGGGAGAGATTGAATCTTTTAATGAGGAAATGCCCCAACCACGGATATGACGTAGACATGAGTTCTTCGGGGCTGTTCTATAGAGGCGTCTCTCAACCGAATAGAGACTATCTTGACTCCACAGCTCATGGATCCTTCTTAGGGGGAGGTGATGAGACTGCCTATAGAGTGGCTGAGACGATAGCCAAGAACAATATGTGGTCGACTCCCAAGAAGACCAATGCTGTCAAGAAAGAAGGTCACATGCAAGCAATCTCGATACACACATTGTTGGTTGCTCAGATGGAATTGATAAGCAAGCAGCTGGCCAATCTTCAGGCGCAGTCTTCTGATCTCGGAATGCAAGCAGGGACTGAGATGACGGAGGAGGTAAACTTAATGGATAATCAAAACCAACCCTTCCGGAACTTCAACCAGAACCAGAACTATTCAGGATTTCAAAGACAAAACTTCAATCAAGCCAAGTTACCACCTGGCCCTTCAAATTCGAATTCTTTCAACTCGAACAATCAAAGGCCAGCTCCTAATTCCCAAAGGCCTCAAGGTGGATGGAACCAAAATCATACTACTCAAAATCATACCACCTCATGTGTCCCTCAGCACAAATTCAATGAGCTGGTAGACATGGTGAAGACCTTGTCTACTAGCGTTAAAGCAATTGAGAGACAAGTTGGTCAGATGGCAGACCAGCAAGCAAGCAGACCTCACGGTAAACTCCCGAGTTATACCGAGAGAAATCCGAAAGCTGATGTAAATGTTTGCACTGCCATTACACCTCAGTGGGAGTATGGACAAGAAGAAGAGTTGAATGAAGTAACTTTGAGAAGTGGTAAGAAGGCTGGACCCGGCAAAGTGTCGGGAAACGAGTAGCCCCTCCTGACGCCATAAGTTCAGGAGGGGGAAATCAGAACTCTAGAGCCGAAGAAAGCAACGATGAGGAGCTCAGTGATAATTCTTCGGGAGGCGACAATGATTCTGATGATGAGGAAAGAAAGGAAAGTCAAGGGGCGGTACCCCTGACTAAGAAAAAGGAAGAAAAATTCGTGAGGTGGAAAGATAAGGAGGATGAGGCGATAAAGAATCAAACCACAAAGAATGATAAAGCTCTTCCTTATCCACCTAAAAGGAAAGAGAAAGCCCTCACTAAAGACAAGCAGTATGATGGAGTGAGGAGGATGCTTAGAGACACTCAAGTTAGTATGCCCAGTGGCGAGGTATTAAGCGAAATGCCTAAATGCTCTAAGTATCTAAAAGAATTACGTGGGAGAAGAGAAAGCTTCAGGGGATGGTGAAGAAGTGCTACTGAAGATTGCGCGATGGTTTCACAGAAAGTCGCCGTTGCGAGGTGACTCGCGGACCTTCAATCTCCTGTGAGATCGAAGGCCACCTGTTCGAAAATGTCTTATGCGACTCAGGGGCCTCCATTAATGTGATGCCATTAAACGTATGCAAAAAGCTCGGGCTAGATAAAAGGATGCGGGAGCGCCCTATTTCTCTTCAGATGGTAGATAGATCTAGCCGGTCCGCAGCCGGTTGTGTAGCTAATGTTCTCCTTCAAGTTGAACATTTAGTCTTCCCTACCGACTGGGTTATCCTAGACTATCCACCTGATAAGGAGATGCCTCTGATTCTAGGCCGAACCTTTTTAGACACTTCCAATGCTCTCATCGACTTCTGCAAAGGACAGATTACTCTTAGAGTCGATGACACATCCGTTACCTTCACACAAGGGACATATCCTGAAAGAGCCGTAATTAATGAAATATCGTTTGTTGAAGCAATTTACGCGGATGAAAAAGATGCCTACTCTGGAGAAGCAGAGGAGTTGACAGAGATAGGTGTTTTTGAAGTCATGGACATTGAGGATTGGTGATCGCAGACCATCTTCTAATTCATTGCGAGCAGTAGTCATTGTGAGTCATCTTCACTGCGTTCATCTGAGCTGAGTTAGAAGCATGGAGATGCCCAACAACAAGCGATGAATTTAAAGAATCGAGTCAGGAGGACTTCATCCTGGTGAAGAAGAAGCTCTACGATGGGTAGTTGGGACGAGATAGAATTTTGGAAAAAAGCGCCCATTGGGAAATAGATGATTGGGAGGAGTTAGCGAGAAGAGCTTAAAGGCGAAGAGTTAAGAAAAATGGTCGAACACAAGAAAAAGGAAGCAAGTGTTGTGAAGAATTCCTATGGATGATTTGGTCCAAGACCTTTCTCAGGGTTACACCTCGGGAAGATGAGTTGTTCTTTAGTCGACCCTCCAAGCTCACAAAAGAAAGGTGGCCCATTAAAGTCAAGCATTGAGCAACCACCGATCGATTTAGAGCTCAAACCGCTTCCTAAACACCTTAAGTATATCTTTCTTAAGGATGGAGATAAATTGCCTTTGATCATTTCTTGAAACTCGATCGAGAGCAAGAAGCACGGTGATAGAAGTGCTTAAGAAGAATATCCTTGCGTTCGGATGGCAAGTGGGTGATATCCGTGGAATCGGCCCAGATATATGCATGCATAAGATCCGAGCGGAGGAGGGAGCTAAAAGGTAAGACAACCTCAAGGTGAATCGCATATCGCAGGAGGTTGTTAAGAAGGAAGTTATAAAGTGGCTTGATATGGGAATTATTTATGCCATAGGCGATAGCGAGTGGGTCGACCCTACTCAAGTTGTGCCAAAGAAGGCGGAATCACGGTCGAAAAGAATGAAAAAGGGGAGGAAGTTGCCTTACGACTCGTGACGACTCTGAGTAGTCCGTGCATTGACTATCGTAGACTTAACGAGGTGACTGCCAAGGACCATTTTCCCCTACCCTTCATTGACCGACTTATCGAAAGGCGAGTGGTCACAAGTATTACTGTTTCCTCGATGGATACTCTGGTTATTTCCAGATAGCCATCGATCCCAATGACCAGGAAAAGACCACATTTACCTGTCCATCTGGTACTTTTGCGTTCCGCAGAATGCCATTCGGCTTATGCAATGCACCCGCGACTTTTCAACGGTGCATGTTAGACATTTTTGATGGACTTTTGGAGCAATGCATGGAGGTCTTCATGGATGACTTCTCAGTCTACGGCGACAGCTTTGATGCAATCTTAAAGAATCTAGATATGGTACTCCAACGATGTGTTGAGAAAAATCTGGTGCTTAACTGGGAGAAATGCCATTTTCTAGTCGAAGAAGGGATTGTCTTGGGACACAAGTCTGTCGATCTTTGGTATCCAAGTTGATAAGGCTAAGGTTGAAGCCATTGAAAAGATGACGTACCCTAAGACTGTGAAGGAGGTGCGAGGTTTTCTAGGACACGTTGGCTTCTACAGGCGGTTTATTAGAGATTTTTCTACTATTGCCAAGCCTTTATCAAATCTTTTGAAGGAAGATGTTGATTTCTTGTTCGATGCGAAGTGTAAAGAAGCTTTCAATTGTCTCGAAAGACAAGCTTATCGATGCCCTATTTTAGTAGCTTTGTTGGACCAAGCCTTTCGAGTTGATGTGCGATGCCTCTAATTACGCCCGTAAGCGCAGCTTTTAGGTCAAAGAGTTGATAAAAGGTTCAGGCCCATATATTATGCGAGTCGTACCTTGAACCCGGCTCAATGCAATTATACCACAACTGAGAAGGAATTCTTAGCTGTTGTTTTTGCTATTGACAAGTTTAGAAGTTATCTTCTAGGGTCTCAAGTTGTCGTTTGGGTGATCATGCGACCTTACGCTACCTTATGGATAAAGCGGGCGCTAAACCAAGGTTACTTCGATGGATTTTGATTTTACAAGAGTTTGACCTTGTGATTAAAGATAAGAAAGGTAGTGAGAATATTGTGGCTGATCATTTATCTCGTTTAGTAAATGAGGGTGCTGAGAATGACAATGAAATAGGTATTGATTTTCGGACTGAGCAATTGATGAAGCTTGAAACGGTTAGGCCATGGTATGCTGATTACGTCAATTATTTGGCAAGTGGTCATTTAGAAGACATGACGTATCAGGAGAAGAAAAAGTTCTTTTCTGACCTTAAATACCTCGTATGGGAAGATCCTTATTTGTTCAGGGTTTGTAAAGACGGGTTGCTTCGAAGGTGTGTTCCTGAGCATGAGCAGTGGGATATTATAGAACAATGCCACAGCGGTCCCCACTGAGGTCACTACGGAACACCAAAGACGGTTGCAAAGATCCTTCAATTTGGATTCTCTTGGCCGACTCTGTTTAAAGATGCGAAGCCTTTTGTAAAGGTTGTGATAGGTGCGAAGAGAACGGACGGCGAGTAGTAGGATGGAAATGCCACTTAAGCCCATTCTTGAATGTGAAGTTTTCGACGTTTGGGGCATAGATTTTATGGGACCCTTTCCATCTTCGTGCGGTAATAAATATATCCTCGTCTGTGTCGACTATGTTTCCAAGTGGGTTGAAGCCATAGCTACCCAAACTAATGATCATAAAGTCGTGAAGAAATTCTTGCAAAAGAATATCTTTACTCGATTCGGCTGTCCGAGAGCACTCATTAGTGATGAAGGTACCCACTTTTGCAATGCGCCGCTTGATAAAATCCTTGAAAGGTATGGTGTCAAACACAAAGTTGGTACACCATATCATCCTCAGACTAGTGGCCAAGTCGAGGTAAGCAACCAGAGCTTGAAAAGAATATTAGAAAAGACCGTGAACAATAATCGATGTAATTGGAGTCTTAAGTTGGATGACGCATTGTGGGCTTATCGTACGGCATTTAAAACCCCGATGGGAACGTCACCCTTCCAAATGGTCTATGGCAAAGCTTGTCATTTACCTGTCGAACTTGAACACAGAGCTTTCTGGGCAATAAAATTTTTAAATTTTGATAGCCAACTCTGTGGGGAGAAGAGACTATTGCAGTTGAACGAGCTCGACGAATTCAGACTCAGAGCATACGAGAATGCTAAGATTAGCAAGGAAAGAACAAAGATACTCCATGACGCTAAGATCAAGGACCGAGAATTCAAAGTTGGTGAGATGGCTTTACTCTATAATACTAGACTTCACCTGTTTCCAGGTAAACTCAAGTCTAGATGGTCTGGTCCCTTTGAGATTCTTGAGGTTAATCCAAGTGGAGTAATTACTTTGAACGGGTATGGTAATCAAGCTTTTAAAGTGAATGGCCATCGACTTAAGAAATATTTTGGGCAACCGAAGGAAAAGCCTGAAACTCTTTATTTCCAAAGAAGGGATGAGAGTACAGATGTCCTGATTTGTGACGAGATTCCATCTTATTTCTTTGAGTCCGATGATGACATTCCTACCTCTACCCGTGAGGAATCTTCTCTTGAGGCTCCTGAGCATGTTAGCACACCCATGCCGATCATCCGCCAGAACAAGAAGAAGAGAGTCAGTGTAGTTTGGAGAGAAAAGTTTAATGATCTTATTGCACACTTGACTTGTTGTTGTGGTGAAAATCATTTCCGTCCCAGTACTCCTAATTCTGATACTGAGGTGGCAGCTGTTAAACCAAAGTGGCCCGATCCGGGTTGATCTTTTGAAATCTGTGTCAAGCTATTGACATTAAAAGAGCGCTCCTAGGAGGCAGCCTAGTTTGTTTTCTTTATTTTGTATTCTTAGGTTGTTTTGTTTTCTTGTTTTTAGAAGTAGTACTTTAGTTGATTATGTGTTGATGTTATTCCTCCTACATTCATTTTGAGTGTTTGTGTTATATGTTGTTCATATACCCCGTGTACCCCGAGATTATATGGTATGTCGAGAGTTGCAGATACTTTTGAGCAGGTTCACAAGCTTTTATGTCCAGTGTTGTCTATTCGAGTTGCAGCGGTACATTCATGCTCCGGCCTGACCTCATCCGACAACCACTGTTGAAACCAGCTAAGTTTTCTTTCTCTTTTATTCTGCACATTCTGAGGACATAATGTGATTTAAGTGTGGGGGGGTAAATTGGGTATGTTTTCATGTTATATCCTTTGAAATATGAGTGAATGTTAAATTTCAAGCAAATTTAAAATTTTTTGTAAATCTCGAGCATATAATTGGAACTAAATGCTTGCTAGTTGTAGTTTTCTAACGATGATAGTATGTGACTTAGTGAGATAATTATAGCATGTCTTTACTTTTATGGAGATAGTATTCCTTTTGCACTCACGAAAGCCTTTGATATTGAAGCAAGATTTTTGTAGTATATCCTTTCATTATTTTGATGATTTATCTCAGGAGGTCAGTATAGTAACACCTTAGTTAGACCGCGTGCTGTGAATATCATAAAGTTTGAATGTGATGAGTGAGATGTAACTTATGTCTTTAAAAAAAAAGTGAATAAATAAGTAGTGAATTATTAATAAATACGTTTGTCGGAAGCGGTCGATGATTTGAGTGAGGTAGGGGATACTACGTATGTCCTATACCACTATGATGACCAAAAGCTCACGACAGTCAGTTTATAGCTACCTTATGATTTGAGTAGGTAGAGGATTATCACGAAATGTCCTATTCTACTATGATGGGTAAGAGCTTATTCTGATTTGCGTTAATTTGAAAATTTTGGAAATGATGAATACAAATAAAGTGAAGTCTTTGTTATCATGGATCTTATACCCAGTAGAACCGCATGATATGCTGTAGGGATTATCCTACTGAGTGCGTGAGAAGGCTTCGAGTGGAGCTATTACTGTCTGTACCTAGGATAGTCATTGGAATTTCTGAGAGGATATTTCTTTGAAAGGCTTGTTAGATTGAGAAGGGCTTGTCACACTTACACTGAATCTATCTTTGTGATAGTATTGTTTGCTATAGTTGTTGTATCTTTTGTTACGTGAGTTAGAGATCTATGTGGATTATTTATAAAGTTGAGCTTTAGTTTTGATTGTTTTGTACGAGGACGTACAAAAAGATAAGTGTGGGGGTGTTGTTAAGGCCATATTTATATGATTATTAAGGGTATATTTCATTGTTATTTTCCCCACATTTGCATAATTTACATAAGAATTAAGGGTTTAAGTGTAAATATTGAGTAAAGATGATTTTAAGAGGGTTGTATGCAAAATTGATGATTTTAAGTGTTGATTTAATGGAATTATTATTATTTGGATTTTATTACATTTTTGCATTGTTTATTTATCATGTAGGTGTTGATTTTGAGTGCTATAAGTGGATAAATGAAGCTCAAGTCGAATTATAAGAGATAGAGTTGGAATTGGCTTGAAGAAATTGGATAAAGATGAAGAGATCCGATCCTCGCCAGTCCAGACGGGCGTCTTCATCGATCTTGGACGGCGTCGTAGTGAATCAAGCGTCCATGCGGCGTCGTAATCGTATTTTACATTGAGAGAGTTCGGACGGAGGATGAACGAAGCGTCTATTCAGCGTCCAGGCATTACGAACGAACGTCCATTGAAGGCAGGCGGCGTCCGTTGCCGACTTAACCTGAAGACGACATCAAACTCTATATATAGCAGCAGCCTCTTAACCCTAATGGATACCACATAATTGAGATCGCAATTTTACACCAAAAAGCTGCGGCCACAAGCCTTTTTACACAGAGATGAACTTCTCCAATCCAACAATCATCTTCAACATGATTGTTGGCTAAACATCCTGCAGTGAGTCGACGGAGGAAGCCTATCAACAACACAACCAACTAGAGGAGTTCGATGCTTTATGTTTAGTGAGTTTAATTCACAGTTTTTCATTATTTTGGATCTGTTTTGTATTGTTTGAGTTTTATTGAATTAAGATTTGATGAAACGATCTATGTTTATTTGATGCTTGAATCAATATATGAAAGTATGTTATTTAAGTTTGATTTTATTCAAAGTAATGCATCTAATCATGTTATAAGAGATTAGGCATGTTTAGTTGAGTAAAAAGTTTGGAAACAATCTTGTGATTGAGTTTTGATTGCTGTTTAGTTTGTTTGAAAAGATAAGCGAAAACCTAGAATTTGGTTTAAGAAGTTTGATTGAATTCGCGATGGATCACTACTAAAAACTGTGTCTTTTTAATCACCATCTAGTTGGATTGTTGGTTGATAGGTGGAATCTAGTCGCCTTGCTGTGTTTTCCTTTAATTGTTTTAATCAAATCGTTTGCATAAGCTTAGTTTAAGTTTTAGTTTTTAAACCTTTAGATTTCCTGCAACTTTTCGCAAAATTTTTACATTACGATCGTAGTTGGACGCTCGTCCGCAATAGCAGACGCCCGTCCGTTAGATTTAGTTTCCAGACGCTCGTCCACAATAGTGAACGCTCGTCTGGCTTTCTGTTTTCTTATTTTTTCTGCTTGTTTTTATCTCTGTTTAGTTTTAGTTCTTAGGTTTAGGTTTTAGTTAGCTTCAGCCTTAGTTTAGATAGATAATTGTGACATAATCGATATAGGTTTATACTTGAATCTGATAAACATTCCATTCCCTTAGGACGACCCGATAACATCCTTTACTACAGAACCTTATACTTGGGGTGTTTCGGTTATAAATATTAAAACGAGTTTTTACCGAACACCACCCCCATTATTGACCAAGGGGGAACTCCAGCTGACAAAGAGGAGGAACAAAGAGAAGAGGTGGAAGAAAAAGAAGAAGTGGTGTTTGAAGACAAGGAAGAAGATGCAGTCCACTTGGGACAACAAGAAGAAGATGAGAGTGAGAAAGAAGAGAATGAAAATGATGAGGACATTGATGAGGCAGCACAAGAAGATGATCCAGAACGAATCTTCAACCTGGATATCCAACCACTGATTGAAGACATGGGAAGGCAATACCACAGCAGGCAATGCCTGAAAGCTACCTTAAGGAGAGATGAAACTGTTAGGTGTAGTGCCCGAAAGACAATTTGTGTAATTGTTTTTTATGATAGAATTTATCTCACCTTATTACTTGCTTTGTGCTTGTAAGTAATACACTGCTGCAAACCCTAAGTATATCAAGATGTAACCGCTTAACTTCGATTTGTATGGCATGCACGTGAGGATTGAGTTAGTGGTGATATACTTAAAGCTGTTAGTCCGTGGTGAACTTAATCGAGTTTAGGGTCTCTTGATTAAAACACCAATAATGCGCTGAGAACACCTTAGGGTGTGATAGTCTTATCCGTTTGTCGGTAGAGGGTACCTACGTACGTAGGCATTTATATGTGATGGCATTCATATAGGACTGGACCGATTTAATCTGTATTTCTCGGTATAATTCCGTAATCGAGGAATCTTATTAAATCATTAGATGATCATATTGTTAGGTGTGATGCCCGAAAGACAATTTTTGTAATTGTTTTATTTAATAAATGAATTGACGTTATTATTCATATTTATTATTCTCATAATCACCGATGTGACAATAGTATTTACACTACAGAAAACCCTAAGTATATCGTTTATGTAATCACTTGACTCTCGGTGTATGGTATATACACGGGAGGATTGAGTTAGTGAAGATGTACTTAAAATACAATTAGCCCGTAGTGAAGTTAATCGGAGTATCGGGTCTCTCCTTTAACGTGCTACTAATGCGCCGTAACATAATAGGTGTGATTGTCTTATCCGGACTTTCGGTTAAGAGAACCTAATGGGGCATTTATATATGATAGATATATCATATAATTTGGACCGATTTGATTAGAGTTCACGATATAATTCCGTAATCGAGAAGTCTTATCGAATCAATGGATGATCATATTTATGGATATATCTTAATCTCGAGGTGATCACGATCAAGCGCTTGAATCGGTATGAAGTTTGACTTGACGGTTAAGGATTACACTCGAGTCCGTGGTCCGAATTACCCCATCTTGGCATTGTCTTTGGATTGAGTGAGTAGTCCGTGTTATCACAGATACGGAATCCATTCCTTCCATTTATGGAAGTAGATAGACGATTCCTTATTTGTTAATCTTAGAAACGATCGATCGATCGCGAGTTCATATCTGTGATTGATCACCAGTGAGTTGTATGAATTAATTGATCACTAGGGGTTAATGGTAAATAAGGATAAGAGGTTCTAAAAAGGGTTAACGGTAACTTCCTCGATTTAGAATGAGCAGTCTATGGAGGATTAATCCATATGTAATGATTATATCAATGGACGCTTATTATTATTCTCGTGAGGAGATAAATATAATCTCATAATCGGAGGAGTGCGATCACGGGATTATGGTGGCATATTCTGTGATTGATTTATCGAATATAATTATTACGTTTCGTAAGATAATTATTTATTTGATTTATCGGAGCCATTGATTATTAGTCCATGGTCCCCGACGTGCCTCCTAATATAGCATAGCTATTCTCGGACGTCGAATCCTAATAATATTAATTTAGTTCTTGTTGGACTTTATTAAAACGATATGTGAATTAATTGTTTAGTGAACTATTAAATTAGTTGGGCTAAATAATTAAATATGTGGAAAAGACATTTTCCATAATCTTCTACCAATTATTGTGTGATGGCAAAATTAATATTGATTTAGGTCAATATGTTGAATTTCGCCCATGCCTTATTTTTGGAACAAGAAATTAGTTTTCTTGTGATTAATAAGACATGTGCATAAAATATTTATTGGATAAATATTTATGGTAAATAATAAAGATAAAAATATTCTTGATTTGTTCTAGAATATTTTGAGATTATCTTTTATTTAATAGGATGATTATAATTGATTTTGTATTAATTATAAAATCCTTGGAGGACAAGGATTACTCTCCTATATAAAGAGAGTTCTCCCAAGCCTTACACACACACTAAAATTGAGTTCCACCTCTTAGAGAGGAGGAAGAAATTTTCGCCAAGGGAGTTAAGGGAGAATCTTGGAGATTTTCCGGGTAGCATATCGGAAGGATTCGAGGCGAGAATTTCCTTCACCGGGAGTTGCTTGGATCACACGTGACGGAAGATCGTGGTGCTCTTCACACCAACCTTCATCCTATCCATTGCGGTTCTTCAACTTGGATTTAGAGATCCAAGAGGTATGGTCTACAACCCCCTTGTAGAAGTAGATCTAGTTATTTTATTACGTGTATTTTATAGATCTAGATCCATAAATCGTTTCCGTTGCGGATGATATTACTAACAGTGGTATCAGTCGCCATGGTGATCTATATTTATACGTATAAAATATTAGATCTAGGAGTGGAAAACATGTAGCTTTTATTGTCCAATTTTTTTAATTTGGTCAATGCATGTTTATATATTTTTCTGTTGTTGCGATTGTTGTGGTTGAAGAGATGGATTGGGGTTGGTATTGTTTACCCGTTAGATCTATTGTACACTCATATGAATGATGAAAATTCGTTCATATGAGTATAGGAAATTATGTAATTTATCTTTATTGCAAGTTTAATTTCCAGCAAATAGATCTAGTTAGTAGCTGTTTAGTATTTTTGTTTTTCCCGTTGATCGAACCGTTGAAACGAAGATCCCTCCGGTCAGAATGAAGATTAGAAGATGATGATCAACTCCACAAATTTTGGCGTCGATCAGAGTCCGTTTGGATATCTGTTTGATGCTGCGAAGAGGCTGCTGTAACAGAAAAACGCAGGATTCACAGATACACTACCTGTGACTTCCTCGATATTCTGGGAGAGTTTGGACCGTTGAAACGCAAATCCGACCGTTCAGATTGATCAACTTGGAGTTTTGGACGTACCATAAAAATTTAAGGTCGATCGGGATTCATCTCGATTCCCGATCTGCCTCAGGAAGTCCTTGATGCAGTGCAGTCAAAGTCAGATTCAGCAGCTAGTTTGGCGGTTTACTGGAGAAAATTGGTAAGTCAAAGCACCGATCCAACCGTCCATATTGAAGTTCAAGGAGTGAAGATAAGATCTGGAAAGTTTCGTCCCGATCCGAGTTCGTTTAGTATGCCGATCGTCAAAGAGTTCGAACAGCTGCAGATTTAGTTAGAAAGTAGAAAACCCTAGTTAGGGTTTTGGTTTTATTTTCTAATAGATTAGATGCTGAAGGGTGCCAACGATCCATCTCGGTGTTTAAATTTTCCGCATTTATTTTTATGTGTTTGATCATAAAATAGATATAAAACCGGAATTGCCATGACATGCATCATATCATAAATCCACTCCATGCATACATGTAGAATTTTAATTTTGGTAATTAAAATAGGCATGTATACAAACTCGCGTAATTAGTTGAAATTTAATTAATACGTGGTAATTAATAAATTTAGTAACTAATTAATGATCCGAGGACGGGTTATGAAATCGTTAGGCCTTTCGGTGTGTGTTCTCGGTGAACCGCCTTAAAGCCCGAATGAGATCACGTTCTTCAATTCGTAGTGTCTACGAGATTGAATGATGGTAAAAGAACAATAAATCTTGGATAAAAACGGTTCGCTTATAGGTTGGGTGGTCAACTGAGCTTCGCTCAAACGACTTAACCCTCCTAGTGTGATGTATGCACGGGGGTCCGGCAAGACTAAGCCAAACCGAGAGTGGAGGGGTGATTCCTTCTAATCTCAATAGGGCTCTCTTGACCCGATTTCGTCCGGATGTCACATATGTTCCAACGAATAGGGACGGGTAGGCTTGCCTACGTTACCGACACCATTCGGAATCCTTGATTTGATGTGCTTTTATGTTAACATCAAAAAGACGTGGTTAGTTAACCCACCACCACTTCCAAAATATTGAGTGGGAGCGGGGGAGGCGACAGCCAACCCCATGGCCTCTACTATAGATACAAGTAAGTGAGAGAAGGGTGACGCCTCGCGGCGCTTTGATTTCGTCCCCCTACGGATGGTGTTCACCCCTATCAACATTCATGGCTTGGTCTCCGAAAGGATAGGATTTCTGGTACTCGTCGGGTCAGCGACCTATCCTACGACGGCACACTCGGGCGTACCTAAGAGATCCGATATAGTAGGTCACACTCATCAAGGGTATTTTTGATAAATACCTAGGCTAAAAAAGGAAGGTAGTCAATGAATAAAGGGATGTTCGATTCTCGGGATATCTCGATTCTCACAAGTTATTCATTGATTTAACCGTTGATCTCTTTGACCTACCTACGGCGACATCGAGATGCAAGGTTAAAACCTTGGAATGGTAGTAGAGTAGACTTATTTTTTTGTTTACAATTCCTAAAATTTAATATAGTAGTGTTAAACTTGAATTAATTTATGTCATTTTATTTACTGACATTATCCCTTACTAAATTGCTTACAATTGACTAGTATTGACTTCGTTAAAAAGTGGAAAGTAACTAGGGACGTTGAACTAGTTAATCGATAATGCAATTATTTTTGGAAGAGATATTTTCTCTTAAGCCTTTTAAAAACAGAGTGACATATAGGTATGTCACTAGTGTCATTCGTGTCAAGCGAGAGACAAACTTAGTTTGATCAAAGGTGATTTCGGACTTTGAAAATTCTTCTAGTGAATTTTAGGTGTGTAATGCCTACACACGTAACCGTTCTAATTGAAAAATCGGAAAATCATAAACTGTTGCTAGTTAGACGATATTTGGAATCGATGAACTAGTGGGAGTTTTATGATTTGTATTTTTCTGGAAACATTAGAACTGTGTAAGTGTTTACACGAGAGATTTTCAAATTGAAAAATTGGAAAATCATAACATAAAGCATTGCTGGTTAGACGGTATTTGGAACCGATAAACTAGTGAGAGCTTTAATCTTATGATTAGTTATTTTTACGGTATATTAGAAAATCCGAGAAGTCTCGACGAGTAACACTCAAAATAGACATCCCACGGTTCAAGAGTAGTGTCTACTCAAACGAACCGCCGGTTCAAGCTCTGTTTCCATTTACGGAAAGTCAAGAATGGGAAAGTATGTTTAAAAGTGTTAGTCATCTAAAAGCGAGTTGATTTTAAGGCAAAAACCGAAAATTAATAAACCGAAAATCATAGGATAAGGATAGTGATTTGGATCACCAACCTATGAATCCTTGGCGATTTTCTTGAGCTAAGTTCTTTGGAAGAACAAGCAAAGCAGTGCATTTAACGATTAAAAGAGTAAACAACGGGCAGTTAATTTTAGCTAGAATAGTGGGAGTGATATAAGGAAATGAATCTCGGATTCAATCCTTGGATATCGCGGAAAAATTATTTTCCGTTTAAGATTCGTTGGAACGAAAGGATTTACCTTCTATTCGATAATTTGTTTGTCGTATAGAAAATGAATATACCATTTGTAAGATTTAATCCAAGACTCGGACTTTTGTTTGATAAAGTCAAAACCACTTACAATCACTGAAATAAGTATATAAAACACATCTTAAGAACTATTAAAAGCAATTGGTTTCTATATTTAGATAAACACTTCTTCACATTCCATAGTTAGTGCATAGTCCCTAAAAGACAAGACTTGAAGGCGGCTCAGGGGTGATTCCTTTCTCGATACCTGGTTAGATTGTCTTAAAGGTTCAATGACTAATTTTCCTTTCAATCGGGAAAGGATAATGGTTATAAAGAAGTAACACCGCTTGTTCATGATGACCTTCGGGTCTTATGAAAGATACAAGCTAGTGGGAGCTTATGAGTAGTGACTTCAGTCCGACAACTACTCAAACACTCCGGGTAAGTTTATCCAAAATATTCAAAGGTGTCTCGACTTTGTCGGAAATGGAGTATTCTATACTGAAATGGGCCATCACATAGTCACAGGGGTCGATGCTCGGTTCGCCTCTCATAGTGAAATGCTTTCACTAAGGAAGAAACCATTGAATTGCCTTTACATAGTTGTAGATGTGCCACAATACACTGCTTAACTCAATAAAGATATTGGAAGTGAAATAACGGTTTACATTGAAGTGTAGAACCGAGAAGTCTACCTAGAATGTGCTTTCGAATTAACGGATAATGAGTGGATTCGGTTCACCCAAATTCCGTCAATATAAGCATTTAGCACATGATGCTTGATGGTTTGACTGGGAATTTCACATACACGTTCGGTCGAGAACCAATCGTTATATATCTTGTAGCATTGAGAAAAAGGTTCGTTATCGATTCTTGACATCGGGAAGGGACGAGTTATCTTTGTTGCATCCTTTACGATAGAGTCTATGAACAACAAAGCTTGAACCTTGGAGTACGGTTACTCAAGGTAGTTACTTCTCGATTAGATCAAACCACATCCAACATTGGTTGTTGGTGATGACACTAAATACTACTGAACTAAATCAGAATTTCGATCCACCAAGAAAATAGTGGGAGTATGGTTTATCCATTACCCATTATGGGTTCTGAGGCCTTGATGGCCTACAGGATCGATTGATGACCTATGGCTCTTTTGTGAGCTGTATAGGATTCTGATAATAGAGGTTGGTTTATAAGCCATAACCCTGTGAATGGAGTTTGGTACTCCAGAGCTGTTCATACTTTTGTAGAACCACCTGAGTGTCTCAGGCCCAGTGGGAGTAATTGGATCTACATGGAAGAGAGTAGAATGAATACGAAAGTTTATCTTTCAGAGCAAAGCTTGAGTGGTCTAGGGGTAATTCCCTAAGAAGTAGAGAGTTAATCAGACGATGGACTCTCTTACCACTTAGTATTGCATGATTTCGTTCGAAAGCAGAAAATAGGGGTGATTCCCTGAGACTTTCATGCCGAACAAACGGAATCTGGATTCATTCGGAACAGAAGGGTCTTCGCTTAAGAACCTATGACAGGGTGACTGTCCAGGCTTATGTCCTTTATGGATATAAAGCAAACCTCTCGGTCACTAGAAGTCACATGTTTCTAAAACATGTGGATTTGACCAGAATATTGATAAATCTTTTGTAGACTGGATATCAATTTTAGTACAGTAGTGAATATATAAATATATATTAGTGTTTGTGAAGGATAACACTGCATCAGTTGGAATCAACATGGGTGTGTTATCTGAAGTCGAATCGACAATGCCACAATTCTCGCAACGGAGATTTGGACAACATTCTTAAGAGTTTGACTCGGTCGAATTCATTAGAATCGATCCACCTTTGGTTTCCCATCCATCTTATTGGTTAAGATGATGCATCGTGTATGCAACATTCAACGAGGAAGTTCTACCCTATGCCTCGGGAATGACTCTCTTAATCTTCGGATCAAGAGAAATGGGATAGATTCTCTTTCTAGTAAGAGATGGTCAGGTTATTGAACGTCAATTTTGACCGAATCTTAGATTCGGCGATTAACGAAGCAAGTTTAGTATGTCCTTTAGTATCTTGAGAGAACGAGGAAAAATATGCGGACATATTCATGTGTGAACTTGGATATGTGTGATACACTGATTTTGACTTTAAGTCGATTGAGGATGATCGTTAAGTCGATCTCGGGCTCAGTGTTTACTCGGTACCACATGATTAGATGGACCGTAACGTTTCGATTCTACGGATCGTCTCGAGCCGACAACCGACTAATCATTAAGACCCATGACATTTAGATGTAGGTGCTCCCCGAGTCACTGACCTATCCTACGACGGCATACTCGGAGTGTACTTTGGAATCTGAAATGGTTATGATATTCTTAATGGGTACTAGAATACGGGATGAGTCTCCATTGCTTTAGAGCAAGTGGGAGATGTAGTTTGTTGTAGTTTAAATAATAGGGTGTGCTCTAAAACAATTAATCACATGCTTTCGTGCAAGTGGGAGATTGTTAGGTGTGATGCCCGAAAGACAATTTTTGTAATTGTTTTATTTAATAAATGAATTGACGTTATTATTCATATTTATTATTCTCATAATCACCGATGTGACAATAGTATTTACACTACAGAAAACCCTAAGTATATCGTTTATGTAATCACTTGACTCAGTGTATGGTATATACACGGGTGGATTGAGTTAGTGAAGATGTACTTAAAATACAATTAGCCCGTAGTGAAGTTAATCGAGAGTATCGGGTCTCTCCTTTAACGTGTTACTAATGCGCCCATAACGCAATAGGTGTGATTGTCTTTCCGGACTTTCGGTTAAGAGAACCTAATGGGGCATTTATATATGATAGATATATCATATAAATTTGGACCGATTTGATTAGAGTTCACGATATAATTCCGTAATCGAGAAGTCTTATCGAATCAATGGATGATCATATTTATGGATATATCTTAATCTGAGATGATCACGATCAAGCGCTTGAATCGGTATGAAGTTTGACTTGACGGTTAAGGATTACACCGAGTGCGTGGTCCGAATTACCCCATCTTGGCATTGTAATGGATTGAGTGAGTAGTCCGTGTTATCACAGATACGGAATCCATTCCTTCCATTTATGGAAGTAGATAAACGATTCCACTTATTTGTTAATCCTAGAAACCGAATGATCGCGCGAGTTCATATCACATCGATTGATCACCGGTGAGTTGTATGAATTAATTGATCACTAGGGGGTTAATGGTAAATAAGGATAAGAGGTTCTAAAAGGGTTAACGGTAACTTCCCGATTTAGAATGAAGCAATCTATGGAGGATTAATCCATATGTAATGATTATATCAATGGGACGCTTATTATTATTCTCGTGAGGAGATAAATATAATCTCATAATCGGAGGAGTGCAGTCACGGGATTATGGTGGCATATTCCTGTGATTGATTTATCGAATATAATTATTCTGTTCGTAAGATAATTATTTATTTGATTTATCGGAGCCGATTATTAGTCCATGGTCCCCGACGTGCCTCCTAATATAGCATAGCTATTCTCGGACGTCGAATCCTAATAATATTAATTTAGTTCTTGTTGGACTTTATTAAAACGATATGTGAATTAATTGTTTAGTGAACTATTAAATTAGTTGGGCTAAATAATTAAATATGTGGAAAAGACATTTTCCATAATCTTGGCCCAATTATTGTGTGATGGCAAAATTAATATTGACTAGGTCAATATGTTGAATTTCGCACCATGCCTTATTTTTGGAACAAGAAATTAGTTTTCTTGTGATTAATAAGACATGTGCATAAAATATTTATTGGATAAATATTTATGGTAAATAATAAAGATAAAAATATTCTTTATTTGTTCTAGAATATTTTGAGATTATCTTTTATTTAATAGGATGATTATAATTGATTTTGTATTAATTATAAAATCCTTGGAGGACAAGGATTACTCTCCTATATAAAGAGAGTTCTCCCAAGCCTTACACACACACACTAAAATTCGAGTTCCACCTCTTAGAGAGGAGGAAGAAATTTTCGGCCAAGGGGAGTTAAGGGGAGAATCTTGGAGATTTTCCGGGTAGCATATCGGAAGGATTCGAGACGAGAATTTCTTTCCACCGGGAGTTGCTTGGATCACACGTACGGAAGATCGTGGTGCTCTTCACACCAACCTTCATCCTATCCATTGCGGTTCTTCAACTTGGATTTAGAGATCCAAGAGGTATGGTCTACAACCCCCTTGTAGAAGTAGATCTAGTTATTTTATTACGTGTATTTTATAGATCAAGATCCATAAATCGTTTCCGCTGCGGATGATATTACTAACACATATATGGATCTACCTTAATCCTGAGGTGATCACGAGTGGTTTGCTTGTCCCGGGTAGTGTTTGATGTGTTAGTTACGGTTCACTTAAATATGTGTTCCAAGTCACTTCTCATTGGCACTATCTCAGGATGAGTGAGTAGTTCTCGATTTTCACGCAGACATGGAATCCATTCCTTCTGCGGGAAGTAGAGAGACGATCCCCTTATTTGTTAGCCCTAAGAAAGTGATCGATCCCGGAGTTCACATTTGACTAATTAGCTACTAGTCGATATGTGTACTAATTGATCATCGAGGGTTAATGGTAAATAAGGATAAGATATTTCGAGTCGGGTTTACGGATACTTCCCACTCGTAATGGACGATCTATGGAGGGTTAATCCGTATGTAGTGATTATATCAATGGACGCTTATTTACTCTATGGGTTGAGTATAAGTATACATCTATAATCGGTAGAGTTCGATTCGGGTTTATGGTGGCGTAATCCTGGAATTAATAATTAATGTACTTATTCTATTCGATGAATAATTAATTATTGGAGCTATGGTTATAGTCCATGGTCCCCGATGTGGCTTCGTAATTGGACTAATAATCTTGTTATTTGGGCCTCAGTGATAATTAATTGGTGGGCTAATTAATTGATATGCAAAATATTATTTAGTTGGGCTAGATAATATAATACACATAAAAGACATTTATGTGGGCTTGAAACCCTAAAGGTGGCGCCATTGTGATGGTTATTTGACATGTGATTTATCTTTTATTTGTTAAATGATAATTCATGGAATATTAGATAATAATATGATTTATCCTAATTTGTTTGAGATAATTATATTATTTATCTTTTATTTGAATTAAGGATTAATTTAAGAATTATCTCTTAATTATTAAATCCTTGGAGGACAAGGATTACTCTCTATATATAGAGAGTTCTCCCAAGCCTTATTGACAGTTGCAAATTTCGACCACTATTAAGAAAAGGAGAGAAAAATTAGTTTTCTCTTGACTAGGGTTTTAGTAGAAGAAAAACTCTAAGTTTTTCTTGGTGTTGCATATCAAGGAGGTTCGTGTATCAAGAAGGGTGTCCACCAACCGCCGTTTGGAGAACACATCGGAAGATCAAGGCGACTCTTCCCGTTATTGGTAACATAATCTTAAACCCCCTTGTAGTACTTAAGTCCTTTAATTATGAATTGTGTCATATAAATCGTGATCCATCCGCTGCGCATAGATCTAACTCGTTTAGATCTAAGAACCTGCATCCTTCATGTGGTATCGGAGCCAGGTTCCACGATTTATGTAGTCATAATCGTAGTTAAACGATTTAAAGGAGTGGAATTGCATGTAGGTAATTTTTACTTATAATTATGCATTGATTATGATTAAAATTGTTATGGTTGAAGAGATGGATTGGGGTTGGCATTGTTTACCCGTTAGATCTATTGTAAACTCATATAAACGATGAAAATTCGTTCATATGAGTATAGGAAATTATGTAATTTATTTTTATTGCAAGTTTAATTTCCAGAAAATAGATCTGTACAGTAGCTGTTTAGTCTTTTCATTTTTCCCGTTTTTTGAACCGTTAAAATGAAGATCCCTCCGGTCAGAATCAATATTTGAAGTTGATGAACATTGCCACAAAATTTGGCGTCGATCAGAGTCCGTTTGAATGTCCCTTCGTTGATGAGAAGAGGCAGCTGTAACAGAAAAACGCAGGATTCACAGAAACCCTAACTGTGACTTCCTCGATTTTCTGGACAAGATTGGACCGTTGAAACGAAAATCCGACCAGTCAGATCGATAATCATGGAGTTTTGGACGTGAGATAAAATTTTAAGGACGATCGGGATTCATCTTGATCCCCGATCGGCCTCGGGAAGTCAATGATGCGCTGCTGTAAGAGTCTATTTCAGCAGCAAGTTGGGCGGCTCACTGAGGAAGATTGACAAGTCAAAGCTCCGATCCGACCATCCATCTTGAAGTCCGAAGAATGAAGATCAGATCTGGAAAGTTTCGTCCCGATCCGAGTTTTTTTGATATGCCGATCGTCGAAGATTCTAAACAGCTGCAGATTAGGGTTTTAATTTATTTTCGAATAGATTAGTTACGGGGGTGCCAACGGTCCATCTCGGTGTTTATTTTCCGCACTAGTATACATGTGTAGATTGTATGAGTAGAACCGGAAAATTGCCATGACATGCATCATATCATGAATTCCACTCCATATGCATACATGTAGAAATTAATTCGAGGAATTTGTTAGGCATGTATAAAAATACGCGATTAGTTTTAATTAATTGTATGATATTAATTAGAAACTAATTAGGGTAAAAACCGAGGATAAAGGGTTTTTTTTTTCAATCGTCGAGGTTGGGTGATGGATTCTCGGTGAATCCCACTCTGCGAAAGCATAAGGAGTAAAATCCCGAAACCTCGTGGTTAAGGTGTTGGATTCTCGGTGAATTCCACCTTACCTAAGACGAGATTACGTTTTTGTTCCGTAGTGTCTACGTGAAAGTTTGATGTTTAAGGATTGGATAATCACGGGCAAACAGGTTCGAAAGTGGTTTAACCACGGTTGGGTGGTCAACAGTAGCTACGGCTCGATCGACTTCACCCTCCACGTGTGGTGTTTGCACGGGGGTCTCGCAAGGCTGAGCCATCCGAAGAGCCATTACGGCTTAACGGAGCTCCCCTAGCCTTGATCCGTCCGACGGCCACATATTTTCTAACGAATAGGTTGGGTGGGCTAGCCCACATAACCGACAACATTCGGGCCTATGATTTATTATTCCTTAATGTAACATCAAGTCCAAAAACGTGATCAGTAAACCCACCACTTTTTTCAAAATATTGAGTGGGAGCGGGAGAGGCGACAGCCGACCCCACGGCCTCTACTGTTGACACAAGCAACGTGAGAGAATGGTGACGCCCCTAAGGAAGGCCTTCACCGCTATCAAAATTCAAGGCTTGGTCTCCGAAAGGATAGGATTTTGGGTACTGTCGGGTCACTGACCGACCCTAAGGCGGCACACTCGGGGGTCTACCTAAAAATCGAGACAGAGGTCACACTCATAAAGGTATTTTTGGAAGTACCTTGGCTGAAAAAGGAAAGGTGATTGATGATCGAAACGAGATGTTTGATTCTCAATTTGATCTTCAATATTAATCGAAACCTCTTTGACCTACCCTGCTAGGCGCACTTCGAGGCATTAGATTAAATCCTTGGAGCGGTAGGATAGACTATAAGTACTTAGTTTATGTTCCTAAAATTTTAGTAGTGTATGATTTGGATTTATTTTCTGTCAATTTTATTTACAACTTTTCATATATCTCTCTAAGGTGCTAGACTGCTGGTGTAAAATTGACTAGTAATGACTTCGTTAAAAAGTGGTAAGTAACTAGAACGTTGTATTTATTAATCTCACATGCAATTAATTTTTCGGAAGAGATATTTCTCTTGAGCCTTCAAAAAGTGACGTAAATAAGAATGTCACTGCTGTCACTCGTGCAGAACGAGAGACAACCATAGTTAGTTTGAAAGATGATTGGGACGATAAAATTCTTCTAGTGAAGTTTAATTGTGTAGTGTCTACACGAGAAATTTTCTAATGGAAAAATTGGAGAATCATAAATTTAAGTGTCGCTAGTTAGACGGTATTTGGAACCGATAAACTAGTGGGAGCTTTTATCTTATGTTTTTCTAATTTATTAGAAAATTAGTCCCACAAGGTAACGCTTTCATTAGACATCCCACAGTTCACGAGTAGTGTCTACTCAAACGAACTGCTAGTTCAAGACTATTTCCTTTTAAGGAAAGTTAAGAATGGGAAAGAATGTCTACAAGTGTTAATCATCTAAACTAAGTTTGAAGCTAAACCGAAATATTAATTAAAGAAAGTATTGGATAAGTAAAGTGATTTCGGATCACTAACCAATGAATCCTTAGCGACTTTCTTAACCGAGTAACTTGACTCAGTAGCTTAGTTCTTTGGAAGAACAAGAAAGCTGTGTGCATTAACGATTAATAGAGTAATAACGGGCAGTAATTTCAGCTAGAATAGTGGGAGTGATATAAGGAAAGGAATTTCGGATTCTATCCTTGAATATCACAGAAAGATTTATTTTTCTGTTTTCAGATTCGTTGGAACAAATGGATTCACTTTCATCTCGATACTACAGTTGCCTCATAGAAAGTGAATATGACATTTGTAGTACGAATCCGAGACTCGGACTTTTGTTTGATAAAGTCAGAACCACTTAGAACAGCTGAATAAGTATGTGTAACACATCTAAAACTATTAAAGGTAAAAGGTTTCCGTATTAAGATAAACGACCTTTCAATATCTATTAATTAGTGCATATATCCTAGAGACAAGACCGCGCCTTTGGCTAAGGTTGATTCCTATCTCCAGTCTTGGAACACTATCTCAAAGGAACAATGACTAAGTTTCCTTTCAATCGGGAAAGGGTAATAGTTTTGAAGGGTAACATAGCTTGTTCACCATGACCATCGGGGTCCAGTGAGAGATACAAGCTAGTGGGAGATTTTGAGTGGTGACACTCGCCTCGATAACTACTCAAAACCTTTGGTTGGTTTATCAAAAGAATACGAGGAGGTGTCTACGATTTTAGCAGAGAATAGAGTATTCCATGCTCGGGAAATAGGCTATCGCATAGTCTTGGGGTGATGCTCGGCCCGCCTCCTAGTGGAATGTTTCTCACCGAGGAAGAAACCATAGACTTGCCCTATATAGTTATTGATATGCTACAATACATCGCTAAACTCGATTAAGATAATTGGTTGCAAAATAACGGTTAACATTATTATGTAAACCGAGAAGTCTACCTAGAAGATGCCGGTGAATTTATGGATAATGAGTGAATTCGGTTCACACCACTTCCATAAATGTAGGCATTTAGCATTTAATACTTGAAGGTAGGATGGAGATTTTGCGATACGTTGATTGTGATTTGTTAAGTCGTGAAATATCTTAATGAGACGAGTGAAGGTTGATTATAAGATTCTTGAGATCGAAAGTGACGGTTGAATTGTCACAAGCCTTCGATAGAATCTATAAGTAACAACCTTAAACCTTGGAGTACGGTTACCCAAAGGTAGTTACTATCTGATTTAATCAGACCACGTCCAACATCGGTTGTTGGTGATTACACTGATAAATACTACTAGATCAGGATGTCAAGTATGGTTTACCATTGACCCATTGTAGTTTTGTGGACTTTACGGTCTGTTGGGGTGATTGATAACCTATGGCTCTTAGTGGGGGTGTATAGGATTCTCGATCATAGAGGTTGGTTTGACAAACCTTAACCCTGTAAATGGAGTTTTTGTACTCCGTTTTTGTTGATCTATTGTAGAACCACCGAGTGTCTCAGCCCAGTGGGAGCAATTGGATCTACATAGAAAAGAGGCGAATGAATAGGAAAGTTTAAACTTTGGCGCAAAGTTGAGTGGTATAGGGAGATTCACGACAAGTAGAGAGTTAACCAGACCTTGAACTCTCTCACCACTCAGTCTTGCTAGATTTCGTTAGAAAGCAGAAAATAGGGGTGATTCCCTGAGACTTTCTTGCCGAACAACGGAATCTGAATTCATTCAGAATAGAAGGGTTTTAGCTGAGAATGAATAACGGATTCGTTACAAAGCAGAAGATAGGGGTGATTCCCTAATACCTTTTTTGCGAGACTAACGATATCTTAATTTATTCAGAAAGAACCATTGGTAGGAAGCCTGCCATGGCTTATATCCTTTGTGGATTTAAGAGAACCTCTCGGTCATTAAAAGTCGCATGTTTTAAAATATGTGGACTTGACCAGAATATTGATAAGTCTTTTGTAGACTGGGTATCAATATTGGTAAAATAGTAGTATTAGTGTTCATGAATGATAACACTGAAACAGTTGGAGACAACATGTGTGTGCTATCTGAAGTCAGAAACTGACACGCCAAGATTCTCTGGATGAGAGAATTGGACTATGTTCTAAGAATCTGATTCGGTCAAATTCACGAGAATGAGTCATTGGCTATCCCACCGATCTTATTGAATAAGATGATTATGCATATATGGTTGCAGCATTCATCGAGAGTTGTCCTACCCTACCTCTCAGGAATGGTTCTCCAAATCTTCGGATAAAGAGAAAATGGGATAGAGTCTCTCTGGGATAAGGGCAAGTCAGCTTAACACGAGTCAATTGCAATCGAATCTTGGATTCGAGCAATAAGTAGCGGTTTTAGTACGTCCTCAAGTATCTTTAGAGAACGAGGAATCATATGCTTGTATATTTAGGTGCAAACTTGAATATGGTTGACTACACTGATTCTGACTTGTAGTCAGATTAAGGATGATCATTAAGTTGATCTCGGCTCGGTGTTTACTCATAGTGCTTAGAATTTCTTTTTGGCCACGGGAGTAATTCGGGCACGATAGTTTCGATATCACTTCATCGTGGAAAAACAGTGAAGAGATAGCTTAGAAGGATCTTCTCAGTCATAAGAAGTTAAAATCATATTGAGAGAGAGTACCGCCTGATTGGAAGGACCGGCTACGTTTCAATCCTAAAGATCGTCTCGAGTCGACAACCTAGCTAATCAGTGTACCAAGTCGCGTGCTCTGAGGGTACAGCATTGAGGGATATATCTCATTTGCTTTTAGAGCAAGTGGGAGAGTGTTGTGAATAAGATGAGAAAGGGTACAAGATGAGAAAGGGTGTGCTCTAAAAACAATCAATACTTGTCATTTCGTGCAAGTGGGAGATTGTTAGGTGTAGTGCCCGAAAGACAATTTCGAAAGACAATTTGTGTAATTGTTTTTTATGATAGAATTTATCTCACCTTATTACTTGCTTTGTGCTTGTAAGTAATACATCTTTGCTTTGCAAACCCTAAGTATATCAAGATGTAATCGCTTAACTCGGTGTATGGCATGCACGTGAGGATTGAGTTAGTGGTGATATACTTAAAATCATAGTCCGTGGTGAACTTAATCGAGTTTAGGGTCTCTTGATTAAAACACCAATAATGCGCCTAACACCTTAGGGTGTGATAGTCTTATCCGTTTGTCGGTAGAGGGTACTACGTAGGCATTTATATGTGATGGCATTCATATAGGATTTGGACCGATTTAATCTGTATTTCTCGGTATAATTCCGTAATCGAGGAATCTTATTAAATCATTAGATGATCATATATGGATCAACCTTAATCTGAGGTGATCACGGTGCCGCTTGTCCCGGGTAGTGTTTGATGTGTTAGTTACGGTTCACTTAAATATGTGTTCCAAGCCACTTCTCATTGGCACTATCTCCGGATGAGTGAGTAGTTCGATTTTCACAGACATGGAATCCATTCCTTCTGCGGGAAGTAGAGAAAGTCCCCTTATTTGTTAGCCCTAAGAAAGTGATCGATCCCGGGAGTTCACATTTGACTAATTAGCTACTAGTCAGATATGTGTACTAATTGATCATCAGGGGGTTAATGGTAAATAATGATAAGATATTCTGAGTCGGGTTTACGGATACTTCCCACTCAGAATGGACAGTCTATGGAGGGTTAATCCGTATGTAGTGATTATATCAATGGACGCTTATTTACTCTATGGGTTGAGTATAAGTATACATCTATAATCGGTAGAGTTCAGTTTCGGGTTTATGGTGGCGTAATCCTGGAATTAATAATTAATGTACTTATTCTATTCGATGAATAATTAGTTATTGGAGCTACTGGTTATAGGTCCATGGTCCCCGATGTGGCTTCTGTAATTCGGACTAATAATCTTGTTATTTGGGCCTCAGTGATAATTAATTGGCTGGGCTAATTAATTGATATGCAAAATATTATTTAGTTGGGCTAGATAATATAATACACATAAAAGACATTTTATGTGGGCTTGGAAACCCTAAAGGTGGCGCCAGTTGTGATGGTTATTTGACATGTGATTTATCTTTTATTTGTTAAATGATAATTCATGGAATATTAGATAATAATATGATTTATCCTAATTTGTTTGAGATAATTATATTATTTATCTTTTATTTGAATTAAGGATTAATTTAAGAATTATCTCTTAATTATTAAATCCTTGGAGGACAAGGATTACTCTCCTATATATAGAGAGTTCTCCCAAGCCTTATTGACAGTTGCAAATTTCGACCACTATTAAGAAAAGGAGAGAAAAATTAGTTTTCTCTTGACTAGGGTTTTAGTAGAAGAAAAACTCTAAGTTTTTCTTGGTGTTGCATATCAATGAGGTTCGTGTATCAAGAAGGGTGTCCACCAACCGCCGTTTGGAGAACACATCGGAAGATCAAGGCGACTCTTCCCGTTATTGGTAACATAATCTTAAACCCCCTTGTAGTACTTAAGTCCTTTAATTATGAATTGTGTCATATAAATCGTGATCCATCCGCTGCGCATAGATCTAACTCGTTTAGATCTAAGAACCTGCATCCTTCAGAAACCACTCTTCACCACAAGTTCGAAGCCCTCCTAAGTCACATCAAGGTGCAAGATGAGGTCATGGAAAGGCAAGGAGATTTGATTTGCAACCTCCAGCACCTCATTCCCTTTCATGTTCAAACCAATCTTGATTTTCATGCTGCTAAGGTTGATCAGAAGCTTAAGCCCTTGGTGGAAATCATGGCGCATTCTAGCAAGAATTTGGATCTTCTACTCAAAGTTGGTGCGGCCAACAACAAGATTCTGGAAAGAAAGTATGGTCATCTCCCTGATTCTGACAATGTAGATGCAGACCTTGAGGCATTTCTTAATGATGCCAAAAAGGGGGAAGGAAGTTTAAAGCCTGAAAGCAGCAGCAGAAAGGAGGCAAGCAGGGCAGAAAAGGGCAAAGGCAACAAGGAAAGTGACAGTGGAAAGAAGAAGATGGGCAGCAAAGGCCAAACACAAGCATCATGTTCTAAGAAATGAAGAAGTTTTAAGATGTTTTTGTCTTTGTAGTTCGATTTAAAACTTAAAAGAAACAATATCTTATTGCCCTGTGATGGTTGAATAAAACTGTTAAGTTTTTATTTTGTTGAAAACTGTTGATTACTTATGTTTAGGCTTATGAGGGTTTTGGCATCATCAAAAAGGGGGAAATTGTTAGGAACATTTATTATGTTTTGATGATGGCCATACTAGCTGTAATAACAAGCTTGAAATAAGTTAGAAATCTCTTTTATAAGTCTTTACTTAGAGTCTGACATGTTGTATAAGTTGAGTCAGACAAGTACTGTACTAGTTGGTAGAACGGCAAAGTGAAAACAGATGTTCGGCAGAGTGAAGACCAGCCAAGCACCAGCAGAGATTCAATGAAGACCTTATGGACCGACTTATAACCAAGGAAGTCTGTGATGACCTTGGATAAGTCTAAATTATGATGGAACTTAATATTTAGATATGGTGTACACTGATCTCACCCCAATTAAGGATCAGTGTAGTACAAAGATTCTCCTAAACTGAAGCAAAGAATAAAACAGTGAATCGGCGCAGTGAACTGATCTTCGGCGAAGTAAAGTGAAACGGTGAAGGAAGATCTAGAACGGATAAGTCAGAAGGTTCACTTAACCGTCCAGTAAACGGCAAAGTAACACTTACAAAATCTGATTTGATATACGATTGAAGAGTCAGAAGATCATGCAATAAATGCACAATCAATAGAGGATCAATCAAGGACGGATTTTCTGCCATAAGTTTGAAAGAAAGGATCCGATCACTAAAATCAAGGAGAATTCAATTGAGGGGGAATCAAGAATTAAATCAAGGATTATTCCCTCATTAAATATAGCCAACGGACGGAATTTCAAATTCAAGTTATTCAAGGCTATAAATAGAAGGCATTGACAGAAAAGCAAAAGAGAGTAAGAAAGTGAAAAATTAAGCTGAAACTCTGTCAATTTGAAAAGCCTTCTCTGAACTTTCAAAAGAAATCATCTAGAGATCAATTCAGGCATTGAAGCAACAACGATATATCTAGCACTGAGATTGATCAAGCAAGTTTGTGAATTTCGTTCACATCAAACTGAAGCAACTGAATCAGAAGGCAATCTGATAAGGAGTTGTGTGTGATAGCTGCTGAAGGATTTTGATCTCAAAGAGCAGTGAAAGAATACTGAATCACTGAAGCTGTGCAGCCAAGGAGTGATAGTCTTGTAGATTGTGAAGCTTGGGAAGCCAAGGACAATCATACTATTGTATCTGTGAAAACAATAGTGAATTCCTCCAATCATCACAGGAGAAGAGTGGATTAAGGGATTACACCACCCTGAACCACTATAAACCTTGTGTCTATTTATTTTCTGCAATTTACTTTACTGCATCTATTTAATTTGCCTATATCTATATCTGCCTTAACCGTTTTTGAGAACTACATAGTAGGAAGGGTTTATCCGCTGCCCAAAAGCTTTTAATCACAAGAAAAGTTTTTGAAAACTCCACTATAGTCATTCACCCCCCCCCCCCCCTCTGACTATAGTTTCACCCTTCTCTGGGACCAACAAAGTTTTCTGCCTGAAATGATTATTTTCATTAGTTTGAATATTGTAGTCAGAGATATTCCTGTCATCATCAGTTGGAAATAATCTGCCTTTCCCCTGATTTTGTGAATCTTTGAATAATTAATATTCTTGGATTTACTATGACTGAAGTTTCTCTGGTTCTTGGCCTAATCAGCTTTAGTAGATTCAACAGTAGATCTAATTTTTTTATTTTCATGATGTTCAGTTGATTTACCTTTTTGGTTGAACCTGTTGTTGTTTACAGCTGATCTTTTTGAAAATTGACGCTGAGGTTGACTTGATTCACGTTGAACTTGTTTCACTGGTTCAACATGATTCTTAATCTGAGGACATTGTTCAACTATGAACTTAACACCAGTTTTGGGATTAGGTTCAGTTGCCTTACTCGTTCCTCTTTTCGAAGTTTGCTGTGTATCAAATCCTAAGACAGTTTTATCTCCATATGGCTTACCGGATTTGAATCCGATTCTGTTGAACTAGATCGAGCAAAAGATTTCGGGCTTCTCGTCGATGCGAAGATCGACATCGATTGTTTCCTTTGTCAGTTCTGCTTAGTTTTAACGTGTTCAGTTCATCATTCAATCTTTTGACTTCTAAAATTAGAGATTCTTTCTCAGCTTTGATTGATTCATCACCATCTTGTATGGTGACAAGCTGACTCATCAAATCGTCAAGAGTTTCTTCTATTTCTGAGTTTCTTGGATTGGAATCGGCTGTTGAAGAACATGCATTTTTCATGGAAATCTGAGCTGAACTATATTTAGAATTTGATTCACATACCTCATTGTGATCTTCCATGTGTGCCATTAAAGCTGTGTCATCTGATAGCCTTTTAGTACCAGCTTCATAGTCTGACTCATCTCCAGCAAGGAGTGCTCTTCTGCCAATTCTTCTTTGCTGAGTCTTCTTGGTCAGTTCTGTACATTCAGCTTTGTAGTGTCCAGGCTTCTTACAGTTGAAACAAAGATACTCATCATCTTTTCTTTTCTCAGGAGTCTTCTTGATGAACTTTTGGGTTACAGGATGACCATTCTTCATCCTTCTGATTCTACTCATCATAAAAGCCATTTGTTCCTACATTTCTTCCAACTGTTGAAGATTGTTTGTGGATGTTTCTTGAGAATCATTTGATCTCGCAAAGCAAGTCGTGTGGTTTTGGTTCTTCCAGAGCTTTGATTATTTGGCCGTGCTTGTAAAATTTTCATCGAATTCATAAGCTTTCAAATCGAGAAGATTTTGAAGGAGTCCTCTATGTCAAGTCTTCTAGATTCTTCATGCTTGTTGACCTTCATCTTCCAAAGACATTGGTAATGCCTTCAAGATTCTTGTATGGATGACTTTCTTTGTGTATTCAATTTTGAGTAGATCTAATTCATCAATGATAGCACTGAATCTTGTCTCCATTTGGTCAATGGTCTCTCCACGTTTTATCTTGAAATTTTCAAACTTTTGCTTTGCAACTGAGATTTTGTTTTCCTTGATTGAGTCAGTTCCTTCACAAAATAGTTGAATTTTGTCCCACATTTCTTTAGCAGTTGTGCAGTCTTTCACTTTTAAGTACATGTTGCTATCAAGAGTTCTGAGGATAAAGTCCATAGCAACATTGTTGAGATTGTTACGCTTGCGATTATCACTGGTCCATTCAGCCTTGGGCTTTGGAACTCGAACTTGATCTTCACCAACAGTTTGCATGTGAATCTGAATTGGTCCATCAGTGAGTACGTCCATCATTTCATCATGAGTAGCAGCTAGAAAAGCATGCATACGACGTTTATATTCATCAAATCTGTCCATGTTGCACATAAGCATCTGTCTTGCATAGTGATTGTTATCCATTGTGAGTGAGTGAAAATTGATTGTATAAGAACTGGAAACTTAGATTTCTTATGAGAACAACTAGAGGAGATTTAGAGCAAATGAGCTTTTAACAATGGCTTGTTAAAGAAACACTGCTCCGATACCAATTGTTGGTCCCTTGAAAGGCTAACACAAGTTTAGAGGGGGGGTGAATAAACATGTCCTTAAAACTGGATTTAAAACAAATTAAGGTTTAGTTAAAACTTGTGTGGAGTTAAGCTGACTGAGCTGAGTTTAAGTCAAACTGACTTAAGCAAAAACTGAGCCAACCGGCAGTGGATATAATTCTTGCCTTTTTCTTGATCTTGTTATTCTATGTGAAAGCAGAGTGTTTTAAACTGAATTCTGGTGAATGTCAGTCTGTGAGCTGTGAGTTGTATAACAATCAATTCTCAGAATGTTGTAGATAAATGCTAAGTAAATAAATAAATACGTAAAGTAAATGAGGAAAATATTATAGAGGTTCCAGGTGGTGTAATTCTGTCAGTCCTCTCTTCCCCTGTGGTGTAGGAGGAAAATTTCACTAGAATTTCTTGAGGTGAGCTGTTACAAAAAGTACTAAACAATAGTCCTTGGCTAATCCCTAGCTTCACTATCTAAACAGTTGTAGAACATGTAGAATTGATGCTCTTCAATTGCTTGAACACTGGTCCTTGAAGGGTTACGTATGTCTCTTCACCAGCTACCACCACAAACACAGTCTACCCGACTGCTTGTAACAACTGTCCTTGGAAAAACCTTCCCGGTTTGCTTCACAGTCTAAACCTTTGATGTAGAATCAAAGTTGGGCTGAGAATCAATAAATTGATTCTTGTTTGTGGTTCTTCAAAGTGTCTCGAACGGATAAATTCTGTGTAGCTTGAACACTTGAAGAAATTCTTGATATGATCTTGTTATAGCGCAGAGATGATAGCAATTCGAATAACTAAGACTTGTGCACAAAAATGCTTGTTGATCTTAATAATTCTTATTTTTGTTCTTGGTGCAAATTCCTCTATTTATAGTGTGAGGTCCAACGTTCATCTTGCATGAATTCGAATTGTATCAACGTCTATCTTGTAACGGCTATATTTTCTGACCGTTCTGATGTGTCAGTATTTCATCCAATAAAATTGCTTCCTTTAAAACGTTCGACTGTACTATCAGTTTGTTGGATGGCAGACATCTAAAACTGAGTTTACTGATCAGTTTTATACTGTGTTTATCAGTTGTCAGTTTATTGACTGACTTGGAGCATTAACTGAGATTTTACTCTTCTTCAAATATCAGTACTCCAGAGTACACCATAAACAATTATCTTCTAAGAATTCATTGTCCTTATGATTCTTAGGTTTTCATACAAGATCCATAAAGTCAGTTCAGGTCACCACAAACTTGCTTGAAGTCTAACTTTATAGTCTCGACTTGTAATCTTCCTAACTGAGTTTTAACCCTCAGTTCTTCAATCTTCTATAACTAAGTCTGTGACCCTTAGTTCTTCTATCTTCCAGATAAGCCAACCGAGTTTATGTCCCTCAGTGAACTTATTTTCTTCAGTTTCATATTGGTGCATTCTGAGTCAGTTTGTTTATCATAACGATTTCCAATTTTCTAAATGACTTCCAGTTTTCAGTTTCACGACACACTAACTATTACAGTGCTTGTCTGATGTAACCTATACAAATATCAGACTCTAGTAAAACCTATACATTCAATTCTAGACATCTTTTAGCTTTTCACTATAACAGCTAGCTTCAGCACTTCATCAATGAGGTTAAGATAATATTCTGAGTAAATATGATGAATTATCATCAAAACATAAATTTTATTTCCAACAAATTGTATCAACGTCTATATTTTCAGATGTCAGGTGTCAATTACCGTTCTGACATGTCAGTTTCTCATCCAATAAGAATCCTTGAATTGTAACGTTCAAATGTACTTTCAGTTGCTTGGATGGCTGACTATAAAACTGAGTGTCCAGATCAGTTTTATACTGAGTATGTCAGTTTTCAGTTTACTAATTGACTTAGAGCATTAACTGAGTTTTTTCCTCTTCTTCAAAAGTTCAGTACGCTATTTATCTGATTTTATGTGACTGAATCAGATTACACCATTCCTTATAAAGATCATCTAAGATATCATTGTCCTTATGATACTTAGGTCTTCTACAAGATCCATAAAGTCTGTTCAGTCCATCACAGACTTACCTAAATTCTAACTTTACAGTCTCAGCTTAAAATCTTCATAACTAAATTTGAACCCTCAGTTCTTCAATCTTCCTTAACTGAGTCTGTGTCCCTCAGTTCTTCAAATACTAAGTTTGTTCCCATAGCCTTCAGTTCTAGAGAAGTCAACCGAGTCAGTGTCCCTCAGCGAACATACCTTCTTCAGTTCTGAGTGAATCTTCAGTTCTTGGTGTATATCTTCAATCTTAAGTTCAGTTCTAGTTTTCTAGATGATTTCTAGTTTTATGTTTTACGAAAATTCTATCTATTACAGTGCTTGTCTGATATAACCTATACAATTATCAGACTCCAGTAAAACTTATACATTCAATTCTAGAGATCTTTTAGCTTTCCACTACCATCAATCTACCCCGGATTTGTGTTCTCAATGGTGATAATATGTATGAAATCATGAGTTAATTAGATAAATATGATTATGCCACGTCCGGGGTGACTAAATTGGTATTATGCGTATTAACCATGTAGTTTATGCGTTATTTGCTAGAAATAGAATCTACTATGTGTGCTGTGATTTTTTTGATAGATGAACGAGTATATGGAGCATCATTTGGGCTGAATATGAGAGTCAATTGATAAAGAACTGAACGGAGCTGAAGGTTGAAGTGTTTCGAGTGGAGATTGGTTCCGGGAATCTGATTGGTGATCTTGCAATGCAGTTTCCGAAGCTTAGCAAGGAGAATTGGGATTGGACTTCTACATGGAAGTGGTAGGGCTTGAAACAAGGATTCCAACACACTTTGAATCACTTACATCGAAGTTACGTAGGCCAAGTTATGGTCCAAATACCGAATATGGGCCTTGGGTATTCCAAGTTAAGTCGGCAGAAAGAAAAAGACAAAAATACCCCCGGTATATCGGGAGCTACCGCCGATTTACCATGCCCCAGAATCTTCCAGAAACGCATTTTCTTGTACTCCAAGGATTGGGTTTACCCCTAGTTGGTTTATACAGCTATATAAGGCCATTCTGAAATGCGAATTTGTATTCCTCCATTCTTCATAGATCTATTCATAAATTAGATACAATGTAGTCTTCTGGTTATAGATTCTTCTTTTCTTTCTTGCAAATAAGTCATGAGTCTTTCATTATTGAATTGTGCTTGGTTTACGGTCATCATGGATCGATTCGAGTTGCCGGAGGGAGAGAGAATAGAAGAGTAGATCCGTTCTTCGTCATGGGTAAGATCTATTCCAATGTTTTATTTCTTTTATTAGATTCATGATTGTTCTTATGATAGATATAGATTATGCTTGCATCTACTCAACTATGATTTAATTAAATGAACCTTAGTCTTTGTTATTTGATTCTCTAATATGAAACGCAGAATTATGGGTTGCGCTCTTTAGATCTGCGACGGTCTTTAACGCTAGATCTAGATACCTAGTAAATCCTAATTCTGTGGTTCGACGTCAGCTACGTTGATCGACAAGAATAATTAAAACAAGTAATAGGTCTGGCCAATCTAGTATTCATAATTCGTAAATTAACAGGAAGTATTGATAGTGAAGTGTTAATTAGGACATTGTCTTGATGGGCTCTAGGAATGTGCTAATTAGTGTCGATAGCTGCCTAGGCGGGTTAGCGGTATGAGTTAGCGCTCAATACTGGCAATTCTAGTTCTTTATGCGTATGGGCTATTACGGACAAATTAAGGAGGGTAGCTGGTGTATAGATTATTTTCTACCATGGTCGGAATAGATAGGGTTAGGAGTTTCACCCGTAGCTAAATTACGCACACGAGTCGAACACGGATTAAGGGGAGGTTAGTTAGGAATAGTTTGGTTAGTGACTTTTCAATATATGATTGACCATGAGTTTATTTGCATCTATTTTATTTACTTTTCTCTTATGTTGGTCAACGACCACCCTATTTGGTTGACCAATAAATTGTGGTTGTGTTTAACATTATTTAATAATAGTCTCTATGGGATCAACCTTGACTCGCCCTTGCTATACTATGATTTACCGAGACCTCTTGCTAGTATTAAGCGACTAATTACACGCGAACAAGTTTTTAGCGCCGCTGCCGGGGACTATTTATTTAATTGTTAGGCATAGCCATTAATTTATAGTTAACCTTTTTTGTTATATTTTTTTTCTCTTTATTTTCGATGATCGAATAAAAGTGGGAAGGTTTTTTTTCATCACCATGTTCCTTAGGCTGTTGAGCAAAGGATGTGCGGGAGTTTTTTTTGCTTCGCATGATTATTTGATTATTATTTTGAGTCTTGAGTCTTTTTATTTTTATTTAGAGCCTTGTAATAGTTTTGTTGTGTTTAAGTAATAAAGTTGTTATGTATTGGCTTAAATTGTTTATTTCATTTCTTCTTTTTAGTTGCGAAATTTACCGCCACATGACATAATTATTTTGTTACTTATTCGCGTCTCGTGGTACTAATGGCTTTTGTGCAAGAATCGTTTGTATTAGCTGACCTAGTGCAGAGTAGTCCTTTGGAGAAGACAACTTTGGTTCCAGTTATGTGATATGATTTGCTTCAGACAGTTAGCCGAGTTCTTTTATTTTCCAAAGCTAAGTGTTCTTCTTCTTCCTACTTTTTTTGCTTTACTTTTCACATTGGGGACAATATTGAGTTTTAAAGTGGGGGGGGGGGGGGGAGAGGCATAACACTTAGTTTGAAAAATTGGGACACACTTACATTTGTGAATTTTGATTTTTTGAATTGAATGAAATAAAAAACTTAAATCGTTGAAATTGCTGAATTACATACTCAATTCATTAATGATGAAAAATGGATTTGTCAATTATTTGAAGTAGTAGTTTATTAATCATCTATATTTGTTAGAAATAAAATTTAGTTTTGATGATGATTCACCTCATTTATGTATATGTTTGTTTACACCCCATTGATGAAGTGCTGAAGCTAGCTGTTATAGTGAAATATGATACCAAGTTGACCATCATCACTTGGCAATCCTACCAGAGGACGGGCTGACACTTATTCGGCGATCTGCCCCACTTGGTGCGACATATTCTGCAATAAGGGGAATGATTGATCGGACTTATATAATTCTTATGAAAATATATGGTGAAGTTTGTATTCAGTTCAGTCATGGATTTTGTGAGTTGATTGACCGTGTCGGTCACAGTTGAGCTCATTTTATCCATGGCTGCTTCCCAACCACCTGACTTATGAATTGAGGCATGAATCCACCAACTTGTCTTGGTCTCTCTCCACCTGCTGGGTCACTCAGTCGAAAACCAGGGTGGTCATGAGAACCTAGGCAATCCCTGCCAGAGGACGGGCTGACACTTATTCGGTGATCTGCCCCACTTGGTGCGACAGATTCTGCACTAAGGGGAATGATTGGTCGGACATATATCATTCTTATGAAAATATGTGGTGAAGTTTGTATTCAGTTCAGTCATGGATTTTGTGAGTTGATTGACCGTGTCGGTCACAGTTGAGCTCATTTTATCCATGGCTGCTTCCTAACCACCTGACTTGTGAATTGAGGCATGAATCCACCAACTTGTCTCTGTCTCTCTCCACCTGTTGGGTCACTCAGTCGAAAACCAGGGTGGTCATGAGAACCTAGGCAATATCAACCCCCATAAGGATTTCCTTGCCTCCCTATATAGTTCACATCTTCGGTGTTGGTTGCTTCTACTTCTTGAACTTTCTCAACCTTGGCAATGCGTTCTTGCATGCCATCTATTTTCTCGTTCATCGCCATTAGCTGGTATAAGATCTTTGGAGAAGGATCTTCGGTAAATACGCTTTCAGCTACCTATGCAGTCTCAATTTGATGCGTTCCCCATTGGCTTGTTAGTGCTATTTGTTCCAATTTCTCTTCGGCTTCTTCAGGTGTTAACAATGCAAAACATCCGTTGCTCGATGCATCAACTCTCATTTGTTCACTCGGCCGTGATCCGTGATAGAAACTATGCATTCGTATGGGCAGAGTGATATCGTGGTGAGGGCATCTCCTTTGTGCTTCCTTAAATCTTTCCCAAGCTTCTTCAAAAGTTTCAGTGGGTTTCTGCTTGAAATTCACAATGTCTTGTCTCATCTGTAGTGACTTCTCAGGTGGGCAGTACTAGTTCATAAACTTCTGTAGTAGATCGGTCCAAGTTTGGATCGATCGTGGTGCTAGAGACAATAACCATATCTTCGCTTTGTCTATCAGAGTGAATGGAAACAACTTCAGCTTAATGTTATCTTCAGGTACTCCTGATGGTTTACTGTACTGACTATCTCCAAGAAATTGGTGATGTGTGTTAGGTGTAATGCCCGAAAGACAATTATGTAATTGTTTTAGGACAGAATTAATAAATCATCTTATTATATGCATTTATGTTTATAATTAAGACACTACTGAAAACCCTAAGTACCTCGTTTATGTAATCACATAACTCAGTGTATGGCTATACACAAGAGGATTGAGTTAGTGAGATGTACTTAAAATTAACTTAGTCCGTAGCGTTGATTAATCTGAGCACGGGTCTCATGATTAATATGCTAATAATGCGCCTGAACACTTTACGGTGTGACAGCTCTCATCCGGATGCCGGTAATAGGTACCTAGTGGGGCATTTATATATGATGATAATCATATAGGGTGGACCGATTTGATTTGAGTTCTCGATATAATTTCGTAATCGAAGTCTTATCGAATCACAAGATGATCATATATGGATTAATCTCAATCATGAGGTGATCACAAACAACTGCTTAGACTAGGGTAGAGTTTGATGTGTTAGTAAGGATCACTTCGTAGTATGTGGTCCAACACTTCTCGTTGGCTCTATTCTGGAATGAGTGAGTAGTCTGTGCTATCGCAGATATGGAATCCATTCCTTCCCTAGGGAAGTAGACAGACAGTTCCCTTATTTGTTAGCCCTAAAAAAAAATGATCTATCATGGGAGTTCATGTTAGACTAATTAGCTACTATTCTGGTATGTGAACTAATTGATCACTAGGGGGTTAATGGTAAATAAGGATAATATGTTTCGAGAAGGGTTTACGGAAATATCCCGACTCGAAATGAACAGTCTATGGAGGATTTATGCGTATGTAATGATTATATCAGTGGACGCTTATCAACTCATGGTTGAGTGTAAGTTATCTATATTCGGCAGAGTTCAGTTTCCGGTTTATGGTGGTGTAATCCCGGAATTAATAGATTGAATGTTATTGTTCGGTCTGACGAATAATTTTGTTTAATTTATTGTAGCTACTGAATATGGGTCCATGGTCCCCGACGTGACTCCTAACATAGCATATGTTTTCTCGTCGTTTCACGTCAATTATAATTGAATAGTTGGATTGGACTATTTAATTGATATGTGGATTAATTGTTTAGTTCGACTAGATAATTAAATACTTGGAAAAGAAATTTTTCGTGGACTTAGCCCAAATGGTGATAAAATTCGTGTGACCTATTTCTAGGGTTACTAGGCCGAATTTTATGTTGATTTGTTTATTAGGAAATTAGTTTTCTTAATAAATAATAAGACATGCGATTAAATTATTTATGTGTTAAATAATTTAAGGAAAAGGAAATCTTTTGTATATCCTTATTAATTTGGGAATTTTCTAGATTTATCTTTTTAAGGAAAAGGATTAATATGATTGATTTTGTATTAATTAATTAATCCTAGGAGGATAAGGATTACTCTCCTATATAAAGAGAGTTCTCCCAAGCCAATATCACATCACTAATTTTCGAAATATTGGAAGGAACAAGGCTTGGAATTTTCGGCCTTGGTTCCTTTGGGTTTGAGTTTTTAGAAAAACTTCGGGTTTTTCTAAGGTAGCATATCGAGGAGGTCAAGCGGCTTGAAACACCATCCACCTGGTGGTGCTTGGAGACACACGTTGGAAGACTTTGGCTTCTCAACTAGGCTCTCAACTAGCTCGGATTGGATTGACCTTGTTCTTGGCGTTTTTCACCATAAAAAGGTTGGTAATCTAACCCCTTCGTAAGTTTAGATCTATTATTTTATGTGCTTTGATTGTTTAGATCTAGATCTTGTACTTTCCGCTGCGTAATCGGGTGGATCTTGATCCATCCGGTGATATTACATCTTACAAGTGGTATCAGAGCCTTTGATCTATCAATCAAAGTATGTGAATTTTAGATCTAGGAGTGGAAAAGCATGTTTAGATTGTTTTTTTTCGTTTTTAATTTAGTTAAATTCAAAAATTTCATTGATATATGCCTTGTGATTGTCGTGGTTGAAGAGATGGATTGGGGTTGGTATTGTTTACCCGTTAGATCTATTGTAACTCATATAAATTCGTTTATATGAGTATAGGAAATTTTGTAATTTTAGTTTCCTAGAAGTAGATCTGTTTTGTTTCTGTTCGGTTTTTTATTTATTCCCGGAGATTGAACCATTGAAACGACAATCCCTCCGGTCATAATGAAGACTAAAAGTTGAAGAACAGGCCCTCAAAATTTCGTGACGATCGGAGTCCATCTCGATGTCCAATCGTTACAATAAAGTTGCTGCTGTGTCGTAAAAGCACTGCAGTCCCAGCTGTAAGTTTGTCGAATTTCTGGAAGAGATTGGACCGTTGAAACGAAGATCCAACCGTTCAGATTGAAGTAGGAGGAGTGGAGAACAGGTTAAGAAAGTTTCGTGACGATCAGAGTTCGTTTGGATGTCCGATTGTCAATAAAACGCGGCAGCTGAAGATTAGAAAATAGTAAACCCTAGTTAGGGTTTGTGTTTTTTTTTTAATAGGTTAGATACGGGGGTACCAACGATCCATCTCGATGTTTATTTTTTCCGTTATTTTTTCGTGTATGGTCGAAATTATGTGATAGAAACCGGAAAATTTCCATGACATGCATCATATCATGATTCCACTCCAATGCATACATGTAGCTAGTTTATTTGGAATAAATTAGGCATGTATAACTCGTATAATTAGTTAAAAGATTTTTAATTAATATGGTAGTAGAATTAATTAAGTAACTAATTATTAAAACCGAGGAACCGGGTTTTGTAAATCGTTACGATTTTAGTGATGGATTCTCGGTGAATCCCACTTAGATAAATCGTTGAGTTTTCGGTGAACCCACCTTAAACAGAAACGAGATTGCGTTTTGGTTGATAATTCTGAAATCGGAAAATCATTGTCCACGGGTTCGGAAATGGTCTAACCATGTTTGGTCGAGTTCAACCGAGCTTCGGCTCGATCGACTCCCCACCACGTGTGATGTACGTTATGTTGGTTCGACAAGACTTAGCATAGCCGATAAGCCTTCGGGCTAAACGGGCTTCTCTTGTCGTGATCGGCTGAATCATCACATATGTTCCAACGAATAAGACGGCGCGAGGCTTGCCTACATAACCGACCCTGCTCGAGTACATGATTTATTTTTTCTCATTGTCAAGACTGAAACCGTAATTAGTAAACCCACCACTTTTTCAAAATATTGAGTGGGAGCGGGGAAGGCGACAGCCGACCCCACGGCCTCTACTATAGGTGCAAGCACATGAGAGAATGGTGACGCCTCGTGCCGCTTTGATTTCGGCCCCCTTCGGATGGTGTTCAACGCTATAAAAATTCAAGGCTTGGTCTCTGAAAGGATAGGATTTCGGGTACTCGTCGGGTCACTGACCTGCCCCTCGTAGGCATATTCGGGGCGTACTCTGAGATCTGATATAGTAGGTCACACACATTAAGGGTATTTTAGAAATATCCTGGCTAGAAAAAGGAAGATAATCAATGATTAAAGTCTGGGATGTCTGATTCTCGTGGGATGTTCGATTCCCAATGTTTAATCATTGAGAGAGATTGTCTCAGTTTAACCATCATAGTGCTGATATCGACCCTCTTGGACAGTACTATGCGAGGTTAAATCCTTGGAATGGTAGGACAAACTCTTTTATAGTTTATTATTCCTAAAATAAAAATCTAGTAGTGAAAATTTACTTTTGAATTTAATTTTTTGTCATTTTATTTACAGCTATATCTCTAGGCTACTAAATTGTTAGTAATAGGACTTGATTAAAAATGTGGAGAGTAACAAGTACGTTGTAATTATCAACAAATGCAGTTATTTTTTTCGGAAAATATTTTCTCTTGGGCCTTTAAAAACATAAGTGACATAGTATAGGTATGTCACGGATCTCACTCGTGTTCAACGAGAAACGACCGTACTTAGTTTACAAAAGATGATTTATGACTATCAGAAAAATTCATTTAGTGAATTTTAAAAGGTGTAATTACACAACAAATTTTTTCTAAATTGAAAAATTGGAAAATCATATACATAAGGCGTTGCTAGTTAGACGGTATTTGGAACCGATAAACTAGTGGGAGCCTTAGCCTTATGATTTGTTGTTTTTCTGAATCATTAGAAATGTGTAATAGACTGCACAGGAATTTCTCCATTTATCGGAAAAACAAGAATAAAGCGTTACTAGTTAGATAGCATTTGGAACTGATAAACTAGTGGTAGCTTAGTTCTGGAGATTTTATAA